>JAODKM010000044.1:2773096-2794216 GCA_026780845.1 Petrocephalus sullivani | reverse complement strand
GGGAGAGAGGGAGGGTGGGTGGAGTGGGGGAGGGGGGGGGGGGGGGGGGGGGGGGGGGGGGGGGGGGGGGGGGTGGGGGGGGCGCAGGTCCTCCCAACTGGAATCTACATGGTTGAATGGCAGTGATCCCTGACTCAACTGTCTGCCCCCCATCCCCCCCCACGGAGATGTTTGTGAGGGTAGAAAAGAAAGTACATTGTGGCGGTCTAAAAATACCGTTTGTAACTGTGTGCATTGCGGAACTGTTGCCCTTTGCTTGTGCGCTTAATAGAAGTTAATACGGCTTCCTGACTCGAATCGAAGAAACAAAACCGCCGACAGACGGACGGAGCCAGAGGCGGGAGTGTATCCTGGTTTGCGGGGCAAACGGAGGTAAATACGGCAAGGGTGCGTTTCACCTCACTCCAGTATGCACCTTTGAGGAATGATCAGGATCCCTTTTGCGCCCTGCTCTTCAGGGTGAGAGCAAATGCCCCTCTAGCTTCTCCGGTTACGTAACATTGAATGACAAGGGGCTATAAATAGTAAGTCCGATGCTATTTCAGACTAAGTTCTTCTCTCTGTCTCAAACAGTAAGAACAAATCAGCAGTTTTATTTTTAACCGCAATCGCGGCGCACAGAAGAATAGATTAAATGTAGCAAGCTGGACAAATACGCAGTTGACAAATAATCTAACAGAGTGGACGCCTGAAATCTCAAATCAACTTTTATATTACCCAAAGGATTTGTGCTAGATTTCGAAAACAGGCTTTTGGAAACCTTACCTGCAGTTTCTGTATGAAATTTGATTCGCTCCAATCATAAGATAATATGTTCCATCCGTTTTGATGGTCTAGTAGTTCATTAATATGAGCCTACTATTTAAATAAAACATAAGCGTAATGCACAATGCACAACGCATGGCATTGTAATCTTAATATATTTAATTTCTTGAGTACTCTTATTTACACTGAGTAAGTGTACTGTGCATTCTGCAGTACTGCGCTAAAGTACTTGCAAAGCTGATAATTCCCCAATAGTCCTGCAAATAGTCGGATTTCGCCGTCTCCGCCGGGTCCGTTGATGAGAAGAGATCAGCCTTAAATTTGACAAACTTGGGTCTGATACATGGAGAGGCCACGGCTTGATGACCCTGGCAGTCAGTCCTTCACAATTCGTTAATGTGAGGCTTTCTTGGGATGCGCTGCGTTTCAGGTAAATGTGCTATATCTGGACAATTATGGCGACTGCGGTCCAAATTACCTACGGGGTTCTAGACCCCTGCAATTCTGCATTTGCTTACACAGACAAAATATTTAAAAATCGTTTTTCATACCCAGCAAGCAAGCTAATGTGCAAAGGACCGCATCACGGCCCGACAGCCTCACGGTTATGTGTATGTCGGGCGAGGCATATTTGTATATTTCAACCTCCTTATGTAGAGATGCACGGGATATTAAACCAATTCAAGATTTAATTCATAACAATAGTGCCGCTAACATCTCCAAGGCGTCGTTCATTATTCATACTTTACGTACTCGGCTTATAGGGGTATATTTTTTTATTTGCCACTAAAACTACAGAGGAAGAAGAATGCAAATAAATAATTCATCAGTAATCTAGAGTGGCGCAATGATCATGGCACAAGGCCAAATACAGTAGTACGGCCAAGTTATTAAAGGAAGAGGTTGGGGCTCTGAAATTCCACAGCAAGGTACGCCTCATTGAATAAAAAAGTACCGTTTAGAATTACGTCATGGAAATGTGGGTTACTCTCAAACTATAGTCGATAAACCATACAGTTAAGGAATACGCCACATCGCGAGGACGATCCTTATGGCATTATAGCATGAAGCATATTTATCTGAATACTTCACAAATATTTCTGAAGACTATACATCCAGATTGTGCACTTTGCAATGTAAACCTAATAAACTGCATCTTGTGTCCTAATAACATGCAATAATAATAATTTAAGACATATTTCTCCCTTAAAAATTATTTTGACATAAACGTGACCTAATCCTGTTATGCATAACATGCTAAATTGTTTAATCTCTGCTCGACATGATCGCCTCTAAAACAAGCACATAGTGAATTTATATGGATTTGCCTTGCTCATAAAAGCGATTAGGAATAAAACACACGAGAGACATTCAGATAGACACAATGTACCTAACTATTTTTAATATTAAAGTACATACACAGTACTTTTTCCATTTGAAACCCCCAAGGCAATGCATAATAAAGACTCCGCGACCTTCAGAAGCACATGAGTGATCTCACACTTGTAGGAAAGGGATGGATGTGAAAAACAAGTGCTGAACAAGGGCGTATCCATATACCCAAACCTGTATCATCGAGATTTAAAATGTAAAATATCCCTCGTTCACAACGCACCTCTGCCGCTTTCGAGCGACAGCAACCTATAGATGCCCAGCAGAATAGCGCAGGCTTTTAACACCGTCAGACACCAACCAAAGTTACAATAATTTTATACACAGGTGAGTGTTTTACGTTTTTTTTTTATTACATATAACCGTTTATCCCGTACATTTATCGTGAGGGAATTAGGGCTCGTAACAGCTGTGCGCTTATAATGCGGCATCAGCTGCTGGATAACTAGAATCCCCCTGGTGTGCGGAGCCCGCAGGTGAGTCACATGGGCAGCGGACCACCCGCTTCACAAAGCAGAAAGTGAGGGGCGAAGTGCTTCGCTTATTAGAGGCACTCCGCCGGCGGATCGCGGGTCACGGGGAGCGGACGCTAAGGAGATTTAAGCACTTCGGACAGCGCCACGTCGCCGCCAAAGTGATCGCTGACAACTCCGGGCGAAGCCACGGTGCGCCACCAAAGAGTTTCCCGAGGACAGTTGGTGCTCCAACTTCCATATAGCGGGATTAGCGCAGATTTATACAGGCATATACGAGACAGGTTTCGGGATCGATGTGGCGAGGGCGCAGGGGCGGATACCGGCTGCTTTCTGATCGGTGAGCCAGCCGATCCGGACTCCCTTTCTCGCCACACCGAGGAAGGATGCCGGAGAGAGAATGTGCACCAGCCGGAAGATCATCTGGAGCCTGCTGGTGCTCTCTGTGCTGGAGATAGGGCTCGGCGTGGGCAGCATCGCGCTGGGCGCGGTGGGCATCAGCCGGGTGAGAGCGGAGCACAAGACCCAGCAAGGCGATGCGTCCCCGGTGTGGAGCGGGGTGTGTGTACGTTACGCATTCATGCTGCTTTTGCATCTGCATGTACTCATATGCATGTTTATGGCGGCGTCTACAGCTCGGATCTGTGAAGCAAACTGCGTTTGTTTCTTTTTACGGGGCATTTTGCTCGTCAACAAAAGTTTAAGCAGTTCTGGGACTAGTTAAGGGAAACCAAGTTGGTGGATTAAAATATTTAATTGGTAGTCATTTATCACAAAGCGATTGTTCTAATTTAAGCTGCCAATATCCAGTCCATAAAACGAATTTATTTTTGCGTCGACTTCAACGAATTTTTAATCCAAATTATCAAGATAAATAGCAGGTGATGCCGTAACTATGTAACCCATACCAAGATTGGCACCATTGGATATTAAGCTTATAAACGTATATCGATATTTCTTCGTGATACTCCCGGTCCACTGTGGAAACGTGTTCCTAGTGCCGCTTTCTCACTATAGACCGTGAAGTTGAGGTTACACATTTTTCCGTTCTTCACCCGTTTTATAGACTCCATAGTCGCCCGAGAAACGCTCGGACTTAGTGTCCATGCCGATGAGGAAGGTGTTGTGCCTATCCAGATTCATGCGCCAAACCAGCCACAAACCAGCAAAACATGTCAGACCGAGTGAGGATCCAGGTGCAGTAAGATTCAGGAACAGCAGGGGCTGCGATCACCAAGCTCGGTATTCCGTGTATCCGCTGTCTGACTGCTCATCCTAGTGAGGGTCATAGGAGGGTGGGTGGAGTCTACCCTAGACAGCACAGTGCACATGGCTGGGGCGCAGATATTTTTGGGTCCCAATCTAAAACCTAGGACAGAACTATTTTTGTGAGCAAAGTGGATTAAATAAAGTTTATATTAAATAGGCCATCGCACTCTGTATCCGGGGCAAACATATTGTGCTCCTCAAAAGACTGATTGCATTGGAAAACAATGTCTGGCCACATGAATCATCTTCGCACCCTGGCAGAAACGGGCGGAGCTGCTGCTTTTTTTTTGTGTCGGCTCGTTATTTTCCACCAAAGTTAGCATCTGGCTTTTGGAGTCAAAAGAGCGAAGAATGCGCTCCGACGAGGCCCAAAATGTGAAAGTGCTCAGTCGCCACTTTTGCTACCCTCACCAACCCTCCTCTTCTCTCCTTCTGTATTTATTTATTCTTATTCTAAAGTTTCTCATCTGCGGAGTCTGCGGGGTACATTGTGCCAAGAAAAGGACGGGACTTGTCGTAAGTACATCCGTACGCCGTGGTGTCCGTTCCCGCGGGTCGAGGGGCCAGAATCGGTGACCCTCTGCCTCAAACCGGTGCCAGATTCCGCCGGGCGGCAACCATGGTTAATTATTCTATTGATTATTTTTTTCCACTCAGCATCTACTAAAAAATTCCACATTAGCTGAAACTGAGGCGGCAAATTGCGAAATCCAAGTGTGGACGGTGTGTATTTTAACACTTAGGGTTCGAGGGGAGATTCAATTAAGCAGCTCGAGGAGGGGAAGGATATGAAGTCACTGGGGAGAGTCTTAATGATAAATCGATACCAGAGTGAAACCCATCCTGAGATGGCCTCAGCAAACAGCACCTCTCCTTTTCCACCCACATCCCTCGCTTTCTCTCATTCACTCCCTCCCCGTTAAAGTTTGCTTGGCATCCCAGACTTTTACTTTGCTAAACGCGGGAGTGTCTTCATCCGCTGTTGTCGCTCCCAGTTATGGGGCACACTTTTTTTGGGCAACCCGCTCGCCCCGCTGTGGCCACACCCCTCCCTCATACACACGTCCAGCCGCGCCAACATTTTTCAGTTTCTTAATATCCAATTTCCAAATAATTTCACCAGAGCAGACCAGCTGAAATATTCATGCCCTGTCCCAACAGGAAAACAGCAAAACCATATTTATTTTGGGATGTAATCAAGCAAAAAGTATTCTTGCATGAGGTGTATAACGAAATGGTGGCATGATAGGCGTAGTTTGCGCCAAAGCCTTGCGCCTGCCGCGGGGACCAGGGTTCGAGTCTCTACCTCGGCCTGAGTGGGAAGTTTGCATGTTCTCCCTGTATCACCGTGGGCTTTCCTCTGGGTTCTCCGGTTTCTACCCGCAGTCCAAACAACATGTTAACGTGAATTGGAGTAGCCAAATTCCCTGTAGATGTGGATGGCGTAACCCCTGGCGATGGGTTGGCGCCCCGTCCTGGGCTGCCTTGTGCCTGTAGCTTTTGGGATAGGCTGTGGACTCCCGTGACCCTGCATAGGACAAGTGGGTATAGAAGATGGATGTATGATGACAATGTTTTTAAACTGAGCTCATTAGCAGCTGAATTTTTTTGCATTAAAGTAGCCTGGGGTGCCCCCCGATTTGAGAACTGACGTGCGTTTCCTTTTTTCTCCCCGTTCTGCCTGACAGATGATATTATTTTCGGCCTGTTGCATCTGCGGGCTGATTGGGGGGATCCTGAATTTCCAGTTCGTGCGGGCGCTGGTCAAGCGGCCCGACACGCTGCGGCCTCTGCACCTGGCCGCCCTGACCCTGGCCTGCCTGGGGATCAGCAGCTGCACTCTGTCCACGTGGCTCACCTGTCGCCTGGCCAGCAGCGAGCAGCAGAGGATGTTCCTGGAGCGCGAGCACTCGCTGCACCACTCCCACGAGATGACTGACAAGGTAGCCTCTCGCCTGATTGGACGACGTGCCGAGTAGGGTCCGCCCTCCACAGAATGCATGTTGACCAATCATATGGAAAAAGCACTCAGCTTCGAGGCAAACATGGAAGTTACTATTTAGAAGTCCTGGCTGACTTCCTGCATCTCTTACAGCGTTTACTTCAACGATGTTCAGTTACACTTTGTCTTTTTATTTTTCGCTTAGAGGTTGCTGCTTGATGTTATATTTTACATGTTGTTATATTAGTTATATATATGTATATATAACATATATATGATATGTTATATTTTACACGTTGCTATACGCCTCATTTGTTTGTGGATTTGGGCAAAAAACATTTGATAAATAAAAGTAATATATCCAGTGCTCAGAGAAAGTCTTGGGACCTTGCTGAATTCTGTAACAATGTTGCAAATTTATTGGTTTTATAACAAAAGTCCATTGACAAGCAATGTTTAACCAGCACATAAACCTTCACATATCTTCTGCACAGAGATTTTCCTTTTATTACTGTAATAATTCCTTCGACTGACTCATTCAGTTCTGTTCTTGCCATTTTGCTATTAATTGCAATTGCAGTGACGGGCTCCGGAAGGGACAGTAACCACAAATGTCTGGTGATTTATGTTATCGCAAAGATGTTACTAATCAAAAAGCATCCGATGAGACTGTTTGCCAAAGAACTTTTTAACTCAGAACAACTCTTTAGGAACTATAATTCGGGTTTCAATTTATTAGTACTTGAAATTTATGTTTTACTTAAAATTACTGGTTGTTTCTAATGTGAAATTTTTTAAAGCAATGAAAAACTTATGAGTTTTATTTAAGAACCCATAAATTAGCAGTATTTTTACTGAATTAAGGAAGCATCTCAAGACTTTCTGTGAACACTGTATATCCGGGATCAATGATTTTTGGTGTCTTTTTTTACTTAACCACAAGCTGTGCCCCCCCCCCCCCCCCCGTCCCAGGAGGTACTGGACAATTCCAGCAATGGCATCCCCCAGATTTCCTATAACGGGAGGACATCGCCTCCGTGATCCGGGTATCCATGAAGCGGCCTCCTATTTTGGCAAAGAGGGAGAGAAGAGACCCGAAGACGCGGGCAGGTGGCAGACAGCTGCTTGGGATGGGATGGGCTCACCAAGTGGACTGGAGGGGTCTGACTGCCAGGAAGCCACTGAGCAGGAGCTAGAGCTGGCTTCAGAGTCCATCATCTGTCGGAGAAGCTATCGATCGTCCCGCGGTCTGGCTAGATGGACGGAAATTCCAAGCTCAGACGTTTATACCGCTAAGCACGAAACAAGCATGCGTGTGCTTCAGTCCATAGCTGGTGGCTTCTGATTTCTTTTTTATTCTTTAGCATCTCATTCTCTCGTTCTGAGGTCATTCTTCCTGAGATGGTGGCCACCTTTGTGTCACGGCTGATTCCTGAATGCTTCAATTACGATGCACAATAATGTAATGCCTGCATTACTCATGCTTGTACATATGGAGTATATCGTTTATGAATTTACATTATTTTTATATAAAGGCTTTGTACGGAAATAAAGAACCAAAAGCCTTAAGTCGAACCCTTTAAAAAAAACTGACGTTGAAAATGCATTTCTAGCAGAATCTGAGCAAAACCAGCAAAACTGACCACTGTGGAGACATCTAAAGGGTCTTGCTTACAACCCCTCTTCCTCTCCCCTCAGGAATTTCCTGACGTACCGTCTCTGGGGAAACAAAACCCAGAAATGTCGCCTTGTGTTTTGTGGTAGAAAATTGAAAACTCATGGTTCCGTCATAAGCCAAGACTCAAACACGCGGTTGAATGGGGTCATAAATACACACAGACAGACACACACACACACACACACACACACACACCAGTCTGTCAGCTCCCTCTTTTAGTGGAATGTTTAAAGCACAACTGGACGTCAAAAAGGCACAGATAAAACTTGATAATGCTGTTGGCACATTTTTTTTGTTTTATTGCTTTTTTGTTTATTATTATTTCTTAAGAAAAGAGCAGAAATGGTTGTTAAGCGTGAGCCAATTTGTGGAGATACTTCACCCAGATACTCACAAATTCAGACAAAACACTGCTTCGGTGCATGAGATGCGGGCCACAGCGTCGCATTCTCCCACACGCTTGCTTCGGTGCATGAGATGCGGGCTGCAGTGTCGCATTTCCCCACACGCTTCCTTCCAGAGCCGCTGACATGGTTCTCCGTGCTGTGTCTGAGCACAGCCTGGGAAGGTAGGTAAGACACCCCCTACATGTTCCCCCACACTAACCTGTCTGCACCCCTCATTGCACTTCAGCACTGCATTTTGGAAATGCATCAGAGCCAGGGCCGAATCCAGACATAGGCTGGCATAGCATCCTAGGGCCTGATCAGCTCAAGGGGGCCCAAACAAAGCCATTAAAAAAATTATAGGCAGACTAGGCAGTTGCTTTGGGCCTCCGAATTACCTGTGTTGTGGAAGAATCATGATCATCATTATTCCTGGTAGGGGAGCTTCCCAAGTAAAGCGTTGCCTAAGGCAGATCCGGCCCAGATCAGAGCCGTGCTGCGCTCATGGTGTCAAGGGAAGATGCTGTTGGACCTTTGAGTCATGAGATTAAGCTTCTGCTTGAACATGGATGAGTTTTTTTGTGATTAAATTAAACATATGCATACACTACACAGTACACAAACTGCCTGGACAGATAAACAGATATCAGAATGCGAGAATATGATTCATATGAGTCACAAGCCGTAAGTGTGAATCCAGCAGGGACCAAGGGAGTCGCCCGTGTTCTGCTTTTGTGAGGTGTGGGATGATAGTCGTTCAGGAGCATCCGTAGCTGGTTGAGTGAAGCTGGATTATTAGTTGTAAAGTACACTCTGTACATTGACCGGGTATAAAAGATTATCTATTTATCACGTTCACATAGGATATGACCTGCAGAACATGCAGCTCTGTACCGGCATCCCAGGAACATGCATGTGGCGCAGTGGATGCCAAGCCGCATGCACGCTGCAGCGGATGCCAAGCCGCATGCACGCTGCAGCGGATGCCAAGCCGCATGCACGCTGCTCGATATCGCATTACCCTATCTGCTTACATCAGGCAGAAAGCTGTTTGATTTGCCAGGACGGGGATTGTAGGCAAAGTGCTAAGCTCGCTAGCCTTGCTCGCTGAGTCAGGAGGAATCAGGGCGATTCGTGGGGGGGGGGGGCACTGCTTCCTGTGACAGCATGCATGGCTCGTCTGTGACCCCCCCTAAATACTAGGGGTGTAATGGTACAGTTTTCCCACGGTTAGGTATGTGTCACAGTTTCTGGACCATGGCAAAGGCATGGTTTTGGTATCTTTATATTTAAGATTTTTCTGTATAACGACTCTCCCTTCCTCTCCCTGACTTTTCTGTATAACGAGAAATGGCAGCGTGACTGACTAGGCCTGGCTTCTGTCTCTAGGTGAGAAACACATTAAAATTAAACGTGCTTCTCGACTTTGATAACCAGTGGGCGCTTTGTCTATTCCATTTCAAATTAACAGTGTACGTAGTATGTTGCAGTACCGGTACAGCCAACAGGTGTCGCTAAAGATTTTGGGCCCCGTGAAAGCATATTATACTGGCCCCCCGACCCAGATCAACTGGATTATGTTCCAAATTTTTTAGGGTGACTCAGCTGTCGCCCTAACTTTCCCCTGCTTTACGGCACCCCTAACTGGCAATAATAAATTAAAAAATAATGAAGTGTAACATCAAGTCAGCTGCCTGCCTACGCATTCCACGTTAGCATTTTCTCTAAGCTTTGACGACACAGTGATCTTTTGTCTTCTCTGTTTTATATAAACAGGGGACATACTTATATTATAGGCAGTATGAAATGTAAAAAGAACACAAAGTGCACAATCAAGTTGTTACCCTAATTTCTTAATGGTGAGGTTATTCTGTAAAAATATATGTGTGTCAACCCTCTCTGAAGCAAGGCGACTCTTACCAAATCTCATCTTAATAAAGAAAAATATTTTTTTGACAAGAACATATACAAAGCTGAGCACATCACTCTTGAAAAGTAACCACAGGCAATTGCAGCACAGTAAGTGGGCATGATAGATAGATAGATAAATAGATAGATAGATAGATAGATAGGATATATACAGGAATACAAATATTAAATTACATGCAGATAAACGAGGTGCGGTACAAAGCATGTCAGCTGCTGACCAATCCCACAGCATCACATCATGTCAGCCAGTTACTGACAGTGGGTGGGATTATATCAGCCAATTGCCGACAGTGGGTGGGATTACATCAGCCAATTGTCGACAGTGGGTGGGATCACTGCTCACATAGCAACGTATTGCTGAAATGATGCTGATTACATTTGAAGTAGGCAGCTACCTTTAGCCAGAGGCAGATAATTTACGCCATCTGCTGTTGTATAATGATATTTACGTTGAATAATGACATTTAAGTTGAATAATGACATTTAAGTTGTATAATGACATTTAAGTTCTAGCCCTTGAAAATAAGGTGACCCCAGTTTTTAGATGTGTTTTTTGGGAAAAAAACAATGTATTATATTTGTGCCAATACGTATAGGACATGACAGCAATCCTGCGGTACATGTGTGCGTAATGAACCGTCTGAGGCCTGAACTGAACGGGTTGATAATATACCATGTACTGTTACACCCCTACTAAATACGTCTGCTACTTGGGTCTGAAATAAATACATACACCTTCGAACCTCCAGGAGGGTTTGAGAGACGGCTACAAAATACACTGTATAGGTGCTGTTCTATTCTACTATAAAAATTCACCAAGAAATCAACTAATTATAGAGTCATTTAGGTGTTCAACAATCTTGTTGCTAGTCTGATACTTGATATATAATATTAGCAATAATTTGACTAATGCTATTTTCCTAAAGAATATTTCCAAGTGCAGAAAATGCAATTTCATGTAATTTGAAATGCAATTTTGAGCCGTTCTAAGGTTAAACCAAGGGCACATGGCAGAAGTACACCCCCGACACCCCCATGAGATGGTCCATCGCAGGGCACACTAGAGCTGGCACAATGCTACAATTTCAAACTCACTGCTGATGCCCAGGAAAATAGTCCATACTCAATACCATTTTCGGTACCACAGGGGACAAATAACTAAAAAATTAAGAGGCATATATTTTTGTTTTAAATGAAGATTAGAACAATAAAAACGATAATATCAATGACAATACTACTTAACTTAAGTTATATGACGTAATGCAAAAAATACAGTAACATAACTGTATGGTATATATACTGTATATGACAAATATCTTACAATTCTCTTAGGTAGTGCAAAAAAATACTTTTTTTAGGTTGTCTGAGGGAATAGAAAAAAGAAATATTAATCAGTAACAATGACAACAATTATTTTAGGTTGCCTGAGGGAGCTCAAAACATTAAATTCGAATACAAGCTAGCAACAACGACAAATAATATTCTTAGGTTGTCTCTCGTTTTATTGTCAGTCGTAGCCGCTACCTTAATAATAACTTAACAGACTGTTAATGTGGCTGTCGGCCAATCTGGTAATAACTAACGTTAACGTGTGCGGCGGACAGGTTAACATTTGTGATAAATGTTTAGTACTGAACTCTCGAAAGCCCTCCGTTCAATTTAGTGAGACAATTTAGTGAAACCGGAGTACCAATAAAATGTAAGAACATGCAAGCTCCATCCAAACAGAAGAAGACAGTGCTACTGTGCTGGCGTTAATATCTATTCTATCCCCTTACTATAATACATATGATAGCGATTAAATCGAGAGGGCGCTTTAAACCCTCCTATCCGCCAGGGGGCGCTATCGCCAAATCGCCGACTCTCCCAGCGACCGCATTTTTACTTCCTCTGTCGTCGCTCGCAGACTTCCGGGCAGCATGGCGAAGTTGCAGCAGGCGGAGACGGAGGGGACGGAGGAGACGGCGGCGAAGCACGGTGGCCCGTCCCCGGGGGCCGAGGCTCCGGCGTCTGGGGCGGCCGGGACAGCGGCGGGAGGCGCGGGCGCGACGCCGTGCCCGCTGCCCAGCTTCGCGGACGCGCGCCGCTTCGTGAGCGCGCCCTACTCGTGCCTGGTGCTGGAGACGAGCCGGCGGCACGTCGCGCTGTCGCCCATGTTCCTGCGGAGGAAGAGGACGGGCATCCGGGAGCAGCTGGACTGCGAGCTGCTCAAGTACTCCGAGAGGCGCGTCTCTGTCCCCCCCCCGGCGCTGCCTGACAGCCGTCCAGAAAAACCTTGCTTTTCAGTATTTATTATTATTATTATTTAATGAGATATTTTGGTTTCTCCCCCCAGCATGAGCGGCGTGCCCCTAGCCTACGACAGCATTACAGTCCTGGGACCGCACGGGGATATATACGACGACCAGGGCTTTGTCCACCTGAACATCGAGGCGTCGTTTGTGATTTTTCGGCCCAGAAAAGGACAGAAGCTTTTGGTAGGCGCCCCCCTCTTTGCCAAAATCTCTGCACGTTTTTTAAAACCCATTTTGAGACGCGTGCCTTTATTCCTTTTTGTTGTGGTTGGTCACGTGTCCCTCTCAGGGCGTTATAAACAAAGTGGGGGCGAGTCACGTGGGCTGCCTGGTGCACGGCTCCTTCAATGCGTCCGTGCCGAAGCCGCACCAGGTCAGCGTGGGGGCTTGGAGGGAGGCTGGCTTCACCGTGGGGGACACCTTGGAGTTCGAGGTCTTCCAGCTGGACGCTGACATCGCCGGGGTCCTCCTCATCAGAGGAAGGCTGGATAAAAAGAGGTTCAGTACTGGGCTCTTCTCTGCATCTTCGCTATGTGTGTACCTGCTCTAGGAGTGTGTCCTTTCGGTCAGTTGTCGTCAGCAGCTCTTATGCACTGCTGTCACCTTTGCTTGATTATTAAAAAGCGTTGAAAATGCACTCGTCTGTCAGTACGAGGGTGTCTACCAAATGCAGTAAATATTAAATATCGTCACAGAACAACTGCCATGCAAATACATGTTAGAAGCACATTCACCCCGGTTTGACACTCACCCTGTACGTGCCGTTGTGCCTCACCGAGTACCCAATTATTTTACTTAATTTTCCTTCTACTACGATTTTTGTATGTCAGTGTTACTTACTTAGTCACATCGTCTTACATAATACAGTAGGTATATATAATAACCAGTGTATATTGTTGTTGTCATTATTATTCTATTATTGCTGTAGTCATTATTATTATTATTATTATTCATAATTATTCTTTGTGTGTGGAAACATGCAACTGAAGTGGAATGCCTAAGCTGACTATGTGTGTGACTGCATGTGCGCCCTGCATCACTTGGTTGGTTCCTACCTTGCACCAACTGCAATACATATTATGTTACATATAATCTGTTGCTTAATAGAATTGTCAGATTAATCAGTGAATTACTTTATTGATATAATCGATGATGATAGCCCTAATTTTATGTTAAGGTAGATTTAGTCAAGTACGAAATGTTTACATACCACTGCCTGTAAGGAGTGAACGGTGAAGCTTTTGGTTTCCCTTGAGCAGGGCTTTGAGTGGGGGCGGGCAGGGACTTCATTATTGCCTTCCTTACGATGAACCACCTAACCCCCTTCAGGGTCGAAGAGCTGGTGGCCTTCAGCGAACGAGGAGAAGACGTGGCCGAGGAGGAGAGCGTCGAACCCAAGGCCGAGGAGGAAAGTGTCGAACCTGTAGCCGAGGAGGAGAGCGTCGAACCCGTGGCTGAGGACTTGACTGACGGCGTGAAAACCAAAAAGAAGAAGAAGAAGAAGGATAAAACCAGGGACAAAGAGGCGCCGGCAGATTCCCTGGTCGCGGCGGGAAGCCCGGCGGGTCCCACCAGAGCCGCGGAGGTCCTAGTGAACGGAGGAGCCGATGGAGAAAGGAAGAAGCACAAGAGGAGAAAAGGCAGCGCGGAGGCGGAGCACAGTACCCAGGGGCCCGCTGTACCATCTGCCGAAGAGCACGGCAACAGGAAGCCCAAGAAACGGAAACAGGAGAAGGAGGAAGCTGCCACTCCGGATGCCGATTCCGAACCTCCCCGGTCCAAGAAGAAGAAGAAGGCTTAGCATCTTTACCCAAAGTGACTCAGAAACACAGCAGAAGCTACAGCAGTTACTGTGATGTATGAGCTCGGCACTCATAATCACGCTGCTGTAGTGTTTGTGTAAATGGTGCCACTGGCCAGCAGGGGGCAGTATTACAGCGTCCTCGTGTTTTTTAGAGAGATGTTGCTTATAAGGGCTAACAATGTCTGTACAAACTTAAAGAATGCTATATAATATGAATTTATGCCATTTATTTTTGACCATGAAAGAACACGTCGTATTGAGAATGTTTGTTTAATCAGATTTTTGTAAATGAACGCACAGTAAACATGCGATACAGCAGCGTTAGTCCTCGTCGTTAATTGAGCTACTTCTCTGCTAGTCTGCTCTGATTTGCAGTAACTGACAAAGTGGCTGCTTGAGTGTGTCAGTTATGTGAAGCTACAGCATTGGCTTGGGGAAGTTATGAAATATGACATGATCTTAATGATTCCACCCCATACTCCATTTTTTTTTTTTAATTGCTGTTATTCAGCGCGGGCGTGTGCGTGACACCGGCGGGTCGGGGTTTTCCCCCGTTTGCTGCCGTCTCCCCGCCTTCCTTCCACATTTCTGCTTATTAAAGGTCACTGGTGTACCGTTACTATTTTTACACCGGCAGGATGCGAATGCTTTAAATCCCCGAAGCGGTGTTTCTCCGAAGCCGGTGGAGAAATTCACAAAAGGGGAGGGTTAAAAAAAGAGAAATTTTGGCAGGTAATAAAATGACCCGTTTGCCACTGCGGTGTGTTCTGAGGTTGGGCGTCAGTATTATTTAATGGGTGACATTAATGACTTTACTGTTACGCGCAAAGTTTTAAACTTAGTCCAATGTTAATAAAGACATTCGATTTTGAAAGTTTTATTAAACATATATGAATATCGTGACGATTCCCCTCCCCAAAGACCGGCCCTGTCTGATTTGGCCGGGCTGGTCTGCGTCATAAATATGAGCTGGCTGGAGAACAGCATCCTTCCCCCGGCGGGGAATCCTGCCAGAGGCCGCCTTTCATCGTTTGGCAGGCCCGACGGAGCTCGTCTCACTTAGTCTGGAACCTGCGGCTGAACCGCCTTCAACTTTGTGCCGAAATCTCCTCACAGTGATGCACCGGGCCTTTTGAAGAGAAGTGGGGGCTCCTTCGGTCTGGCCCCTCTTTTTCCACTCCTCCCCCATGCTCCATCCTTTTCCAGAAACCATCATATTTTGAATTGTTCTCACCTTGTCTTTTTGGCCCCCGGGGAGTAGTTGGAGGTCTGGCCGGTCTTCAGAGGTCTCGGTGTTTTTGATGGGAGTGCTTATCTTCTCGTGCAGGGGTTTGTTCTGATGTGCTGATTTGTATTGTTGCAAGGTGATGAGAATAAATTGAGCTGACAACCTATCTGAACATAATTCATGGTGGGAGTGGCAGATGGCTGGGCTTCTCCTCTCTTCCCCAGGTGCATCCCTGTCCTATATGTTGGTGTCTGACACCCAGTCAGAATTTGGCACCCTCTCCTGGCCAGGCTTCTCAAAGCCTCCAGGCTCCTGATAGCCCCAGTAGTGGCCTGTGTGTCCACCAAGGTGAACAGGTGCCATTTGCAAAGTCGGAAGTAGGACAAACTTTTAACATTATATTAGCCTGTACAATCATACCCAGCAAACCTCAGGAAACGTCTCCTTCCTAGAATCCTGTCGACAGTAGTTGTTCTGTAACTGATGTGTTTTTCACTATTTGCAGGCCTTATCATAGTTACTTTTAAATGTAGTGTAGTTTCCATAAAATTCTTTTGAAAAAGTTTCAGGAGGGAGAGTCAAGCAACGTGTGTTGAGTCGCCTTAAATTCGGTTTGTTCCTGAATCACCGCCTCTCTAACTCATTCTGCGGTCAGGAGCACGTGACTGCCCCTCCGCTCCAATGAGCCGGAAGTGGGCCAGCCAGTAACCTGTGTCAGCTCATTTTTTTGTGTTTTTCTGAGTCGTCCGAGTGTATAAACAAGGAAGAACTCCCGGATCTTTTCTCCGGGAACAGCGGCCCTTGGTTCAGGGGCTGATGACAAAGTCCGACATCCCAGATGCCCCCATCTGATGGAAAGAGTGAGTCAGCGCTCGTCCGTGCCCTTGGCAGTGAGGGTCTGTGTGTTAGCGAACCTTTAACAGGCTGGATACCACACGAGGAACCCTCCAGGCACCTTACATCATGGTTTCTGTGACTCCAGCAGTTTTCATCTTGTCGTCCGGTTGGATGACTTGTGACCCGTACGCAGGTCATAGGGGGAAGTTACCTTAGAGGCAATGGCCCGCTTTGACATACGCTCGCCGGTGCTGATTGGCTGTGGGAACAGCGACTGCCACCGTTTTTTTTTTCTTCTTAATGGGAGATCTGGTTACAGAAAGTACCGTGCCCCAGGATTGTTGCTTCATTTACGAGAGGCCGATCGTCACACGCAACGTTTCGGTCAGCTGTGAGCGGTTGCTAGGAGACGGGAGAAACCGACACCATAACAACAAGCGTGATTCAGCAAGCAGACTCACGGAAAACAGAGCAGATTTGTAAATAATGTCAGTTATGTCTAAGCCAGACCACATCGAAATTACTCAACTCAACTCCCCCCCTCCCTCGCCAATGATAGTGATATTTATTTGCCATTTGAACAGGAATTCCTTACTTTTCATGTATTCCTCGCGTGAGACTCGCACGCATATATGAATGAGAGTAAAGCTTCAGGTCACGGCACATAGCAACCCCTGAAGCGGTTTCTTGGGTTGAGGTTCTTGTTCCAAGGCCCAAAAGTGATCCAATTACTCTGCTGAATATGGGATTCGAACCAGCAAACTTCTGAGACAGACTCCTAACTTGCAGAGTCCAGGCGCAGGGCTAACCTGGCTGTGTGCATACCCTGAGTCAGAGTTTCCAAAACTGTGTTGGTGTGGGCTTTAAACCACACACGTAAAAAGAGAGGGGCTGGGGGGGGTGTTTTTGGAAGAGGGGTGTCGCCGTGACGTCCCCAATCCTGCACTAGGCTTTAACGTGGGCCCCCCAAACTAATTAGCAGCCCGCAAAGATCTTTAGCGCACCCACACAGGTCCAAACGCCGGGGCCGGTCATTAAAAGAAAGTGTCCCGGCTGTTTGACCCACATACTTAGTCTTCAAATGTTCTCCTCCACCTTGGCATCAGCAGGCAAATTGAATCATATCAAAGACCCTTCTTAAAGAGAGTGACACCTATAAATGACTTTTATAGTGTTTTTCAGGAGCTTTCTGGGAGATTTACTGCTCTTTGGCACCTCTGGCATTAGTAATAGATTTGAAAAATGTTTCTTTTCTTGTCTGTTTCCTCTCTTTCCCCGATTAGGAGTTCTGTGTTTATCTGGGACATGCTCTTGCTGCCGACATTCGACCGTCTTGAGGAAAGGCGTGAAATCGTAGCTTGGATATTAAGACTTGGCTTTCACTGGATCCACTCTGGTGTAGGGTGTTTTCTCCTGGAGCTTGTGCAGCGTATCCACAGAAAGGGATCATGTAAAGTTTAAATACACATATATGTATGTGCCTTATGTTTTTTCGGCTTATATGGTTCAAATAGTGCTCCTGTCCATTGTTCAAGGAACATCACTTCGAATCTGCAAACAGTCGCACGCAAAATAAACACACCTAGAACTGAAGTGAGATATTCACCTGAATTAAACTGCCCGACCACAAGGGGGCCCCAGTGTGCTGTGTGCCACAAGTAGCGAGGCGATTAGCACGGACCAGCTCACCTCACACCGTGGACTTGTCCCTTGTGGCCTAGAATACCCAGAAAATGTGTGCAGAAAATGTTTACTGGATCTCAGAGCCAAAATGGTGTGTTCCCTGGAAGTGTTAAATATCATTCACAATACTCAAATGAGTCATATTCACTCTCAGAGCCAAAATGGTGCACGCCCTGTATAACACCACAGATTCAGTAATTCACAAGAAAACCGCAGTTTAGGGTATCACTGGCAACCAGAAGAACTTAAGGGCACATATGACCTAAAAGAGTTATTTAATGTCAAAATGTCCTGTTCACATCACGCTCAACTCATATTGGCAGGCCTCGCGCTACTGAATGCTCAGATTTTCACCTCGAGCTGGAAATTTATTTTGGCTACCTGTACCTTTTTTGGAACTCCTGCGTTCACTGTTCTCTGGAAGAATTTTCAAAACAAACAAGCAGAAAAATGTACGTGTGAACTCTCTGTTGGATTCACTGTCAGATTTTTTTTTGGTTTACTTTTCCCATCGGCAAATGGGGTTCATCCCGCTCCTCCGTCAGAATAAAGACAGCGTAGCCAATGTGCCTTTGGGGATTTGAAGCCTAGAGTTCCAGTTCTTTCTTTGGTCATGGACTGTTAGCCACAGAGTTAGGTCACCGGCTCACCACAGTCACACCCTGTTATCGCTTAGCTGCCCCGTGCAGGGAGCCCAGGCTTAATATCTCATTTGCCGTCGGTGGTGACATCACAACCGAAGGCATTGGTCTCCTAGGGAGGGCAGGCATCTGGCACGCAAGGAGGGCTGTGGAGACAAGATTTCTTCTGTCACCCTGGCCAGTCCTGCATCAGAAAACAGCAGCATTTCTCTTTTCCATTTATTGTACGCCTACCTGCCACAGAGACTTTGAATTTCTCCTGATCTACCAGCCGTAAAAATGCCCGCTTAAGTTTATTTCCTCGGGACACCGATTTCCGAGCAAGCACGTTCTTTTGCGTGTCAAACATTGCATATTTATTATTTTATATTTCCTTTTGAAGGTTCTCTGAATTTTTATTGGCCTTTACCCCCCCCCCCCAACTGCTACCCCCTGGCTTGGGAATGCCAGCCAACCCAGGGAGATTAATTGGTCTTTATAATCTGTTGCCATTTTAAAGTTTATAAAAGTCTAGACAAAGCTTAATTATATGGAAAGTCAGAGAGCTCCAGTATCCTGACTCTTCACTTTTAAAACATTTGTGATCCTTAAACAAAAAGCGGTTATTTAGATGACACAGTGGAAGTAATGCAGTGCATTTTTTTTGTTTTTGATGGGATAGGGAAGTAGACCTACAAAGCTAAATTTAAATATTTAAATCAAAATATTAATCAAAGATAGATCAGAACATTAAACTTGTATGAGCAGTACCTTTGTCATCCACTAGAGGGCTGTAACTCAGTTTATCGATTGTCACATGACGTGTCTATAGGAAAAGGTAGGTGCTTTTATATATGGTGTGCTGTCGCTATTATGTAGCATTTAGAGGCAGTAGTTTCCATCACCTGAGTTTTCTGATAACTCCTTGACAGACAAAACAAGGGTTTTTATCTTGACATTCTTAGGAACCCCAGATAATGTGCTGTTTGCTTCTATAAATGTTTTTGCATTAGGCTGCAGGATATGCAATTGTACGAGATTCCTTAAAGCCGCTGATTCTCACACACAGCCCCGCCCCCTGGCCCCGCCCACCTGCAGCCACAGCCCGGCTGACCAGTGAGGTAATGTGCAGGGCTGCCAATCCCGTTGCCACAACGAGCAGACGGCAGCCACTCTGGTCAAGAACTCCAGCAAATAACCATGATACTTATGTGCATGAAAATAACTGAAGCGATTTAGCTCAGTGTCGTAATGTCAGGGCTCCAGAAACTCCCACAAGCTTCATAACACGGACCCATTAGAAATGAAAGACTCGGGCCCATGCATCTTGGGAGCTGGGACAAAGTGCACATTTTGCAGCCTTTGCACAGTGGAGGGGTGTTAGCCACAGGTCCAACTTTGGCAAAGTAATATGAGCCCAGCGGCGCGTGAGGAAGGCCCCCGGGAGTGGGCGGGGCTCGGCCGAGGTGCCAGACGGGCCTTCTCCCTTTCCTGGAGTTGCAGGCTCACCATGTGGGTGAGGCTGTCTGTGAAACAGAATAAAGAGGCACCGGCGGCCGGGGGAGGCGAGGGCCGGCCTTCGCCTCCCATGCAGACGCGTTTGCCAAATGGGGGTGTAAAGCCTGATTGGTTAAACAGCAGGTCCACATCACAACACTGGTGACAAGTATCCAATGGGAGACGTGCATTCGTTTCCAATCGAAAAGTGACTCTGGCCAGCATAAGTGTTTAGCGGATGGATGGATATACTCAGAGATTTCCCACAGTTTCTGTTTAGCTCGCTCTGTATCTGTAACATTTTGCTTAACTCTGTTCTCCCCGTGTCATCGTGGGGGTTTCTTACGGATTCCTCCCACAGTCCAAAACCCGCTTAGCTGAACTGGAGTTGCCGGATTGCCCATAGCTGTGAATGTGTGAGTGTCTGGTGTGTGAGTGTGCCCTGCGATGGGCCGGCCCCCCGTCCTGGGATGGTCCTTGTCTTGCTCTAGTGGCTTTTGGGAGAGGTGGGTATAGAGGGTTGATGGATGATGGGTGGATTAGATGTGAAACAATCTTCACAAAAGAATCTTAGCAGAATAATAATAAAATAAATCACATGCACCTCAGACCATCGGTATCTATGTTGTCTGCTGGAAAACAACACTGGCCACTGCAGTGACTGTACTCTGTGATTTAACACGACATCAGAATCTTAAAAATGTGACCTTGCAGAATCTTCTCCGAGAATCATAGCTTCTCCAAGAGGAATCAGGATGAGTCGAGCACCATAGGAATCCCTGGAGAGAGATTGCAAAGTTGGATTTTATACAGAAATGCCTCTTTTTAACATTTATTTAAGGCTTCCATGTCAGGCAATATGAAATGCTCTGAAGACGTGACATCGAGCCCGAAATCTTTCCAGCATATGTGGGAAACCTGGCAGGTCTCCCTGACATCGGCATTTGGGGTGCAACCCTTTCGGGCAGCCGGGCACCATGTCACGTAACCCCTGCAGTCTGCAGGTGACGAGCGTAAAGCAGCACATTGACATCTGAATTTAACCTGGGGGCCTGGGAGGGGAATTCCGGCCCAGAAGCCGGTCGGGGGGGTTCCATGATGCGGATCGCTCGAGGTTGACTTGGAAAAGGTTCCCTGCTTCGCTTGCACGTTCACCGGGCCTGTCGAGATCAATCGTGGAGTATCGCTTGGGATGCCCCCCCCCCCCCCCCCCCTCCCCTTGGCCTCTCAAACCTCAGTTGGCGGCCGGTTTCAAATCGGGGGCGGGGGGTCGGGGGGGGGGGGGGCCCTGGCGTTCCCCGCCTTCTTTTCTCGTGGGGGGGG
>JAODKM010000044.1:2739963-2772996 GCA_026780845.1 Petrocephalus sullivani | reverse complement strand
TGGGTGGGGGCTACTGCCAAAAGGGGCTCTTCTGCTGCTTGGAAAACTTCCCCCTGCCCCCCACAGGAGCGTGCAATGGTGAGAGAGGGTCAGAGATGGATTAATCACCCGTTAATCACCTACAAAAAGGGGGGTGGCTGGCGATGGGAAAAGTTGAGTGGGGGGGGGGGTCAGGATTGGTGAAAGTTGCCAACCAGGGGGAGTGTGGGCGGAGATAGGAGAAAGTAAAATCGTCACATCAAATCAAATCAAATATACATGTCTATGCAAAATACAAAAAAAGTAACATAAAAGACGTCCGATTCTTAGGCAGTTTTGCCGACTGCTGCCGCACCCGAGATAAATATAATAATAAATATAATGCCAAATTGAGCAGGTTTAGGTTCTGGAGCCATCAGGAACCTCGTCACGCCAGTGGTTGCGGAAGGATGCACAGCTGTATCACGTCACCCTGTAGAGCGTCCGTTCCTGCCAAGATTTACCTTAAAAAGAAAACACAGACCCCCCCCAACCTGGTTTTTACACTGTTTGTTCGGGCCGCCAGTTTCCGAAAATATTTAGCGCAGAGGTGACGTGGTGGAGGTAAATCACGTGCGCGGGCCGCCGTCTGGCACCAGCTAAAATAACAAGGCAGGCGGAGCGCTAGCCGCTCGGTGGTAACGTGCTAACGAGATGGGGGGCCCGGCGAAACCGGACCGCAGTGCCGCTTCTCGCTCCATTTCAGACTCGATATTCCGGCCGTCGCAGCCCCGGGGGTCGGTGGATTCTTTTCCATCAGCGGCAAAGTGCCATTTACATATTACTGGGGGGGACACGGGGGTCATTTCATTTAACGGGCCTAATTTTGGGGGGAACGGGCCCTTCGACAGCCATGGAGGTCCGTCTCCACACTTCATCGGTGGCCTTAAAAAGAAAACACCCTCAGAATGGATTAGCCCGGGGGCCGGAGGTTAATGAAACAGGTTCAATATGAATACTGTCAGCAGGCCTTCGTCTCTGTCTGCTGTGATGGCAGGCCTCTGGGAACTCTCGGTAATGGGCAGTTAGCGTGCCGCACATGATTCGCTCATGCCGTAGTTTCCTACAGCAACCTGTCAGTTTTTTTTCAGGTTTCTTTGATAAATTGGGGATATTAAGGAAAATAAATGTGATTTCCCCCTTTGAAGTAGAGTTACGTTAGAGTTATGGAGGGAAAGTGCCAAAGGCTGCAGAGGTCAGCAAATTGGCTCTGGCAGGTTTGTGCTCTGCCCGGGTCACCCCACGTCGGCCCCGTCGCTCCCAGAGAAGGCTCTCAGCAGACGCACACTGACCCCCCAGCACCTATAATGCCTCCAGCAGACGCCCCAGAGACTAGGGCTGCAGGTGCGAGTATTTCTGCCCTGGAAGTCTATCATGCCAGCTCATTTCCCATGATTTATTGCCCTCAGGCCACCCCCCCCCAACCCTCCTAAAAAAAATGGGCAGCTGATTGAGGTTTCAAGAAGATGGTCCATTTCAGAGTGTTTGGCTTTCTCCAGCAAGGAACCGGATGCGTGTCGTCCCGGTATTGTGTTCTGATCTGGGATCTCTTCCTCTGGACTGGCCCAGAACACCCACACCAAAATTCCCAGTCAAGCGAAGGTCATCTTGGAAGTCCGACAAACTGGGTCTCGTGGAACAGAAAAATAAACAGAATTTCATTTCTCCACAGGATCCTGTGTCCGTTCCTGGTCACGGCCAGCCTGGCCCCAGCCCTGGAGCTGCAGCTGGGTATGTGCATATTCTACAGCTTCCTGTTAAACTTAAACCGACATTCAGACCTGCTCCTCAGAGGGGGATGATTAGAAGAAGCATGGAGGACCTGATCCTAGGGAGCAAAGTGCAAGGTTTTAAATCGCATAAAAAATCCGTGAAAGAAGCAGAGTGCCATGCTCTAAAAACACAGAAAACCGGCTTCCAAAGAACAGAGTTGAAGGCAGTGATGAATACAAAGAATCTGACTCTGCAGAACAGAGGTTCAGGTTCTAAAGCACAGAGAGCGGAAATTTACAGAACTGAAGGCCAGGTTCTAGAGGCTGTTCTAGATCACAGAGAAACTGGTTCTACAGAACAGGGGGTCAGGCACTAAAACACAGAAAATCAGACACCACAATATAGAAGTTCAGGTTCTAAAGTGCAATGAAACAGACTACAGAACAGAGATTTAGGTTCTTATGAATAACGAATTGGCATTTAAAGTGCAAAAACATGTGGAAATTGCACACTGGGCATAGATATACATAACAGTACTAGTCCAGTCAAACCTGTCAGCTACTCAGGACCTCGGCCTTCGCCGTCCGCCTTAAAACCTCAGACTGTAAGCCGGGCGTCTGCTCTGTCAGCTTTTGTACGAATAAAAGGCGAGACCTAAAAATGAAACCAGAGCTTCCGCTTTGCCTCATGGCTTAATTCCATTTGTAATGTTTGCTCCACTTTAACTGCACATTAAAAGATTTATTATTCAGAGGGACAGAGCAGGTGTAGATTTTGCAGAGGTGAGAAACTTGATAAATCAAGCTGTGTGTGTGTGAGAGAGTGTGAGACCCGGGTCTAAAAAGCAAGCGTCGCATTCCGGGATCCGGTCCGTCTTTGGGGAGGTGACCGAGATGGAGAACCTGTCAGAGAGGTGGAGATTTACGCTGGAAAAAAACCTCCATAAATGAAAGGCCCGTGAGTTTTAATAACCTGGCGTTTTTTTTTTCATATCGATTCTGAGTCATTATTTTTATTTTCTTTTTACGGGGCCCTCCAAGGGGGTTTCCTACACCTGCATGGGGGTCCCGGAGGTGCTGTAGAAGTGGGGCACCTGAAAGGTCCCCTCCCGCCGCGGGCCCGATGCTGCCCCCCCTTCCCACCCCGTGAGGTCAGAAGCATGGCAGTAACCCCACTGCGGAAAGCTGCATCCAGGCGGGAATGCAAACCAGCGACGGACTACCCTCACATCCTGGGGGAGTGATGTCACTCTAAAAATACCATGATTCATGGCCTGGTCTGCCTGCCTTTCTAACAGATGTATCTGCTAATTCATAGACCTGACCAAAGCACACCTACGCCCTTGACCGTCCACGCCAGCCGGGGGACTCCAGGCATGCAAAGAAAGGTCAGAATATATTTAGTGCCATATATCCCAAGACTTAAAGCAACGTATTAAATTACCCATGGGGGTTTCTGCATCTTTTTTTCACGTTATGCCCACGATCAAGACTCTTGAATATTTAAAGCGGTAGTAACCTTTAATTAAATTTAGGCCGCTTTAAGCTCTGAAAATACCTTTTCTGTTTTTCTTCTCCGGGCCACCTGGGGTGAGCATCGACAGATGCCAGGGCCCCGAGGGCTGGCCCCGGCGGCCAAAAGCCGGCTCCCAGGGAATAATGGCTAAGTTGTGGGGCGGAGCCCGACCTGCGTGCGGTGGGCCAGGACCCAGATTGCGGTCTCGCTTTGCTCATGCGGGCCGTCTCGCATAATGATGGGAAGCTCCAGCACAACTCTGACCACAGTGTTTTTATACAGCAGGGCTGTGGGGGCACTGACATCTGTCATCTCTCTCTCTCTCTCTCTCTCTCTCTCTGTCTCCACCCCAGCAGTGTGCGACACCCCCCCCCCCCAGCTTTGCAACAGGAATGCTTGCTGAGGTATTGTAGTCTCTGTGGCAATGTATAACCCCTCCCAGCCTAAAACAACCCCCAGCACCCCTCCAGCACAAACCACTCCTTTCTATCCTTTCTGCTGAATCTGTGTTTATGTGGCCTGTGAGATCAGTCAGATCTTCCTGGGGGGGGGGGGGGGGGGGTTCTGCTGCCCCCCGTGGAAAACCTGGAGGGGGTTGAGGAAAGTGGGGGGGGGTCAGATCGGGCCCCCCCCCCCCCCCCCCCCCCCAAACCCCCCCTTTTCTTCCTTTTCGCCGGATTTTGTTTTTTGGGGGCCTGGGAGCCGAGTGAGATCTTCGGGGGGGGGGGGGGGGGGTGCTGTCAGCTGCTCTCAGTGGAAAACCTGAAGGAGTTTAAGCAAACTGGAGGTGGGTCAGATCAGGGACTCCCTGGGGCTCAGTCTTGATTGGCCTGCCCCTGCACCCCACGGACCCCTTGTGGGGGTGTTTGCGTCCCCGCTCGGCCTGGTCTGCCCCCCGTAAATCCGTCTCGCCGCTGCTGAAAGTGCACACCGACTGCAGCTGACTGACAGCACCGGTCCAAACCCAACATTCGCCGTCTGCCAGGTCAGACTGGAATCAATCTTGGCCGACCCGGAACATGGGGGACACAGATGGCACGCGGAGGGTGGGAGCAGTTCTCGCTCCCTGGTTTTTTCATAAGGAGGTAAGAACTTGCAGACAGTCTGCGAACATCAAGGCCGAGAGGCATCAGTGACAGAAGGACGCTGATTGGGATATCGCTGTGAATGCACGGCTGTCAGAATGCGAAAGGCAGACGAAAGAGTGCGCCGGGTACAGAGCTGTAGCTATGAAAACGGAGAGAATCACAATAATGAAAGATAAACACAGCAGTAGCAACATCAGAAGACCAAACACACTGTGACTTATGAACACAGTAAAAAGTCTGGGCACGTCAAGCCACCAACAAAGGAAAGTGACAGAGTGCCGTTTCACATGACCTGACCACCTGACCAAAACACAATAGAAATGGTTTTGGAGGAGTTTGACCAGAGAGTGAATGAAAAGCAGCCAATGAGCATTCAGCATATATGAGGGAACTCCTTCAGGACAGCTGGAAAAGCATCCCAGGAGGGCACTTTATAGAACTGGCATGGAGGAGGCAGTAGCGTGTTCTCCTCATGTTCCAACATGCTCCCCCATGTTCTCCTAATGTTCCTCATGTTCTCCTCATGTTCCAACATGCTCCCCCATGTTCTCCTAATGTTCCTCATGTTCTCGCCATGTTCCCACATGCTCCCCCATGTTCTTCCTATGTTTTCCTAATGTTCCCCATATTCTCCCCATGTTCAAACATGCACCCCCATGTTCTCCTAATGTTCCCCACGTTCTCCTCGTGTTCCCCCACATTTTCCCAATGTTTCTCCTTGTTCTCTCAAGGTTTCCTAATGTTCCCCACATTCTCCTCCTGTTCCCCCATGTTTTCCCCATGTTCCCCCTTCTTCTCCTAATGTTCTCCTATGTTTCCCCCATGTTCTCCTCCTGTTCCCCTTGTTTTTGCCATGTTCCCCTATGTTCTCTCCATGTTTTTCCTATGTTCTCCCCATATTTGCGTGTGGTTCCTCCTGGTACTCTGGTTTCCTCCCACAGAGCTGAAACCATCCAATTTCTCTAAACTGTCCATAGTGTGTAATTGTGAGTGTGATGGATCTGCATCTCATCCATGGTATTCCCTGCGTCATGTCCTGTTCTGCCTGTGACAGGCTTCAAGCTGATTGGCCAAATATATATATTCAAATTACCTTTAAACAACAAATATAACAAATACTACCTCTGGCGGAGCACACATTAGCAGGCCCCACTGAGGGCACTACAAGGTGTATAATTGGAAATGCATGTTTCGAACAGCAGGGAAGTAACATCTGGTTAGGGTTTGCTGCACCGCTTCTGGCCGGCATCAGGCAGACAGAAGCGCTCAATTTTTAAACGCATATCCCGCCGGACTGTGGCGTAGATTCCGGAATCCCTGTCACCTCCACTCGGAGGGAGGAAGGTAAGGCAGAAGCCATGGACTCGACCGTACAACCCTTACCACCTTACAAAGTGTATGCAGCAATCCCAGGGGGGAGGCCTTGCAGGTGCACCTTGGGAAGGTGGCATGCTGCGAGGTTCAGTGAGGAGAAACCACACGGTTTATCAGCAGGGCAATGCAAGGCTCTGAGCCTCTGCAATGAATGTCTGCTCAGCTGCAGCGTCGGCGGCTGTAAGGAGTACGTCTGCATGCAGCTGCGCAGCCAGAAGGTATGGAGTATGCCTAAGTGGGTCCAAAGAAAGCAAAAAAAATGCACATGTTTTGAGACAGTTAAAGACTGTCACTGTGCAAGCATGCACACAGAGGAACACAGCTGTGCATGTACGCAGATAGCTAAAAAGGGGTACGACTGCGCATGTCTGTGGATAGCAAAAAAAAAACAGCTGCGCACGTGGCGAGGGAAGACCTTTCAGCCCTTCCCAGAGACCCCTCACACCCAACTCAGTGACACAGTGATCACCTCTGAATGCTCTGTCGCCATCTGTGGGTCGGAGGACTCTCTAACGCACCCGCAGCAGTGCAACGTATCACTGAGTGGCCTGGTGATGCCAGCGAAGCAGGAATGAAGTTTCCCTGGATGTTATTGCTTTTGTTGGAGGGTATTTTACTTCTGATTTACGCTGCCAAATGTCTGCCTAACTGTATAAGAGAAACGGCGGCAGGGTTCTTGCCGAAATGTTCACTCAAAACATCCCCATTAATCTACGGTGGGGACCTACCCCCCCACCCCCCCCACCCTACATTTTTCTCTATCCTGCTTTTCACAGACGCTTCACTATTTTTACCCAGAATGCATAAATCTTTTTTTTTCCATCTCTGAGGGCCGTAGCCTTTGCTGTTTGGCCCCGCAGAAGGGAAGTCATAAGCCCAACCAAAATATGAAATTTGACAAAACACTGACGTTTTTTTGGTTATTGAAAGGCGACCGCTAAAAATACGTATTTTAAGAAATTTGCAGCGCTAGAAGAATGGGCAACCGTCAGATTGGGCGGGGGGGGGGATTAGACTAGCCGTCCCGGAGTGGTCGCTGATGGGAGAAGGCTTTGGAGAGAGCAGTGTGTGTGTGTGTGCGTGTGTGTTTGCGGATGGGTGGTGTGGGGGGGTCAGTGATGTTAGGATTGCTGCATCCGTCCCCCACCGCTGCCTTCCCAGCTGTGCAAACATGGCAGGCTTTGTTGGGGGGGGGGGATATGCAGCCAAGGCTGAACACAGCCGACCTATAAACCCCCTACAAAAACTGAACTCTGTGAAAGCCCCCCCCCCACCTTGCCTCTGATTCCCTTGGGGGGGGTCCCATCATGTATCGGCCAAAAATCCGGGCCTGGCCGAATTGTCAGGTGTCTCCCCCCCCCCCCCCAGAAAGAAATGCCAACTTCCACGTGATACTAACATTAAAGCGTAGCCAGCGAGGGTCATCCGGCCACCCACCTGCCTGTGAAGTATGAGCAAGAAGGTAAAACAGGCAAAATGAGGCCAGGAATGAGCCAGCCTGCTTTTACTCTCTCAGAAGAAGCAACTTGGCCTTGAGTCCGAACAACTTCACGACTGTTAACCGACTTCTAAACATTAAACCCAACAGCCCCCATGCTCCAACCTAACTCCTAGAAAACGAGCCTATAAAAGGATGTGGGTGATGCGGACTGATTGGCAGGGTGTCCGGCCAATGGGGAGCCATGTTGCTTCCCGATTTATTGGGCCGCAGATTAGCGGATGCAGGGCTTCAGCCCAACAGAGAGGCTCAACGATGCTTTCAGGCCGACCGCAAAGCACCATGGGTTATAAACATGGGCAGAGCGGTGCCGTGGGTGCGTGAGTGTGTGCAATCCCACTGGATTTCCTGTCGCTACGGTGCCTCATTAAAAAATAACACGCACACAAAAAAGGTTTCTTTTAAGGAAGGAAATTTTCATTGGTGCTGATGTCATCACATTTCTCAGTGTTATCTAAGGATTTGTTTACTTAGCGCCGAAATTAATTTAGCTCAGACTTCTCACTTTCCAGGAGAGGACTGTGTGCTTTTTGATACATTTCTAAAGACAGAACTTCAGAAGGTGCGAGGACGGGTCAGCTAGCCTCTCCACGGAATGCTAAATGCTAAATGTTTGCGCCTCCCGCTGTGCTTTATCTCAGGGTTTACAGTCTTAAGAGCTACAAGAAAAAACCAGAACTCCTTAACTTGTAAAACTCCCTTTTCATTTCATTCTCATTATCAAATATTTATATTCTCATGCTGCTTTTTTGTAGTAATGTGTCACAAGACTCATGAGAAAAGAAACAACAGTTTCCCCCACCCACACAGGATCAGCTCCTGACATTCTAATCAAGAGGAGATGGGGATTATGGGATTGCAAAGTTATCTCTGAAATTCTGAGGTCTGAGCGAGCTCTATATTAAGTTTCAGGCTGAGTCGAAGGCCTTTGCACTGCCCCTGAGCTCCGTGCTTTTAATTTCATTATGCCTGGGCTTTTGCTTTGCCCACCAGCCTTTAATGCCGGCTCTGAGAGCAGAGAGCAGGAATGGAAATGAAATCAAGTCTTGGAAAAGCAAAAAAAAAAAAAAAAAGGACACATATGGAGAGTTTGATTGTGTCATTCCAATTAATTCTTCTACTGTTTGAAAACAGTTTAAAGTTTTTGGGCTGGCGTCATGTTATGGCGAGCGGCAAAGCGCAGAGTCCGGAGTGACATAGCAAGTGAAAAATGAAGGAGCGTCATGTCACGTGGCTTCGGAGGTTGGGGGGGGGACTCGCAAGGTGGTCTTCCTGGAGTCACTCCTGGAATAATAAAAGGCACTTTCACATGCTTTCCTGAAAAAGTGCACGCCGTGATTCGCCTTCACAAGCGTGCAGCGTGTAGCGTGCAGCGTGTAGCGTGTAGCATGTCTCCCCGGGCGCGGTGATGTCATCGCATTTCTGTCTGCGCGTGCCGTGCCCAGAGCAGCCGTTGCTGGCGCTGCGACCTGGCCTGGATTCCTGCTTTATAATTCCTCTGGTTCTCCCCAGCACCTGCAGCTCCCTCGTGCTCGCCCACTATTCCCGCATCCCAGAGGAACTGCTGTCCAGCCGAGGACAGACTACCCTCCAAATTCCTAACAACACCACTGACCATTACTCTGTGTTTGCATCATGCAGCGGGCAGATCTTAGAGTGAGCATTTAATTGCAATGTATGTACTTTGCATATATTAAACTAAATTTCAGTTTATTATTAATCATTATTACAGGCATTCCCCAAACCTAAGTTTCAGTTTTTCTGGGAAGCTCCACATGTCATTGGTGTATCTCTAACCCCACCCACCACCACCACCACATATTTAATCATGTAGAACATTCCAGCACCCTGGTCATTAACCTTTCCCATAAGTCCTCAGAGGCCGTCTCCTCTTCGCCAGACTGGATGTGGCATGGACACTTCCTTGCAGGAAACGATATCGCGCTAATCACAGTCTGGGTGCTTCACATTGACCAGGTGAACCTTTCGGCTAGTATGATAATGACCAGACCTGAGGGCATCAAAGCCACCCACACATGCTTTAAAGATCTGTTTTACTGCCCCGGGGCAGGAGTTTGCACCATCCTGCAAAAAGACAGACCCTCGACCTAGTCTGTCACATCCTTCCTCGGCCTGAGATCCAGACTGGCCACTATCAGAACCAGATATGATGTCATACTGTCCTTTGAATGTGATGCTGTGAGTGCATTGAGGTCGGTACTGTAATCAGGGGTCATGGCGGGGGGAATCTTTCTCCTGTCTGGTCTTATTTGACGAGAATCCCCACCCCCAAAACACACACACACACACCCCAAGTCTCCTCGGCTGGACATCAATCCTGTCTCCTGTGCAACTCATGTGTCCCAAGCTTACCGATTACCAGAAGCAAAGATAAGTAATGAGGGAAGCAATTCACATGAGCTGAATCAGTAAAGGGGCACATGCACAACAGCCGGAAGGGGTAAGGTGCCATTTCTCATCCGCTGAAGATAGTCGGCCCACAGAACATGGTTAGGAGAAGGACTGGGAGGACGCCGCAGCTCAGACTTCCCCACCAGCCAGCCTGACGGGCACCAGGGCCATTTTATTGGGTCCTGTTTACAGGAGAAGGCCGGCGCCCAGGCTGTGGGGGCAGACATGCCCCCCCCCGGGGGCCCCGTGGTGGCCCTCGCACCCTTCCGTCTGCACACCGACCGCTGGCTTTACTGCCGCCATTTTTTTTCTCTCCTAAAGTCTGACTGCGCTACACCCCCCGCTCTCAGCCGCCATCACCCGCGCACCCGCCCCGCATTCCTCCTGGGCCAACACAGCACATAAAAACAACAAAAAGGCGCGCCTTATCCGCAAAGCCGCTGCCTTGAGGGAGCGCTGTACCCAGAGCGTGGAGATGACAGACCCACAGCAGGGACCCGCGTTCAGTCATTTAAATAGCAAAACCAACTGCTCACATAAACACGTCACATTTTATTTGTCCAGCTGACAGCTTTATCCGAAGCAATTCATACAGTCCCTGGGTTAGCTGTGGGTTAAGGGCCTTAATCAAGGGCCCAATGGTAAAATCTCCCTGCCAGTCTTGGGATTTGAACCAGCACCCTCCTGATCACAGACATAGTGTCACTACCCAAGTCACACAGCACCCTTTGCACAGTAATGCACACCTGTAAAAAGTTTCTGCAACAAAACAGAAAAAAACACAAGCAACAGCACAAGCATCCATCCATCCATCCATCCATCCATCCACCCTCCAGCAGCCAGGGACAGTTACAAATGCTTGGCAATATTTTATAGGATCAGGAAGTGTAATTTAATTAAATGAATCAGTTAATAATCGATGGCTCTTAAATTATCTGATAACAGGGTGACACAGCGCCTCACACTTCATGGGCATGGGGCTTTGATCCCGATTCCCCTCCGTGTGTCTGTGTGCGGTGAGCGAGTCTTTAACCATCCCAGAAAGCATTTCATAGCCACGTGTTCATTGTGATGATAGATACCAGCGCCAATCCGCACAGGGACGCCACGTGCTCTCCCAGGTTGCCTCCTGGTACTCCACTTTTCTCCCGCAGTCCGAAGCCACGCAGTTAGACTAATTTGAGTCTCTAAATTGCCCATAATGTCTGTGTGCCCTGTGATGGGCCCCCCAGTATGCTGCCTGGGATGAGATCCAGACCCTCCCCCCACAAGGACCGGTCCAGGGTGATGGATGGATGAATTAATTCAGGAGAGCAGTATGGAATAATCAGGACAAGACAAGTGGAGCTTGAGGACTATAATAATCAAGACGTAGCTGGACCACAGCATGGAGGAAGAGGAAGGTCAACGTGGAGCACAAAAGAGCAGCCCTAGAGAGAGGAACATCATCCATCCATCCCTCTTCCTACTGCTTATCCCGGTCAGGGTTGTGGGGAGAGGAATATCTTCCCAGATTTATTGTAGTTCAGGGGAACATTACAGGGCTCCCCGAGTAAATTCCACAGGAAATGGGGACAGAGAATCCACAATATTAAGATAGCAGAGATGCAGAAGTTTCAGGTCCAGCTCTGTCTTCAAGGCACATTTTGAAAAAATAAAATAAAATAAAATCACTCGTAGGGCTGCAAGATTCACATGCAGTTCCAGGGGGACATGGACGTGAGGAGGAGCGAGTCAGCTGGCTTGGGGCCCGCAGGACTCTGCTTATATCTGCTGAGGTAGGTTTCTCTCCAGGCAGATTTGTCAAAGCAGTGAGCTCTGGTGGTTGGAGACAAGGCCGGTGGGGGGGTTTGGCTAAGTCAGCACCCCCTCAGAACATAGTGCCCTAGGCAGTTGCCTATTTTGCCTATAGGATTGTTCGGTCCTGCTAGGTTAAGCTCGGTGGGGAGTTAGGGTTAGGGTTAGGGTTAGGATTAGGGTTAGGATTAAGATGTGAGTTTTGAGTGCAGCGATGGCGGGAGCTTGGGGTTCACACTTCGGCGTCGCTGGGCTGGGACCGGACCTTGTGTGCAGTTATATTTAGCTGTCCTGGCTCGCTCACCCGCTCGCCCGCTCCCTCTGCGCCCCTATTACACGCGTTCGCTCCACGCTCTCGCTGACTCGCATAATGCGACTTTCTGAACGTTTATCCAGAGATCTCTCACAACAAAGTTGGAGGAAATTATCCCAGACTGGGGAGGAATAATTGAGGAAGTGGATGGCGGCATTACTGCCCAAGAGGCCGGCCTTATCTGTGGAAGCCTTTCAAACAGCCCCGGGGCGACGGGGGCACCGATCTGGCAGGGTAGGAACGATGGAAATCTGCCCCCTATAAGCAGTTCACTCGGGCCCCGTGTGACCCCAGTGACTTTTTAGGACAGGGCTGGAATGCATGGCCAGTGCCTTGGGTGTCACCACGGACACCCATGGAGGCCAACCAGGCCTCAGAAGGCAAGCAATCAGGAGACTGCATTTGATTTCTCATCTCAGTAACTATTTAGCGCAGGGAGGAGAGACAGGTGGGACATCACTAATCGGCTCACTTAGCTCTCCACTGGAGAATGTGTAGGCTGTCCTCTCGATTTGGACTCTGTGACCAACCAATTGGCAGATACCTGACCCCCAGAGGCTAACAGCCTGAAGTTGCACCTCACCCCCAAATTCATCCCTATCCTTCTCTCTCTGGACCCTGCTCTGAACACCTGTAAATATTTTCGCTAATAAAGCCCAGTTTTGCTGCAGTGGTTCTGCTCAATTCTTTTGGATCCTGGCCTTCTGGGTCAAAGGTCACACCCAGAGTGCACTTCACACTTGTAACACACTCCTTATACGCGAGCTCCTCTCATTTTCCGCCCACTTCCTTTGATAAAATGGGTACTTTGGCAGAGCTAGTGTACACAACAGTGGGCCCAGTGTGTAAACCTGCATTACAAACTAGTATGTTTAATGACATTACAGCAATCCTGTTCTCTGCAAAGTTAATAATAGTAATATTATTGCCATTGCTGTTTCTCTTGCTCCCCAGGGGAATTATGGGAAACTGGCACAACTTTGGCGCATTTGTCTGATTGAACCTAAGGGTGAGTGATGCAAAGATTTCTGGGTAATTTTGCAGAGAGATGTCAATCTGCGCTAAGTGTGTCATTAGCATGGTGCAGGGCAGCCCAGTAACGTCGTCCTCATTAGCAGGTTACTAGCTGTAAATGCCTGATGTGTGAACCAGCATGGTCTCCGCCTCCCCGCTCTTTATTTCCTGTTTGAAAACCAATATTTACCCAGCAGCCCCTGGGGCCCGGGATTACCTCATACCTATTCTCCCCCGTCCAGCTGCGTTTTCTCACCGTTGCCGTGGCGACCGCAGGAACGCGCACCGTGTTTATCCTGCGGGCAGGAAAACAGAGGAAAACCGGAGAAAAATCTGCTACGCGGGAGAAATAAAAAAAAAGAGAAAGAATTCACCTTTAAATGGAGATCTCCCGTCGTGAGGGTGGCACTCTCGGTCTGTGGCTGGTGGAGGAGGATTCTACCCCCATCATTTTTACGACGGGCCTCGTAATGTGGCCGCCTGACTTCCCACGAGCCAGCAGACACACCAAAAAAAAACCCCAACATTATGAAATTTGCCAAATACTGGTAATGATTCCACCATACGCCCTGGATGCCTAAGGGAATCATCTTCTGACAGCATTGTGTTTTCCCCTGCACAGAGGAATTTCTCTACCCGCCCCCCCCTCCCCGCGCATGTCACAGAAAGTTACCTTCAGGTGTTTTATCCAAAGTGTCGTGTTACCCATCCTCTGTGATTGCGGAGTAAAAATACACGGACCCCATGTTTATTCTGCCTAGGAATAATATCAGAGGGTCTGACCATGGGGACTGTTTACTTTTCATAGGAATCAAAGCACAGCCGCTATATCCTGTAATATGCCGCTTGCCACTCACACAATCTCACGTTACAGGAAGCTATTTAGTCGCCGAGCGAGGTGAACCTGGGGATCTTTGGCAGGGAGGCCTGCTTCCTCCATCGGCCCGGCCTTCCGTGCCGCGCCGCTTAGCACGCGTCGCTATCTGAGGAGGCCTCTCTCACAGGCACCACATACTTCACCCAATTTCCAGCCGCCTGAGTTGCGGGCGAAGTCGTCAGCCCCGTTTACACAGAGCTGGGCCCACACTACAAAGGCCTGGGATTGAGTTCCCCAGAAGCCAAGCCGTTCAGATCCAGAACCTGGTGTCCAACCACTCATCCATGCTAACGGATGACCCGCCGGTCCAAACCGCTGCTACGCACTGCTTGTAACAGTACCATTCCATCTATTCGTGAAACATAAACAATGTTAAACAAACATTTAAAAGTGCATTAAGGATATTGTGTTAGGAAAGAATGATGGTTGGGGATGGAATATATCAGTTGGTGAGGGTTGGATTATTGGCAAGCTTTCCAGATGGGGGGGGGGAGGCAGACTGCAGTCTTCCTAAGGGTTTGGTTTTCCCACGGCCAGTAATAACAGACTTCAATATCACAGGGATACAATGAAAGATTCATACGCCATTGGCAGAGAGGTGACCCTCTGGTTCCTCGTCGTTTGAATCCGCCTGATCCTTCAGAAGCCCCCCCCCCCCCACGGCAGCCTTTCAGGCCCCCCACTCTCACCCGCCGCTGGTTGCCACGTGAACTGCTGGCAAGTCCATCGACAGGACCCCCCGACGCCTCGTCCCGGCACCTGCATGCCTTTTCACCGGCCCGGAGGAACCAGCCGGCCTCACTGCAGCTAATTAGCAACACGGACGCCATCGCAGACTCATCCAGGGACGCCCCCTCATCAACTTCAGCTGGGGCTTCAAGAAATGTGGCTCTGATGTTTCATTAACAATCCCAGCCCAGGGCGTCAAATAAGCTGGTGAGTCAGGGCATTTAACAGTGGTTTTGGTGCAGTTACAGCCGCTTACTAAAGAGATGGGAATGACCAGAGCTCTTACTTTTAATTCTGAGAAAATCTCTGTGAAGATAAGAGCTGAGACCAGGGCTAAGCTGCTCATTTAAGCTGCAGTATACACCCTGCTGCCCCAGCATATTCACAAGGCCCAGACAGACACCCACCAGCATCGCCCCAACAGCACGACTCAGTCCCCTTACAGTGCATCTCATCGGGAGGGTCACTGGATGCAGGAATGCCCGGAATCCATGTGTCTGGAACTTCTTGCATGTTCTCCCTGCAGTCACGTGTGCTTTCGCCAAGATTTCACGTGTGTTCTCAGCATCTCAGTGGATTTCCTGCTCACATACAGGTGATTAGGTGAATTGGTGTCTCTACACTGGTAGAGTCCCTGACTGTGATCTGTGCTTCCCGACCTAGGGGCCAATTTTGCAGTGCCCTTGTATATAGGAATGATAGATAGACAGATAGATAGATAGATAGATAGATAGATCTATCGAGCACAAGGTAACCTACCTTTCTGGAACATTCTAGAATGTTATCGCCGAGAAGCACTGAACTTGTATTGAAAAAAATCCAGTCTTTCTCCAGTCTTTAATTGCACCAAGGGCAGAGTACAATTTAATGTAGCATTTGATTCCTTATCATTAAGTAATACTTTCCAAAATACGTCCTTTTCCCCGGACCTTTCAACTTAGTGGAAAGTTTTTTTTCTTTTCCTGGAAGCTAAAAGATATTTGTTCAAATTTGCAAAATAAAGGGGCCGCAAATATCGTGACTGTTGGGGGATGTTATATTTGGTCTCTTACACTGGTTCGTTTAAGTGATAGAAGTCTCATTATTTAGTTCCCATTGCACCGGGATACCGAGCAAACAGCTCTGGGTGACCCTTTGTCAAGCACAGCTCTCCTTCCAAAGATCATTAAACGCACTCATACACTTGTGGGATCAAATGGCAGAACCAGCACGACGAAGCTCACCGGCCTTTTCCACGATTTCGGTCTTGGGGAATTGATTTTAACGATATTTCAAAGACATGAAAGCGGGTACGGTCGAAATCGAATTAAAGGACATATTAAAACAGCAGGACGTGGCCCATGGATCTGTGCCAAAGAGGAACTGAATTCATCGCTTTGACAGGATTTTGGAATTGAAGAGCGGGTGTCATTTGGCATGCACCTGAACCGCTGACCGTCGTCTTTAATCGCTTTTAAAAGCGGTGGATCGTTACCCCCCTTCCCGTCACCCTTTTGTAACTTTTCACAACTGCTTACAGTGGCTGACCACTTTCTGCATGCTCCTTCACTAAAGATTGCACAAGGATCGCTCGTCCTCTATAGGGACCCATTAAACTGCTTTTTCCCATGGCTTACTGAGGACACCCCATGATTTCAAAACACGATGGAAATCCAAGGGCTGCTTCTGGAGCCGATGCTCACGGACATCGCTGACGTTGACTTTCTGGAGGTGCCCCAGAAGCAGGCCACGTCCGGGTCCGCGGAGACCGTGGGCTGCCGGGGTCTCTATTACGGTATGTCCCCCGGGCGCGAAGACGTGATCCTCTCCTCGGAAAGGGCGTCTCTGCGAGTGGGAAAGGCGCCGGTGTGCGGCGTGGTGCCATCGGCGGGCAGGTCAAAGCGAAAACGGGTGATCAGCACGGTGCAGCGGCAGGCGGCCAACATCAGGGAGCGCAGAAGAATGTTCAGCCTGAACGAAGCTTTTGATGAGCTGCGCAAGAAAGTCCCCACCTTCGCTTACGAGAAAAGATTATCGAGGATCGAAACTCTGCGACTTGCCATTGTATACATTTCATTCATGACAGATCTATTGAGCGTGAAATAAATATCCGACTATTAATTAGTGTATGGATGGATTAAAACAGTATCAAATTACCTATTCTCTATATAGGCTTATAAATGTATTGTTATATCTGATGTGTCACTTTTTTATAATTACCCACGTGACACTGAAATCTGAATCTTTGTAAAAGTACCGTTTTACTCGAGTTAATCCCTTTGGCTTCGCAGGTATGATACAAACTTGTTCAGCTGTGTCATAGAATAGAATTAATACAATAAGCCATTACATTGTAGGGTATTATGGCTTGGGCTACGTTAAAACCGATACTGTGTGTGAAAGGGTTTTTTTTTAAGAACAATAAAAATAAAAAGAAAGCGGAAAGCACCTTACATTTTGCTGTCACTTGTCAACAGATGTCAACAGAAAGGTACCAGGAGAGATAAAATAACGATTATTTAATAAGGGACAGAAGATTCGGCCTCAAATGTAGGTTATAACAGCTAATTTATGAATTCTTCGATATTTGCGTATGTGACTACATTTTTTGAAGTAATATCAATTTAGAAAATAGAAATTGAATGCTATTTTATGCTAATATTTTAGAAGGCAAAATCAGCACCACGGAGAGCACATGGATGGTTAGGTGGGGATACCTTGCCCTCGCGCACCTGCACCGCAGTGATCAAAAAATCCGCACCCACCTTTTTTCCATTGGACTCCGTTTTGGACTCACCTGACTCGCAAGCACCGACGTCGATATTAACTATTAAAGCGCTTCTGAAAAAGGAGTGCATTTTATATAAACGACGTAATGAACCGTGTAATGGGTCCGTCTATAAGCAGGTAACCGGATAATACGTAATGCTGTTACAGATGGCTCACGAAGCCGGTGGGTTGGACGCAGGGGCGCCGGAGAGGTATGGGTACCCCGGAAGATTCATAAAATTGGCCGGGGCGTTGTGTCAAGGGTGCCGGAATGTCTATATACGCCCCTGCTTGGATGACATAAATACCACCTGCATGGTCCGCTGGAGAAACTTACTGATCTCACTGGACCGTCAGCTGACCAGGTTCTCCATTCCCAGCAAGCTCCGGGTTTATAGGCACGTGCCTTTAGCCCCCCCCACACACATTTAACTTCCACTGCCCGACGCCGAGCAGTCTATCATTTAGAATTTGTGCTGTCAAATATCGTTAAGTCACCATTTTATACTGCAGACGAAAGGGGACTATCAAAGGCGAGCATGCCAAGGCGCGCGAAATAGGCAGACGATGAAAACCGCTATGACACGACAACTGTAGCAGGGCCTTGGTATCGTAGACCAAGGAAACCCAAAACGCGTATTCTTTGTATGTTAATGTGCATTATACAGACAAGAGTTCTGCGTGCATGTTTATGCGTTTAGTGCCCGATTCATATCGCTCACATACAAACATCTGTAACGAAATACTGATGAAAGAGTACTTAATACCCCTTTTTCTTGTTCCCACAGCCCCGTGAGTGCGGCTCTCCAGACTGTAAAATAAAGCATATCTAATTTCAATAACAACAAGGTCGAAATAAAGCACGTTTTATAATACGAACTGCTTTTTAACGAGTTTAATGGCCCTTTTCAGTTTGACAATAATACTATGCTGCTCTGTACGACTTCCCGAAAAGAAATTGCCTATTATAGGTCCGCTTGCTCCTTATGCGGTATTTCTGTTAAATAAATGACTCCTGTAAAAGACTGACTCGGTCACGTGAGTAAATGCGCCATAGCCCACAACTACTTTTGCGTAAATATTTAATTGGCACGTTGATTGATCGACTAGCTGATTGACTGATTGATTATTAGAAAAACACAGGGGGCGGGGGGTGCTAGCTACGTTATAGCATGTAGTTGGAACCATGCAAATGAATGAGTCCAACTATGTAGGTTGCTAACGGGAACTTTTGGGAAACAGCCAACTGATTAAGACATTTTTGACAGGACGATCTCTTTTTAATTCAACAACTTTCATTTGCATAACCAACAGTGATAATCATTCGTGTTCATTCACCAGGACGGCGAGACGCCTATGTATCTTGGCAAAGACCACCCACTTTAGCTATTATTAATATGATTAATCATAGTAAATAAAAACGTTTAAATGGTATTTCCGATGTATGACGTAAAAATGGCGCACTGAGTATATAACCTATTATATATCTATTAAACTTTAGTGTGGATATAGCCGAAATTGCGCTAATTCTCACAAGCCCCCTATCGATTAGTTTGATAGGAAAGTTTGCCCTCTTGTGGTCAAAAAGCTTCGTGCTGTTTAATCGGGATTCGTATGTCAGGTGAAGCGCAAACGAAAATAAAAATAGCTGGACTAGGTAGGCCTACGTTAGATACGAATGTTTTGACAGTATTCGACAATAATAGCCTTTTTTTCCTTATACAATTAAATTGCCTAATTAAAACGTTTAGAAGCGGGGTGTTACGATAAAAATTATGAGGAACACATTTTCTATTTTTATGCTGAGGTTATTTCACGACAGCTGGAAATACGTGCATTGGCATTGCCCAAGTAGCCTGTAGGTCTGGGGCCAGGTCCTCCTCCACCAATACTGTAAAAAGGTTACTTAAATTAGATCGGTTTCAGCTTATTTGATTTTTAAGATCATTCGTGCCACTCGGGTTTTTGTTAGAAGGAACTGCATCATAAACTCTATGCCCTGGTGTGCAATTTGCGGCACCCCCAAATTAACAGGGGTGGAGGTGGATGGTTTACCAATCAGGCGGACTTTAACTGCATCCGTTTACATTAAAGTGTTTTATATGTTTGCTTTGGGTGCTTTCCTTTTTTCCCCCGCCAGGTAATGTTTACGTTACATTTCGGCCTCGCAGTTTGAGCGTGGAGCGCAGCGGCGGCCCGCTGTGAATGCCCATCAGCTTTAAACGCCTCGGCTCGAAATCCGAGACCAGCCTTGCTTTTAAAAATGCGCCCGGCTCCCTCGGAAACCCAGTGTCAGCCACACACTTCAGAGCTATTTAGTACCTGTGAAAATAAATTTAGAAGACTCACTCAGCACCCCTGTTCGTGACGTCTGACTCGCACTGCAACCCACTCAACTTATGTACACCTACCACGACCAGACCCATGTAAAGTATTAGAAGCATCGATTATTATTTACCAGCCAATAGATACGTCCGTGATTTGGAATACGAAAGTTCTGCATTAATAATCCTGCTCAAAGGTTTTGTAGGTATAACGCCTTAAGACTACAGTCTCCCCCCCCCCCCCCAAGGATTTCAATTAGGACTTGACGCTTATGCGAGTCTGTGGGCGCACCGTGGGTGTTCCCCTAATGAGATCGCAGCGAAGGAGACGTTGGGAGACAGTCTGTCACAAACGGGAGTTTCGCGTGTTTCTGTGATCTGCAATATCCTTAAACAGTTGACGATGATCTCCTAAAAGTCGCTGCACCCTCCTGGTTCAAGAACCGGCACCAGACCTCTGGGATTAAAGAAACACCAGCAGGCAGCGGTCATTCAAAAAAACACATAATTACGATACATGTACGTTACGTATTGCAACGACATCGTAACACCGCATTTGTTTAACGCTAGATATACCGTGGACTCTTTCCCGCTACTGGTGATCCAGGAATATATCACACTTCCGATATGCCTATATGCGTTGTATTTATTAAACATTAGCCTGTATTTAGCTCATAATGTGTAAGAACCACTGTGATAAGATCCAACATTAAGTTGAAGAATACGAATTTATCTTGCATATTATATAAAGCCGAGATCTCTACAGCTGTTTACAAACATACTGATTCTAACTGACATTAATTACTTAAGGCTCAACGTAGATGCACCCTTCATTGCGCCGATAGCCGTCTGTGTGCAAGGCAACACCGAGAGAATTGATTCTTGTATAACGGAAACTTTTCTGATAGTTCCTTGGCCGCCTCCACCCCTCTTTCACGTAGCACGCTTCCTTGACCAATCACCTCCCCAAACACTGAGATCCATCCAGGCTATAAGAGCCCTCAGTTTCCCGCAAGCTGGAAACACCTCCTTCACTCAGTGATCATCGAGTGAGTGTTTTAACCGAAATCGACTCATCTAAAGATCTCGGGTTTTTTTTTTTTGTTTTTTGCATCTTGAATAGTAGCACGAGGACAACGACGCGGGATACTGCTCGTACCCTAAATGAGCGTAATGTTTGAGGAGGCGATGCAAGAGGAATCGAGCTCCCCACTGTCTCCAGTGGACAGTCTTAGCAACAGTGAAGAAGAACTCGACAGGCAGCAGAAGCGATGTGGGAGGAAGAGGAGATCTAGCAGGAGAAACGGGGAGGATTCAGATAGCCCTACCCCTGGGAAAAGGGGGAAAAAGTCCAGCAGCAGCAGTCCGCAGTCTTTCGAAGAGCTCCAGACGCAGAGAGTCATGGCGAACGTGCGCGAGCGACAGCGGACTCAGTCTCTCAACGAAGCCTTCGCTTCCTTGCGGAAAATTATTCCCACTTTGCCGTCAGACAAACTCAGCAAAATCCAGACACTAAAACTTGCAGCAAGGTACATTGACTTTCTGTACCAAGTCCTACAGAGCGACGAACTGGACTCGAAAATGGCAAGCTGCAGTTATGTGGCCCATGAAAGACTAAGCTATGCTTTTTCTGTGTGGAGGATGGAAGGCGCGTGGTCCATGTCAACATCTCACTAGCGTCCGTGGAACTTGAGGCAGCACGGTAAGCTGTTTTAACATTTTTAATAAGTATCACTTTTTCGCAGAATCAACCTTTTTTCCATCCTGTATTAATAACATTTATGCTAAAAAGTAGCCCCATATTTAAATATTTTCCTTTACTGTCACAGAGGCTCCCCTCCCCGTCCGTTTTATTCATGCAAAGAAAACGCAGATCTTCATTTGTGTGAAGTTCTTTTTTTTAAGTGCATTTAATAAACCATTTACGTTGTATCTCTGTATAAACTGACCCGTGTTATCATTCACAGGTGGCCAACAATCTCGCGTACTTCTCAATGGAGGCGATCCCGGATGATGAAGCTGGATATGTACAAAGCAATGATTTTTTAAGGGGAGAATAGACAGAGTATTTAAGACACAGAGTACAGACGTGGGGAGCACTTACGGGAGGATGCAGAGTGCCGCAGCGCAGCCATGCCGCCTACACTCAGACCTGTCTGAGCTTTTTCAAACATGACGAAGAATTTTGGAAATGTGTATATTTTTATGCATGCCTTTTTTGATCAGCCGTGCCTGTTTTGTAAGGAGACAGTGAAAATGCATCCAAAGTGCCGTTTCATTTCCAGACCGTTGATGAGGACCCCGAAATTGTTCTTTTATTTCCTCTCGGCCCATTCATGTGCAAATTTGTTTCTAAAAGTTTTTTTTTTCTTTTCTTTTTTTTGTTTTATAAAATACAGTTTATTTATTTATTAATGACTCGTGTTATGATGCAGGATAGATCAGGTGTCTAAATGCATTCCTATTTTTATTATTGTTTTGTAAATAATGTATATTTTTCTGCAATAAAATCAATATGAATTTAAAACATAATACGTTTGGGTAACTAATTTGGAATCCAGTTAGTCCCATTAATAAAAATGTAATCTTTGTAAAATATACATTTTGCAGCTGAAATGTAATTATAATACAATTTATATGATCGAGGTCGGAGGACTAATTTATAATATAATGATTTGTTTGTTTTATTTTAACTATATACGCGTTTCAGACTGTTTTCTGTTGACCATGCAAGCTATATTATGCACAACATACCGCGACTTTATTTTTAAATAACGGTACTTTAAAATGTTTAAAAAGAACAATGCTAAATATTTTATCATTTAAAATATTACTGATATAAAACTATGCAATTTATACCGTGAAATGTACTATAAGCCTAAGTCTTTTTTGAGGACGATAGAAAACTTGTCATGATAAGTAGCGTTAATATATCACTGTGAATTTCTTGAATATTGAAATGTAGGCCTACACTCTGCTGGGCAATATGGAGGCCCCTTACTTTTTTAGAAATGGTGTACAGTGACATTAAAATATATTATGGCCGTGACGTATAGTCGTATAGTTAAAAATTGACATTTATATCCGGATTTTAATGCACATTTTACATTTTACGTTTAGCACCACAACTATTAACATAGTCTAACACAAGACTCGTGGTGAGTGTTTTGTCGGTACTGTTCCTGTCTTTGATAGTATTAGTACTTATATTAGTAGTATAAAGTAATACTTCTTATACAAGGTTGGTGTTGTTTACAAAGCTGTCGCGAGCGCTAGCGCCCGCTTCATGGGGTCAGTGTCTGTTTTTACACTGCCATTCGGATCGGTCTGATAACAAATACTCTACATACTCCTTAAATATAAATATGTGTTTGTTGTTTAAAGCTGATCCAGGCTGCTCGTAAAAATTTCAGGCAAGAATTTAATAATCGCCGACGTAAGCGGTCTTGAAAGTCCGCCGCCCGGCGCCCGATTGAAGTTGTGGGCCAAACAGTAAAAGACACTGTCACTGAAGGTTACTTGGCTTATTTTGTGCAGATCGGGTCTGGAAAAGTATTTTAGAAAGCGCCGCTTTGGATTCAAAGCACGTGTCCGTTTGAAGAAGGTGTGTAATTGGGTTCTAAGGCATGCGTGGAATTCCCAGATGTCTATAAAACGTAGGGCTCGTTTGGCAGGTCACTGGAAGGTGGGGTAGGTTAAAACCTTTAGCACAAACTTTATTTTTACGGCTTGAACAGTAAGTAATTTTGGTATTTTTGCACTTGGTAAAAAGAATAAATGGCTAAGTAGAGAAAGAGAAGCATTAACTTAACATTACGTGAAACGAACAAGCAAATTTGCCGTAATAGTACCAATGAAAGTGCATTAACAAATTAAATTGTTATGCAAATTCCGTTATATAAATACTGAACATCTATGCTATATAATGAGTAACTTTAAGAAAACAGCTAAACAAGAACAGGGATATATGCTGCATTCTCATGACTCTCAAAAGTCGTTTAATGAACGCTATTAAAAATTGGGCCTACTCAAAGCAGAGGTCTAATGCAAAAGTTAGAAAAAAATATGCATATGCGTGCACGTGCTAAATCAACCTATTTATCTCCAAATATAATACCACAAGTAATTTGCCATGGTGACATTTTAATTAAATACTTTCAACAACACCTATATGAAGCAGGCTAAATTAAAATACCGGTAAAATCATTTCGATAGGTAGGCAGCCACAGAGTATGGTTTTCCTAATGCTAAATTGCTCTATGATCAAGTACGAGTTTCCTACGCGCTGAACGATTTTGGCAAGAAAAAAAGTTACAGAGGCACCTGAATGAAACTTATTTTTACCAGATGTTCTTATTTTTCTTAAAAGTCACGTGAAACGAACAGATGTTTGGTGGCCGCATGGACACGCCTTCACATACACTAAACGGAGAATGCTCGAAATACGTTTTCTACATGAATTATTGTCTTTCTTAATCAATCGTAAGGCGAATAGTCGCGATTTACTTTCTTTGCACTTTCATAAACACGGATTTCTTTGAAGCGATTGCAGAAAACGCCGGATTTCAGACGGAAAAAGCGTGGCTTTAGTCGAAGTTTTCCGCCGTAAGAAGAGGTAAGCGATGAAAAATATTATGTGACCTGAATAATTTTCCACTCCTAAGCAAAACGGGGAAACGAGCATCGCGTAATAAAATTGTGGCAAAGATATCGCAGAGTTTAATTTTTACCAAGCTTGCAACCCCCGAAAAAAACGATGTTTTATGAATGACTCCTGAATAAAGGGACGCATCAGATTTAGGCAGAAATACCGGGCGGGGATTTTAGGTACCTATGCCGCTGGGAATGTTGTTACACCGTAGCTTAGGAGTTTGAAGATATCTTTTTGTATTTTACATTGTTGCATGCGCGTAAACTGTCGTTAACCAGCCCAGAGTAGCTCTGACTTTGCTGATGCAATTCAGTGTGATTTTCCAGATGTGAGGCTGTTAGGCCTACCTTTTAGCAATACAGAATACTAAACTAAATATTAGGACTAAGAATATAATCACAAAGTACAGTTTCTAATATATAATTTTTTATTCTTCCAACAACAAGCTTTCATATTTTGTTGAAGTTCTTTAGTTTTATTATATCATACAGTAATGTTTGTTCACACATATAAGCCATTTTAATATTTGAATATGTTTATTTTCTTCCAAAATGACCTCAGCCTTTTCAACCAAAAACTCCCAGTTTATCATTTTCATTTTTGCTTCAAATCCTGCTTCAAGTAGAATAGAAAATCATTATATAAATCCAAATGGTTTCTTTTCATACTTCATTTAAGTTTTCCAAGAAAAAAATGATGCAATATGATCAACCGAAAAGTTCGCAGCGTAGAAGAGATGTAATAAAATAGCTTTTAACGAACCCCAGGGATTCTCGCTCAGGCTGAGCGTCTGTGTGTCACACAGGACGAGGCTTAGCGGAAAGCGAATCGTTGGCTTTGACCAAGGGGGGGATATAATTCACCAGAGGGAATCGATTCCTCATCTTCAAATTACTGTGTCCGTGTTATCTTAAACTCGACGCCGTCATTTCTGGAACCAGAATATCATCTTTGCCAGATTTTCGGGTTAAACCTCTCAAGGCACGCGATCAGGACAAAAAAAAACCCTTAGCAATTCCAACATCACAGTTGCTGTCATCTTTATGCTTTCCATCAAAAAATGATCAAATTGAATATATATTATGACAAAGGCAAATAAAAATGTATTGCCATCATTCACATTTTCTGCTGAGGCTTGCTATTAATCCACAGGAAACATCACTGTTATATCTCAGCATTAAATATACTCTGGTTTGAAACACATACGTTTATTGCAAAAACAGGAGTTGCACAGCGCGCATTTCGAGACTTTAAAAGCCGTAATGTTCGGTGCGATGTCCAGGCACTAGGCTGAAACGCGCGGCGAGCAGTCTCCCTGATAACGCCGGCAGCTGACAGCAGGTGCGGATGGTTCTACCCGCCTCACCTGCGCCTTTCAGTCTATCGCCATTTAATCATATAGGACATTAGTTCAGAATTACTTTCGCTATGCTATTTAGCTGAACTCAACACTCAAACTACTCAAACCGCGACTCGTCCGTAGCAGATTTAGTCTGAATGCCGTAGGAATTGTACACATTGAGTCTTGCAAGCATGTGCCCGCGCACGCTTCTCATGATAACGTCATAACCAGCGAATAACTGAAATGTAACATAACTGTGCAAAATTTATAGTAACATTACTAACGTTAATAGTAACAGGCCAAGGGTGGAAATATTTCCAAACCGCCTAATGTTACAGCACAAGAAATGAAAGACACCTGTTTCTCTGAGCCAGCCCACGGCGCGGGGCTTATTCCACGTAACGGCGACGTAAACGTCCTGGTGTAATCCTTATTGACGTTTTCGGCGTTTTTATTTAACAACTAAGACCAGAATCAAAAATTCGTTCCATAAAAATATTTTGGGTTTTAAAGTAAACCCAAGAAAAACCAGTAAATGTTTTGCACTTTCAAAGAAACAACACTAACAAAAAAGGAATATTTTTACTGTGTCTGTAAGTTTCTGTATGTCAATCGGAATGTTCAGTGTGAAATAATTGCGTGATAATTTATATCTCTGACATATTCTGAGCCATGCCGTGATATCCATGGACTGTGGAAGTGTTAAATACAAAAAGTGATTCCCCATTAGTTTTAGAACAGCAAAAAAAAAATGTTCGCAATGTACTGCATGCGGGACAGCGGTTTCACCAACTTTATTAACCCAGATTATTACTGTTCATATTTGCAGGTCATGTCATTTGCCGACTCCTGGAAAAAATTGATTTACGTAAGTAATTTCACCATCCTCAAATTCCTCACATTTTTGCACAGTGTGTACCTTTATAATGTGTGCAAGTGCATCTTGTATGAATAATTTCACTGAAACTGGTTTTGCAAACACATAAACGAGGAGAATTGTGCCATCGCATCGAACTAAGATCAAATTGAGAAAGGGCTCCCGTACCGTGGAATGTACCGGAAATTAATTCTTACTTAAAGAGCTTCTAAATAGCTTTCAGCGTTTTCTTGCAGAATAATGGTCTTATTAACGTGTCATTTCTGACAGCTGCCAAAGAAAAAGAAAAAAAAATGACAAACATTGCTAATTGGCTGAAAAGAGTGACCCAGGATGATCGTCCGCTTTGAGTAGCCTATGTCTACAAGTTAGGTCATTTCGAATCCTAGAGCTGGCTAATTCCCCGTCGGATGGCTGAGTGGATGATTGGGTATCATTGGAAGCAGGTGCTGGAGCATTTAAATCAATTTATCAATGGTGTTGTTCCAACGCAAACCCCTAAACAGGACCACTTAATCAATTCAACGATCTATAACATGATGCATAACCAGAATTTTCGTTTTTATACAATTTGAGTGCCTTGAAAAAAATAGGCATACATTTTCAGTTTCCCCACAATTACGTAAGAACGTGTCGTTTTTCAGCGACTGACGGGAACAAACATTGAAATATGATAAGTAAGTACTTTTGTAAAAACCTCATTTGCGACCTGTATGGGCTGTAAACATTCCGCCGTAAATTCAGAAAAATATTCAAATTAATTATTCCGAATCTATACATGCATGCTTCCAGTTCATTTATTTAGTTAGATACTTAGTTAGTTACTTAGTTACTTAGCAAATTGAACTATTTAAATTGAACCGATGTGCGATATCTCACAGCGTTGTCACTTTAACTGACGTGTCTGTACAAATAAATCACAATGTGAAGTCGAACAGCCGATTTCTGACACGCTAAACAGGTGCCAGGAATGTGCTGTAGTCACGAATCCAGCGTCTTTCGATCATCCGCGACGATTCCGATAAAAACTGAATAATTTTAGTGCTAGTGGTCGTACTTGTTATGGTTTTATTCTTTAATATCTATTTAACACAGTGGATTTATTAAACAAACGGCATGATAGAGTTTAAAAAATAATTCCAAAATCTCGTTACTTGCATAGTATACAACTTAGGCACCAAACGCAATATTAATTTAAATGGAAACGCTGGACAGTCCGAGCCTGAATCTACTGAACCGCCACAGACTTGTGGATTTGCATTGTTTTACTGTTCGTGGGTTTCTCCCCATTGATCCTTTTTATTAATATGCAGTTGTAAACACAGCAAAATGGGGTGTACGTTCAGGAGAATCAGTCTTATAAAACAACTCTGGTCCTCTTGCCACGTGAGAAGCTACGTCACTGTCCAAGTTTTCTGAAGGACGAACGCAAATCCACCGCATTCTTGCTTTAATATGACGTTCTACACAAAAGGGTCCACGACCCCACTCTGTCGCTTATACTCATTTCGAACAAAACCACATTTCAGAAGTTCGTGTATTTCATTATTCGACTTTTTACCTATGAATATTGAAGTATAATGAACCATAATTACACCAAATATCACTGTTTGAGAAGCAATGCCCTTTTTTACACCGAACTGAGAAATGTTCCTATTTCAATCTCACCTGTTTAGATCTCACCTGTTTAGATAAAGGACCGGTACAGTGGCAAATCCCCAATTTCCCAAAACAGGTTACACCTCAGCAACAAAGTTTAAACGCATGCTGTTTTAATATTTAATATGATTACTCGAAGTACTGCTGATCGCAGCCGTATGAATTGGTCTATTCGTTGCACCTGTCGTAAGTACTGTGTCATGTGGCATTTAACGTTCTCCAGCATTGGAATCGAGGCTTTAGCAAGACGTATTAAGTGAGAAACGTCTGTTAGTGGCGGGGAAAATAGCAAATTAACTGCTCGGGGCATATGTGCAGAGATACAATTAAAAACATAATTGCAGTGGAACAGAAGGGATTGTAGAGAGTGTTTTAAAGAGCGCCATCCAGGAAAACCTTTTCGCCAATAATTATTACTACAGGTCTATTAGGTGTCAGCTACCGCTGTAGATCTACGTGTACAAACATACCGATTTCGGTAACAATCCTACAAAGAGAGGTCCACCAAAGGTGTTGCTGTCTTAGCCAGGTCGGTGTAGTCTAACACTTCCGAAGTACTTCTACGGCATTTTGGCAAATGCCGGCTTCATTTGAGGGAGAGTTCTGTTGGCAGCTCCTAGCTGGTTGGGAAAGGAGGTGCAGCGTCTTAAATAACCATCAAGCCGGGAGAAATCGTACCGTAAGTGAAAAAATATTGATACAAGCCGATGGGTATGACTTGCAGTTCCCTCAGAATTTTCAAGCGTGTAAAACTAAAACCGCAGCTGAACTCTGCACTGCTTTCTGCACCAGGGCCCTGGACCTCTATATGAAGGAGGAATCCTTATGAGGTCTTTAGAAAGCGCTTTTATTTTGATCAGTTTTACAGGTCCACGGAGAGTAGATTTGATGAGGACAAAAAATGTTTTTTTCCACCCACGTGTTTCCATCCAAATGTTAATAATATTACTTATTTATCTACATCATTGTGTTTGTATTAGAATAAGCTCCCTACCACATGTATGCACTTTCTTGATTAACCCTACGCAGGGGAAGAAACAACTGCAATCATATTGCTTACAAAAGGAAAATAGGTATTATTAGGTTTGTTTCATTCTACAATAACAGCATATGAACTTATTTGATTTATATAAACATAATTCCTCCAGAACCTCTGAGACCCTGAATAGGACAAGCAGTCACTGAAAATGGACGGATGACTATGAACATCATTTGTTTCTGTACAAAGTGGAGTCCACGTGATATAGTGCTTTATTTAGAGTTACAGTGGCTATACCCATTTAGCCTGAAGGAGGCTTTGCTGGACCAGTACAGGTCAGCCTGCAGTACAGAACCACCCGCAGAAGCATATGAGTAGAGCACCTGTCTGGACTCCAATCAGGTTACAGATTCCCACTCCTAAGCACCTTTTCTACCTTATCTGCTTATAAACAGGGTGACCACATTTTTATAGTCTGTGATCCTCAGTATGTGTAGCGTGTCCAATAGGTCATAAATGCAGAAAAAATATATTTGTATGTATGTAGGCCTGTGTATGTAGGCATATACTGTATAGGACAAAAGGATATGTTTTTCATATAAATGTTTTTTTGCCAGGATTTATGGCTCAGTACCTTTTTTGTAATGCAGCCATATAATGCAAAGTCTTTTTCTGTAAGAAGCTATATCTGCCTACAAATCTGGGAAAGTTTGCCAGTCCTCTAAATTGGATGGTTGCAGTCTCCTTTGTCGTATTTTTACTACACTGTAATCTCGAAACAGTTCAAACTGGGGTTTGAAGCACAATTCACACTTATTTTGAGAGTGGATAAAGGGATTTTTTTCTTGAATATGTAAGCAGCAGCTTTTTTGCTTTTATGGATACAAAAGACATGTTGTTACTCTCTCGGATGCATATTAGTGTCCGCTGGCTCATAAATTGTAAATTGTGGGAATTCATAGATTAAAGGTGTTCTAAAGGCTGGCAATGCGGACATTCGCGCTTTATTCAGTTACCAAGAATAACATAAAAACGAATGGCAGTCAAGCTCAGCTGTTAAAAGCGGTTATTTTATCGGTTTCTCGGTATTGTATTTGTCAGCGACTGTCACCTTAAGCTACCACTTACGGCGTTTTGTATCGTGAACAGACGGAAGCCGCGCCTTCTGCGGCCAGATGCGGCGCTCGTTCCCGCTACACGCCCTTCGCTTCGCCGGGACGGGCGATCCTGTACCGGCGCCGTCCGTCCATCTCTGATTTACAGGTCTCGGCTGTACTGTAAATGGAACCACATTGTTCTGTGTTTCGTATCGCCGTAACCCCCGAGGAAAGGCTTGTTCCGATTACGGATCCCTTCAGATGTGTGAACTGAGAGTTTTTGTCAGGCACTGGGAAAGCAGACTAAAGGCGGAGGAATGCGGCGAGGCACACATCTCAAGACCGCCGAATGCTTGTTTTAAAACTCCGCGAGTTATCAAAGAGCCCCACCAAAGTGCCTCTTTCTCCTTTGGTAACTGTAGCTCAGATTTTTAATACTATGCACATTCCATTCCCAGGAGATTTAGGGAAACACTTGCCGTATTGCTGAATTTCTAATACAGAAAACTATTATTATCCAATTCATTTATTTGAACAAGGTTTATAAATATAAGAACTAGTGGGCTTGCTAATATAAACACTTGGAAACTCTGTATCTTTTCTATTCAAAATATGAAAATATCAAACTTTCTGCCTATGTTAAGGGAAAGGGACCTGTATGAAAAATGAATGCAAGGTGTGTGATTGAGTAATAAAGCACAAATGTGTGGGATTGCTGTGGAATTTCAGTATAATAATGGATGTTTGGGAAAACGTTACGTGGCAGGTGGTGACAGGCCGCGATCGGGCCGTCGCTCTTTAAATATGGTAAAACGTGGTATAATAATTACACACTGACAGAGGTGACTGTATGGATTTCCCCAGGGCCTCAGATATGCCAGGGACATTGTAGTTAATAAATAAAGAAATAGGACTTTAATGCCACTGATGTATTTGTCACTGTACATGTAGTGTGTAGAAACTGGGGGGTGTACTCCCCAATTTTTAATCTGGGTTTATTCACACCCCCCCCCCCCCCCCATTAAATAGTCCATTGTATTCAAATTATTAAGCAGTGTTCCCTCCAATATCAAACTGTCTCAAATGCCATTGACTGTATCCCTCTTTATAGATAGTTAAGCGCCTACATATGAGTTTTCCAAACTTGCAGAATGTTTGGGAATTTGGATAGGAAACAGTTTGGGTGTTATTCCGATGGGGCCCAGGAGACCAAAGCGGGGGGAGTTCATTCAGAATATGGAAGTCATTTTAAGGCATAGGACGCTGTGATATGGACACGCCCCCCAGCCGCTGTCCCACACGCGGGGACTTGCGCGAGGTGGCGCGTGTCCCTCTCTAACACACCGCGGGATGCCACCCAGGGAGCGGGCGCGGCGGGGTCACGCCGCCTTCGCGGGATACACAATGATGTCACGGGCAGGAAACGGCCGGCGAGCCCCGGCTCTCCGGAAAGCGGGCCCGGCATTCCGCGAGGTCCGGCGGGGGCCCTGTGAAAATAAACAGGCAATCACATGGCGGCACGGGCGTCCGCCACGGCGTGGAGGAGATCCGCGGCTGAGGGACGCCGATCGCTCACTCCGGGCTCCAGTTTATTTATGCTGTCCCCCCATCCGTAAACAGCGGCCCCTCTTGGCTGGGAAGGGTAAACGGAACGTCGGGTGGATAAACACTGAAGGGTCCTCACGTGTGCCTGTTAACGGTCTGGCCGTTTTTCAGTGTCTGTATATTCTACTTAAAGTTATGACAACCCCCCCACCCCAAAAAAAAGAGGAGAGAAGATTATTTTGTGAGGGGAAAATGAAAGGACGTGTGCTGGTATAGAGAAAACGTCTGCTTTTATGTGCGCTTAGCCCTCTTTGCTCTGAAATCATACACCCCTTATCCTCCCCGCCATCGCGTAGGCAAGTGGTTGGAATACATTAAAAGCCATATCTAGTTGTTGGAAAAAAACGTAAACTATGCATTCTTGAATTAACCCAAACCAAAAATAGCTCTAAATCACCGAGCTCCGCCAATGTCTCAATAGCTGGCAGGAGAATTCGATACTTTGAGAGCCGCGGTAGCTTCGGCGCGCCGTTTGATGGACAGGGCGGTGATTCCCGTCCCGAGTCTCCCGCGTGAGGGTGCAACACTGAATGTGCCCAGTGCCATTTGAATATCACAGGCTAGGGTGCGTGAATTCAGCACGGATGGGCAAAGTCACTTTAAACACTCCACACCCGAATGTTTGAAGGAGACGCACAGACTGCAGCATGGACTAAACACCAGAAGATCATGCTGTTGTTTGGGTCACTGCATGTAGATATTAGTCATTCCTCTGCCGTACTGGGCCATCGGAATCCATGGGCATCGACCTACACTTAATAGTGAAAATGGAAAAAGTTACTCTGATGCCTGTGCACAATGCACAAAGGGGCAATTCCTTAGCATGACAAGGTGGGTGGGGGGCACACTGCAAAACCCGACGGCAACCCCATGATGACACGGGGAGAGCAAACAAACTGCACACACATGGAGCCCGGCTGGAGGCTGAAACCTCGGTTACCAAGGTGTGACACGGTGCCACCCTTAATATTAAACATCTATGTTCTGTAGAATCTATGTAAAGAAAGTCAGACTGAAGATCACCAAAATATGAGCTCTTATACAAATCCCAGCTGGGCGCGTTACAGGATTGCCAACAGAATATTTAATAATCTAGGGAAGTGAAAATGAAGCATTTATCTAGGACAGGGTCACAGGCAACCTGGAACCAAATCCAGGTAGCACAGGGGACAAGGTTGGGGACACCTGGATGGGATGCCAGTCCATTGCAGGGTGCACACTATGAGTAATTTAGTGATGCCAGTCCATTGCAGGGTGCACACTATGAGTAATTTAGTGATGCCAGTCCATTGCAGGGCACACACTATGAGTAATTTAGTGATGCCAGTCCATTGCAGGGCACACACTATGAGTAATTTAGTGATGCCAGTCCATTGCAGGGTGCACACTATGAGTAATTTAGT
>JAODKM010000044.1:2719682-2733559 GCA_026780845.1 Petrocephalus sullivani | reverse complement strand
GGGCATAACCCTGATCCCAACTATGACACCCTTAACCCCTACCCAGCCCTAACCTTAACCATAAGTAACCAAACAAACTAAGAGACTTTTGGCATTTTTAGTTTTTTGATTGCAGACACAGATATTTATAAAATTTAGGTTATCCTTATGGGGACCAAAAAAATGTCCCCACAAGGTAGAAAATAACAGTTTTTTTTTTCACACTGTGAGGACATTGGGTCCCCACAAGGTAATATAAATATGTCCACACACACACACACACACACACACATATTTGTACTCACATCTTTATGGAGACTGTCTGTTCATTGCTATGGAATAATCCCTAATCCCAACAATGACAACCCTAACCCCTACCCAGCCCTGATCTTAACCAGAAGTAACCAAACAAAACACAGGACTTTTTAAATATTTGATTGCAGTCACAGGTTTATAAAATACTGAGTTTCCCCCCCACAATGGCAAAGTAACAGGTTTTTATCACATTTTGGGGACATTTGGTCCCGGCAATGTGATATATATGTATATGACCCACAAACATGTTAAACAGAGACACAGTTTCATGTAAGTGCATGTCTGAAAACCACAAAAGGAAAGCAGCGTAATGAGAGAAGGGCCATATTTCAGCCCGCGACCCCAGAGGTGTGGGCAGACAGAGCTGCCAAACGCACGTAATTATGAACGTACAGATAAACAACGGCTAGTTTGTCAAAACGTCACATAATAAATACCTTTTCCTATGTTCCCTGACACTGTTTTTCAATCGTCTAGTTCTCCATCTGATCCGTCGCTCCGTAATCGCCTTTGATGTCTTTCTGTTCAAAGCGGACTCCTCCACCCACCAGGACTCCATCCACGGGGAGCCGGCACCGTTACTCCGGCCCGGAATGTGGAGGTGCGTCAGGTTCCCCAGTGCCACAGGCTGAGAACACCGCATGGTCCAAGCCATGAAATGTTCCCTCAGTGACATCCTGCTCAAGACGCCGTGGTCCATCCAGGCCAGGAAAGATTGCAGATGTTCACAGAATACAAGGAAACTTACTGTTATAGACTCGCTGGTCTCCACATGAGTGGATTAAGGATGCAAGACCACATTGAAGGCTCCTCTAGAACTGTCACATCTCACCCCCCTTGGTCTACAAACCGACGCCACTTGATGCTCACCCCAGCACATGAGAAGCGTCACTCCGGGCGGTTCCCTTATGCGGAACCCAGATGGCGGAATGATCTCCGCCTTCAAGAAACGCCCGAAGACCCATCTTTTCTACTAGCCTGATACCTCTTTACGTTCCCTGAATGTTCCTTATGTTGAATTTCTGGCCGTTTAATAGTCTTATCAGGTTCTTGCTGTTAGAAGTTGTGTACCTCCTGCTCCAGAATTGCATACTCATACCTGGACATGCATTGGAAGCTCAGCCTAGCTGCACTTACACCTAGTCGACTCCTTGACAGCATGTATGCTTACAATATGCTATATGCCTCACTTGTACACTGCTTTTGGACAAACGCATCTGCTAAATATATAATTTTATATACATATATATATATAAATGTAAATGTTAAAGAGCATCTCTGCTTCCTGCCCCATATATCCAGGACTGGACTCCAGACTAACTCTTACCTTATTTTAGATAAGTGGTTATTAACATACATGAGATATTGATTTGGCTCCATTATACAGGCAAAAAACAGGGGCTATGAGAATGTAACCCAGGTTACTTGTTTTCCTCCCGTGTACTGAAGGCTGTCTCACATCCTGACCTAGAGGAGTTTTACACAGGTCTGCCTCAATTTGCCATCAGACTCCAAAGTCACGTTTTAGCGAGATTAAGCAGCTTGTAAACACAGCTTTGGCTGATAGCTCAGTAAGCAGATTTATCTTAAGTGGCGTACCGGGGTGAAACGATACATTTTTCTAAGGACAGCCTAAATTCACCAGTGGAGAGATACAGCTTTCACTGCTCCCAGCACAATGGACTTGGAAACCGAGATTAAAAGAGTTCAGTATTATAGGATGTTAGTGGTTACTGGGGGAATGGGCCTAAAGATTCATGTAAAGGATGTGACAAATTATTATAATTGGGAAAGTATACATAAGATTTAGAAAGTAAATGGCAAACATTTCTGCAAAATCTTTGAATAGTATTAATAAGCTGCATGGACAATCACTGCAAATATTTAAATTATCCATTAAAACTACCTATAAAGCATAATTAGATGATGTTTGGATACTCAGAATTAATATATAATATAATCTACATTCATGTCCATGGCTGATAATTACTTTAGCAAAAATAATGACATGTAAATAAAAATAACATTATAAACAAACAAATACATTTAGCTCGATTAAAGCTAAAAAATGGCAGCTAAATGACAGTAAGTAATGCTGTGGCGTTAGCAGGAATTCTTATCTTCGGTCCGCTTCCTGGAGCTGCCATAGGCACGGTCCATCATTCAAAAAGCGTTTTATTTGTTTGCGTGGAAGCTAACACCCACAGGAAGCTGCAGACGAGGTAACTGAATCCCTGAAGGATCGTTACAGTCACGTAAAAAGCCCCACAAGGTCACCGCCAGGTAGTCCCGAGGGCGGCACGGACCGTCGCCCCTGCAGACAGAGGAGGGAAAGTGGCTGAAAGGGCAAGAAACAGATGGTGACTAATCACCCCATGCGGCTAAAACACACAGGGCCGGAGCGGGCAGACGCCTCCCAGCCCGCCGCTCTTTTACTGTTATTACGTCCGTGGCTCCCGTCCACCAGTTTTTGAAGTCCACCGTGGCAGAAAAAGAAAGCCCACGGTGGGAATCCCCCTTAACGACAGAGGACGTTTAGTAGGATGACCTGGTGGAGAAGTGGCCTGGTGCTTCAAAGCCCTCACAGATGCCAACTTACTTGGGTGTCTCCCCGTGAGGGCATCAGACAGGGGAAAAAAAGCCCTTATATTTAGTACCTGAATACCATCTACATTACTAGGGGGGGATAATGCTTCTCTTTTCAGTTTGAAATCCCGTGAAGCAACAAGATTTTCCTGATGTGTGTCATAACATCATTTGGTGACGTTCATCCACTGGGCCTCCATTTGGAAGGAAAATGTAAACTACCATGTAAATGACAAGAATGGACATCAAAAGCATGTAAAAATACTAAAAGGCCGCAGTCATTTTCCCATTAACTCTTCGCCATTAACAGGCAACCTCTAAATCCTGTCAAGTTGGCAGCTAGGCCGAGTTTTTGCCAAAGTGCTTGGAAGGCTGTGGCAGATGTGTAAGTTTTTCACCCTTGCTTCCCGAAGGCACTTTGGGCCGTGTTACTCCCAACATGGCTGGCGAGCCACAACCAGACTTATGGGATCAGCCCGTCACACCCAGATCGGCATAAGAAGGGAAAGAAAAGTGGAACAACACAGTAACTCCATCCTCCATAATTCACTAAATAAGATCACGTAGATTAATGATTCTCAAGGTCTCTAGACCATTCCGTTTGAGCGTTGCATGGCGACCAACAAATACCAGAGCCTCGCTTGGTGGCGTTCAGGAGAAGAAGGACAAACGAGAGAAATACTGAACGAAGATAAAGAGAATGACTCCTCACCCTGCAACGGGTTTTAGCGCAGTTGTATCCCGTCCCACATAATCTCAGAAACTCTCTTCATTTCCAAGCCTTTTCTGTGAACTTGGCTGTTTATCCGCTGCTTGGTGTTGATGTCTACAGTCCTAGAAGGCCATCAAGAAGGCGAGAGAGGACCATGATGACGTGTAAGAGGCAGGACAGGCCCGGTTCTGTTAAAAGTGCGCGCGCAGTCAATGATCTGGACTACACCCCGGAGTGGGTCACAGGGTTCTGTTAGACATTTGGTGCATGTATTCTTCAGCCTTGTGATTCCGTTGGACACTTGATGCATGTGTCAATCAGCCTGAGGAATCTCTAGGTGTCACTTTTGATTCAGGACTCAGTCGTGCAGAGTCGCCGCACAGTGAGACTGGGGACAGCAATCACACAGTGGGAAACATAAAGGCACCAGTTTACCCCAGTGCATGTTCTGGACACCCAGAACTGGTGTTGGGGTGGGGGGGGGAGGCGTAAGACGCCCACAAGTGTGGTCTTGGCCTAAATGAGCGTAATGGGGCATGCCTCACTACAGCGAGAAGAGGCTGTCACAGCAGATCGCCATAGCGATCGGGGGTCCTTCCTGCGCTGTGCTACATTAGCAAGATGCTTCACCGCAAAGGAGGGGTGGGGCATTGGTTTGCATCCCATTCCCAGCGGGAGCAGCGCAGAGGGCTACCTCCTGGGATTTTGGCCACAATGTCGGAGAGATAACTGCAAGATTGCTTGTGCCAGGCGACCTGGTCCCCCCCGTCTGTGAGGCCCAACGAGGGGTGTCACAGTTTTCCCTTCACTGCCATGGAGAACTGATGGTCTTCCATCGGAGATTATCCATATCCAAGCCCTACCCTCGCTGACATGGGCCGAAAGCATGAACATCACACCAACTGACTGGTCGACATGCATGGATATACCAGTGTTCTGCATCAATATGCATGAATTACTGCATTTGAAGGGGAAAATGGGCATATTCTATACATTAGTCATCAGTAGTAACGCACATTGCACACGTTTTGACGCATTCCTGATAACTTAGAACCTGAACAACACCTACTTAAAAAAGTGCTACAACGGAATGCATTCGTAATACAAATGTACGTAAGCCAGTGCTAACACAGACATGCTAGTGGAAATGAGCACATAGTAAATCACCACGTACACCGAGCGAATAGTAATTAAGCGTCTCTTCGGTTTTACGTCACCATCGCTCTCCAAACCTGGCAATGCCTTTACCGAGCTTTGCTCGAGTCTCATAAATGTCGATTTGCCGGCTGAGCCATGTTGGTGCCTGTAGTAACGGCGTGTCTATGCTGGGTTTACCTGAAGCCCAGTATCAATGCCGCCATACTCCTGCTTGCATAAGGCCCGATTCTGACCGCCTCTGCTCTTCGAGTTTGCCAGCTGGTCGTCCTGTGCGAATAATGTGAAACGGCAAAGCAGGACAAACAAATCACGTGAGAAATAACCGCGAAATTAAGCTATTAACAGCTGTGCCAAGGCTAGGGTCCGGAACAAAGGCTGGCTGAGGTATTTAAAACTAAATTAAGTAAACAACAGCAAAACACCACATAATTACACGCAATTATATATCAGCTTGTTTCCTTGCTTGCAGGTCTGTAGCTGGATCAGGATAGCTTTAAACCAAGATTATTTTTTGTTTTTAATAGGCTCCAAGGGTGATGTCTTTGGAAACTGTTAGTACTTCCTCAACAGGAGCATAATTTAAAAATACTTTTTTTTTTTAACAGCACACTCAACACACAACAAACTCAAAATGCCTCTCATGTTGATAGCAAGTAACCAGTGGGAAAGCCCATGTCTAACTCAGGGGTGGTATTCTACCACAAAATAACATGAGCGCCTATAGTGCAGTTGTTACATGTCCAGTGACCCCCACTGCCAACATGGTAGTGACATTTCTGCGGATTATGCAACCATTTAGGACAGGATACATACATTTGGGGTGTGTGTGGATGTGTTATGGTATTGACTTATGATGATAAGTATTACAAACAGGGCGCATGTTATGATAACTTGCCATTTTAGAGTGAGCACTGATACATGTTTTACATGTTAAAATATGCTTTACTTTACCAAACTTTTCATAGAGATAATGAAAGCACTGCTGCTGTCCAATCAAATGTAACAAAAATCCAGTTAGTATTTTTGAAAAGGATTTCTGATGTTGGTCGTATCTATTTTATCAGGCAAAAAAGAGTCAAACTCCTCCGAGCCTCAGCTCAATCCCACCTTTTGCCTGGTTGCAGATCAAAATCTCTCCGAACTGATCAAAGGAAATCATCCAGACGCTGAATTTCAGGTTTACACTTTCTTTGTAAGCTGACAAAGCCTGAGAAGCCAAAAGTGCGGTGAAAACAGAGGGCGAAGCGCGTTACCTGTAACATAAAGCGCCGCAGAAAACCCAGCAGTGATACGCGTTTCTCTCTTCTGATGTTTCATTCTGTATCCGTTTTTGATTTTTTTTAACAGCCTTGAATGTCTCAAAGTGAAACTTTTTTGGCTCCCTCTGATGAACTTTAACCCCGGCCCAACAAAAAATATATATATATATCGATAGAACATATAATGGCTCCCTTCCTGTGCTGTAAAGGCAGCAGTAAAGAATGGTAATTAAAGTCGCCATGGCAACGTGGCCCAGCAGGCCAGCAGTGAAGCGAACACATTGAGGACTTCAAACGAAAAAGAGGCTGGATGGTTTAGGCCCCGGTGCTGGGGCCCTGGTTTGAATTAAGCTCCCCCCCCCCCCACCACTCCACACACAGATCCAAGCTCAACCGGTAGAGAGAGGGAAGAAGCGAGTGAGAGAGAAAGGGGGGGGCGGGTGGGTACTGGTTCCCAGTCTTCTGGGTTTCATTAGAACCAATTATCTTATCTGTTTCATCTCTGCGCTGACCCGAGGGCTGGCAGGCTGTGCGGTCACTATGTGGACCTGCTTATTAAAATGCTCCTGCCCCCCCTGCCTTCAATGATTAAACATTTTCATGCTTTTGTAAATAATTTTTCCATTCATTGGCCTCAGGGCTATAACAGCCTACATACGTGCAATTTATTTTGTTTGTCAGAGAGAAAGCCGTTTTTGTGTGCGTGCCGGGCGTGTGTGTTTATGTGTGTGCACGCACACGTGTGTGTTTCCCGCAGTTTTAGGGTTTCACACAGTGAATTCATATATTCCGCGATATCATTTCTTTTTTCTCTCCCTCTAATTTCTACCACGAGAAAAGAAAATGCCTTGTTGTCTTTAGATGCAATCTCACGACTTTTGTTTGCTGGAGGTGTAGTTTTCTGACGGTGGAAATGCCATAGTGTGCGCTTATAGCAGGGAGACAACCTTAGTTTGTTTGTTTGTTGGTATGATTTGAACCAGATCATATCGCATCTCCGCTAGCAATTTGCGGGAGAACGTTGTGCAATATTAGCAGTCAATAAAAAAAAATTACTGTCGACTTTGAAGTCCCAAAGTTGCGCAAGGACAGTAGACCAATAATATTCACAACACCGAATGCATGCTGTGTTTATGCTAATCTGCGCAATGCCTGGTGTTACATGTGTAAAATTAATTTTACATTCTGAAAGTACTGGCTGTTCGAAGGCACTAAAACACACTTCAAATGCGCACGAACAGCACAGTTTTGTGGCGGAAATGTCGTGCAGTAAGGTACACAGAAAGTCACTACTGGATACTGGATACAGCTGCCTCTGGCTTCCATGCTTGTAGCTGTGCTATAGTGTCATTATATGAATGAGTGGCGCAGTAAAATGTGGCATAATTGCATAAGCATGTTCACATCTTTTACCCTCATTACTCCCAGCAACAACGTTTCGCTAGGCGTCAGTTACACCTCCCCCAATTGCATTATTTATGCCGCTAGCTAGTAGCCTTTCCAGTTTTTTAACTTTATGAATTAGGACGACGTTGGGACTCGTAGGAGGGTGATTGGGAGTAACTGGGAAAACAGACGTCGGACGATCTCATGTCATTCTGCCCCCTTTTTTCCGTGCAACTGCTCAGGTAAACAAAACGTCGCGCTAGAAACAAGGAGCAAAAAAAAAAGGTTTCCTCCCCGCTTCTGGTCATAATAAAAACAACGGATATTAAATATCATGTCATGGGAAATGCCACTGAACTTCATTAATTAGCCGTTTACAGAACGCGAGGCTCATTTGGCTTCGTTAAAAGCGCCTCAGTAACGTAAACGGTGAAGGTCAGCGAGCGTCATTTCGCCTAATTGGTTGCTGGATGAGCCCGAGACTTTTTGCGAGCCTCCGCATCCCCATTGCGCGGGTAATGATGTCTGTTGGGCTTCGCTTTCCGTCTCGTACCAAATGGCACAGCAACAGTCAGACCCTAAACCTCATTGTCAGGGAACCAAAGTGTTTCTTTTTTTTCCCCGAGACCTGAGACTTTGTCCTAAGAGGCTGGGGGCTCCCGTACGGTTTTTATGGTCTTATTAGGCTGATTTACAGGGGTATGCGATGCCAAGGTCTCGGGTGAGGATAATGATTAAAATGCTGAGAGAAGAAGAAAGATTTAACTTTGCTAACTCCATGTTCTCATACCCCTCTCTGTCTACAGATGACGGGAATGAGGAGGTAAGAGTCACACATACCCCTCCTCAAAACATGGGGGTTAAAGTATTTCTGATGAGACGGCTTCACCTTTGGTCAGGCATAAACTGGCACCGTTTTTTCTGTTTTAAGGTTTGACAAAATGAAAGTTTACCACCTTTATCGCCGAGGAGTATACATTGTGTACAGCACCGGATCCTGTGCGGCTGGGAAGGTCCACTCCGGTCCGGTGCCGCTCGCAGTCCGCAGGATTCTGCCTTTGTGTTTGATTAACTGCCACCAGCGTGGTAATGAACCCTGCAGCAGGTCAAAGGGGCACAGGCAAAGGGCAGTGGGAGGGATACAGCCCGTAAATCTATAACAAATACGTATTACGGATAATAAAAAGGCGTGTAATGCACGTATATAAACAAAGCTTATTTAAAAGGCCCGTATTTAACATTTCATGACGACATTTATTATATGTCTGTTTTACTTTGGTTTAGGTGACTGTTCTAGGGTTACTGATACCTTGGCCTGAAATTAAGGTATGTGTGAAGCATTTGGGACTGATTTATTTAAAAACAAACACACGGAATGGGCAAAATAGGGACCATTTACCATCATATGTCAACATTTTCCCTCCCATATTTCACTGAGGGCTTTCCAGGTGGTGCTGTTGGCATGCTGGTGGATGATCTGCAAGTTACACCAGAGAATTAGTGAACTTCCCACAGCCATGATTGATCAATAACAGGCATGCAACCCGAGTATTTTTACCAGGTAATTCACTTTTACAATGAATCACCCCCCCAGTGCAGACTGACACATTAAAGAACCTGCTAGCATATTTAAGTAACAGGAGTTATGCTGCCATTTTCCACGAAATGTCAAAATATATAAGCATTTACGTTCCAACCCAGGACATTACCCAGGGTGCATTGCACCCCTCTCGGACTTACTTGATAATTCTCTGCTCTTGCATAGCGCTCCTTGGAGGAACTGCTTTGAAAGAAACATGGCCCCCGGTAGCCCATGCCCCCCCCCCCAACATCTGCCACTAAAGGAAATAATCACATATGTCACTTGGGATCAGCTCTCAGGTTGGCCGAGCACTGGAACTGCTTCTAGGGATGATTACCTTGTCCTGCTACATTAGCTGTATCCTCACTCGTCAGTTATTTACCTTAGTCACGGAACCAGGAACCCGGCACAAGAACCTGAAAGCCGAGAGGTATCCCATACCTCCTGTGGGGGGGGTCACGGCCAACCGTCTCAGCCACATGTCCCGTCTGGCCTTGGCAACGCAGGGAAACACCGGGCCGGAAATAACATCTGGCAACCATCATCAAACAGAACGTCATGCTGTCCCGCAGTGAGGGGTGCCAGACGGGTACACAGCAGGGCCGCTGCACTTGTCCCGGAGAGGGGTGATGGCAGGGGGTCAGCATGGGACAGGCAGGGGCGGGGTGAAAGGGGGGGTGTTCCCCAGCCCTGTAAGTGAAACCAAGAAACCACCTTATCAGACTTTAGTGACAAGGCAGTATGGTCTTTCACTGTCACAAACAGGGAGGACCACTGAGGCCGACTCGGCATCACCATGGCAATGAGACAGGCGCCATGGCGATGATTGGACAGCACAATTATGGGACCAGTCCCAGAAACAAGTGCCACAGCATCAGTTCTACTACATAACATCCAATTCATTTTAGCAAATGAGTCCTTAATGTGCTCTTTCTTTTTAAAGATGGTGGGGGTGGGGAGGTCAGGAGAGATGAGTCCCAGGAACTTCAGATGAGAGGTGGCTGAGAACCCCCCCCTCACACATAGTCTGGTAGAATCCAGTGCTTTATAAACCTGCAGCATTCCAGTACACTGCATGATCATTAGGCATAATGTTTACTGGCCCCTGCCCAAAGGGACATAAAATGTAATGTTTGGACGAAAAGGACCACAGGCTGAAGGGTGTGGGACCTGCACGTTGCGAGAAGATGTCAGACTGCACGGCACGGCACGGCAGAGCAGACTGGGATGTGAAGTGAGCATTCCTATTGTCCTGGGCATCAGGATACCCTACAATCGGCACCCTGGACACATAAGTAAAGACATTTAAAGGCTATATCAGTTACACACACCAGCATTCAAGAACTCCTAAACCTCCAAGTAACCAGAAAGGGCAAGTTCATAAAAGTCAAATAGATGAATATCTTCTGAAATTATACTAAAATAGAGTTTTCTGGCAAACGGAAAGGGACGCTTATTTTAATTTACCCGGGCAACTATTTTCCACAAAAATTGTGACGCGTATTAGATCCATTCTGTATGATGTGCGCCGGAGTGTCGAACAGCGCCGCCGGTGGCCATATTTCGCCATTGCGGATCCGTGCCGTGCCGAGTAACACTGCTTCCTCCGCCCGCTTTTCCATACGCTTAATGAGACGTGTCGGAATCAACAGGAGAAGCGATGCGTTTCATTTAGCTTGCGGTGCGGGAGGAAACGGGGCAGAAACGCGGCAGCTTCTAAAATAAAGCGGCTTTAACCGCGATGCGTCTGATATGCGGCGTCCGGTAATGAAGCTGTTTTCTGTTCACGCGAAACGTGCATCAGTCCAGGGCGCAATCCGTCTTTCTTGAAGTATTAGCCGCAAAGACAGCATATGACGCTAGTTTCCCTGTAATTAAGGAAAGTGTGATGTGAAAGGATCCGTGACATTGTCCTTGTCCCTGAATGATGTAACAGGTATAATAATAATAAAATCACTCACTCTATCTCCCTAATCAAAAGTTACAAAGAAACCAACAAACCGACAGTGAGAGCGAACCAACAAACTAGGCTCCTGATAGTGGCTGCCGTGGTCCTTTTGTCCTGGAACTGACGGCATCAGACGCTGTCAAGGCAGAGACTTGGGTGAAGCCGGCAGATGTTCTTTGGCACATCTTATGTCTGGTGGTAAACAGCACGGCACATGACCCGGGGGCTTACAGCACTTAACACTAATAATAAATACAGGGGGATAACCAGGCATAAGGGCCTTGCAAGGGTCACCCTCAATATGATGAGTTGCTCGCTTACCAGAGCAGTCTGGTTTTACGGCTGGCACTGATGGTTCTCATCAAGCGCAAATGCGAATATCCACAGAGTTGCTTTGTAGCCTTAGTCAAGTTTCATAAAGCATATGACTCAGCTGATCAGGCTGGCTTGTGGGATCCCCCCAAAGTTGCTGGACGTCATGTATACTCACACTATGACTGCTGTGTAGATTGGAGGAAGAACTTCTGTGTTCTTCCCAATGGATTCTGGGGTTCATCAGGGGTGTGTTCTTGGTCCTACTCTGTTCGAAGCTTGCATGGACTGGGTGTTGGGCAGGGTTGTGGGGTCCAGTGGCTGTGGGTATCTGTTTGTGAGGACAGATTCACTGATCTTGACTTTGCTGACAATGCTGTAATCTTCAGTAGATGCTCTGATCAGAGCTCTTGAGAGCCTAACTGAGGAGTCTGAGTGTCCGGGCTTGCAAGTGTCCTGGATAAAAACCAAGATCCAGGCTTTTAATGACAGCTATCAGCAGAGAGTCTGCCTGCGGACAGAATGATGACTGCAATAAGAGGCCCACTTTCCTTGGCAGCGACATGAATCTGGTGAATCTTCTTATAAAGTCAGGCGTCAGCCTGGCTGGGCATCGCTAGACACCTGCCTGTGCCACCAGGACATCAGGTGACGCGGTGGGCGGCCAGCAAGACACGGGGAGATGAGGTGGGCAATAGCAGGACACCAGGAGATGAAGCAGGAGCCAATGAGATGGCAGGAGATGAGGCGGGAGCCAATGGGATGGCAGGAGACAAGCAGCACACAGCCGGGACTCCTGGAGGCAGACAGGCTGAAGCCGGGGCACCTGGCGGTAAGCAGGGCAAAGCCAGGACATCTGGTGTAACCGCTGAGTTTCCATGCAGCACGGCAGATGAGAGACAGCAGCCCGCACTGCCCAGAGTGGGCTCTTGGCCGGAGGGTTTGGACCCTGGAGGTGCAGCAGCAGCATCTCCAGGGCAGGGCCTGGGTCATGGGGCAGCGAGCCAGCGAGCGGACCAGCAAGCAGAGCGACCTCACGTCGCGGGGAAGTTCCTCGGAGACATGGGGCTCTGTGGGGGCTGTGGAGAAGCAGCGTGCAGCAGGACCATAGCAAGCTCTGCTGGACCAGGAGTCTTGGGCCTGAGTCAGCTCGGGCATGGCTTCCTCTGGCTCAAGGAGAGCCCCCGTTTCTTAGGCTGGGGAACATCTCCGGGTCACAGGTCCATGGGACTCGTGCCTTCCGGACCGGGATTAGCCCCGGTACCTCTGGTTTCCTTTCCCGGTGCCACAATCAGTACGGGGTCGGTGCTGGCAGGGCAATCCGCATGGCGGGAGACTCATCGAGTTTGTCGGGCTCCTCAAGATCGGTGTCACTAAGCAGGTCCATTAGTGGTTTGGGCTGTTGAAGGAGGCTGGGTGCAAGGAAAAGGGGCTCCTGGGGATAGCTCCTGGGGATAGCTCCTGGGGATAGCTGCTGGGGATAGCTGCTGGGGATAGCTCCTGGGGATAGCTGCTGGGGATAGCTCCTGGGGATAGCTGCTGGGGATAGCTCCTGGGGATATCCGGAAGGCAATCTATAGAGTCCAGTCATTCTGCCTTGACTTGCAAAATGCAGGCTGAAGGCCGGCATTGAAGGAAAACAGAATTGGGCTTAATTGAAAAGAATGGGAGCAGAGAGACAAACACGACTGCGAGGGGTCAGTACGAGAAGTCCAGTACGAGGATGGACATGGGCAGACATGAGTGACGTCAATGACTGGACTGGGGGACACAGGACTGGGAAGCACATATGTACGGGACTAACAAGGGGCTGACACCATGCTGGTGGGGATGGCTACTGCAGTTGGGTTGGGGATCACAAGAAAGACATACCTGGGAAAAATTGGAAGGGATCTGGAGGACCAACAGCAACCCCTGCTGGTCCTGCCGGGGGAGAGACCGGACAGGGCTTGACAGCTAATATAGTATAATATAATATCCTACTGTCCTCCGAACATCAATTAAACCTTAAAACCGGACGTGACCTAAGACAGAAGGCCTCTGTCCTGGCCCTACCCCTCTGTCCCCGATTGATCCCTGTACACACATGACGCACACAGGAATTCCAGCTAGAAAAAAGAAACAGGTCTTATGAGCTCACTTTCTGTCTCTCTGACTTTGGCAGTCGCTGAATTAATCTGGGTAATTTTGTTTGTAGGGTAAATAACAGAATAAGCAAAGTCATTAACAAAGTTATTTTAGCTGAAGTACTATGGGCCTCTCCCTCCTTCCACCCTTTCTCCGCCTCACTGTCTCTCCCCCTCTCTTCATCTGTCTTCCTCGCTCCTCTGTTCTTGTCTTCCCCCCATCCTGCTCCCACTCACATCGCGTCAGGAGAATATTCCAGACACCAGCTCTATGGCTATGCCGGTCCCCATGCATGCGAAGCTGTGCGTGGGGGGGGGGGGGCATGCTTCAGGCCAGGTCACTGCCCACCTGAGCAAACAGCAGCCCAGGGAGACATGCCGATAGTGAGAGTGGCCAGTGGGTGAGGGGGTGCAGCCGGCGGGTGAGAGAGAGCAGTGGGTGAGAGAGAGCAGCCGGCGGGTGAGAGAGAGCAGCGGGTGAGAGAGAGCAGCCGGCGGGTGAGAGAGAGCAGCG
>JAODKM010000044.1:2668039-2681201 GCA_026780845.1 Petrocephalus sullivani | reverse complement strand
AGGAGGAGACGGCCAGGGCAGGAGGAGACGGCCAGGGCAGGAGGAGACGGCCAGGGCAGGAGGAGACGGCCAGGGCAGGAGGAGACGGCCAGGGCAGGAGGAGACGGCCAGGGCATTCTCCCTCAGCATCTTAAAGGTCCCAGAATAACAGCTCAACAAGGGAACATTTCCTTATCAATAAGAACGAGATTCCCTCAGCTAACAAACTCCTTCCAGATGAAAGGACCACAATGATCCACACATTTCTGGCTCTCAACAGCTTTTTCATCATCTTTGATGTCGCCTCAAGCATGAGGCCTTCCAAAGAAGGAGGGTTTTCCCCACTCTGGGGAAGCCATTCACAACCCAAGCCCCCGGATAGACATGGGGAACGGGGGCGGGGGGCACCGGGTTACCGCAGCCGAAGTACCCCCCCTCCAAGCAGGTGAGGTACAACCAGAGTCACCCCCCCGCCCCGATCTCTGTCCCATAGCAAAGAGACACCCCGACTGTGCGGTTACAGGATGCACATACCGCTATGAGTAAGAAAGAAGACGCAGGGCTGAGAATAGCTCGGCGGTATCCAGTGATACGCGGAGTCTGCCGCGATGCGCTGACAATGCCGCCGCGGCTAATCTTAGCGGCCTAGGAGCCCAACACGGGAATAGCGCGGCTAAGAATAGCTGCACCCGCAGGAGCCCAATTCTTTTATTTAAGAAATGAAACAGCTGGAATCCAGTGACCCATTTAAAGCCTCTGCGGGACCACCCCCCCCCCCCGAAATAATGAGGCGGGCTCTAACGAGGCACGTCCAGTGCGCGGGGCAATCGATGCCGACCGGTCAGCTCGGGGCTGGGAGGAATCCGGGGGTAGTGGACACGGGGACCAGGGAGTCAGTGGCGGGGTATCGCACCCGGCGCCGCTCTCTCTCAGGCTCCCAGGTGCTCGCACCGTTTTCGGGGGTACAGAGCCGTGGATGAAAAAAGCAGGGTGCTATTAAAAACCACAACCCTCCCCCCCCCCATCCGCTCTCCCTGTCCCAAACACGGCAGCCTTGCACCAGATCTGCCAAAACCTTCCCCTAGAGCGTCGCATCGGAATGCGAGCACCGCATTCCACCCCAGAAAGGGCCGGTCCCAAGGCAGCCTTTATCCCAAGCCCCTATTTTCTGTAGCAGGACCGCATCGGGGCTGATCTCCTGACACGTGCAGATCTCCGTACTCCAGACAGCAAGCGTCTCATTCTACAGTCGCCAGATTCCCGGGTAGGAATTGAATTACAGGTAATGAACGATGAACCCTGGACCTTATTCCGTGGAGCACTTCCAATGTGCCAAGACTGCCGACAGGCGGGAAAATGACTACAAACTTTTGGGCAAAAGGATTTAAAAAAGTACCCCAAGGCAAACAGTAAAAATATAACAAAAAAAAGCACAGAGCCACAGAGGGTAACAGACACACACATACAGGCAGTCTGTAAAATCTCAGCAGGGTTTAGTACTTTAACACTCAATGACAGGCATTCCTAGACAGAAGCAGCAGCGTGCCGATTGGATGAGAGGCAGAGGGATGGATATCGGGATCCCCCAGGATCAAAGACGCCTCCGGCAGCGGTTACCTGAGCCAGCGTGCGCCCCGCGTCCGTCCGGGATCCGCCAGAGCCGGTCCGAGGAGAAGCGCGACTTGGCCTCGTAAATGGTCTGGAGCATGCTGGGCTCCCAGGCGGCGCGGCGTCCCGCGCGCACCAGCGGCTCCCTCCACTAATGACCGAGCGGTCGCGCCCTCAGGGCACCGGGGGGCGGGGGTATGGGGAGGGGTAATCTCTCACTTCTCCTTCTATCTTCAGCAGGAAGATTCACTCTCTCTGTTCTTCTGCCTGGCTCTCGCTGTCTCTGAGCGGCAGGCGAGAGTCGAAATGTCTCCATGTAGCATTAAAAGGAGCCCTTGGCTGGTTATTTTTAGCACCCCCCCCTCTCACCCCCCCAAAGTCCCTACAGAACAACACTTGGCAAAAAGAAATATTCCCCACTTCTAACCCTAACCACGTGAGTCCAAGCTGCTGCCTCCCCTCTCCCCCTCCTCCGTCATCTTCTAATTCCCCCCCCCACCTCCTTCAGCCCCCAGCCCGTCTCTCGCCAGCACTGTGGAGAGGGGGCTCGCTCATTTGCATGTGAATCAGGTACCGCGTGGCATGCAGGTGACGGAAATAGAACGACGGGCAGCTCGAGACAAAAATAGGTCAGGCCGAGCTGGGGGGGGCAAGGCAATGTCGGCGCGTCTTAAAATAGCAACACAAAAACACAGCTGTCACTTCTCAACCCCCCCCGCCCCCAGTCCCAAAACATCTCCTCTTCACCCCCATAATCTCCCAACACAAGCTTAAATCAACAAAAACAAAATGCACAAAAAAATGTAAGCAAAAAAGGCCACCATTCACTGCGCTTAAACTTGCTGCACTATTGCCCTTCGGCAGCAACGTGGCGGCTTTAGGGCCCATTGGGCAGGTACAGACCCCGCCGGCGTCACAGATGCGGGAGCCATGAGGAGGACGCGTTATCACTTACTCCACACAAGTACCTAATCCATCCTTCAAAGCAGAGCAGTCTGCTTATGTAAGGTGGCTGATTTCATCCTCTTTCAACAGACGTTTTCCCTTTAACTTTAACTTATTTTTAACTGACAGTCCCCCTGCAACAGTTTCACCGGGGGCCGGGGATACCACACATCGCCCCCCCCCGCTGTGCTTAGTTTCGTGTCTCCCTTCCCACGCCACGTTCACTCTCAGGCACTATTCCTGCACACGCCGGCCAGCGGCTCAAAAGAATAAAATACACAGAAAAAGGGTCAATTCCTTGAGTCAACAGAGCCGCCCGAGTGTGTTTATGTAACTTAATTGTGTTTTCGTAATGTCACATCATTTCTCTTCATCTTCTTCGTAGCTTTCAGTTACTGACTGAAAGAAATTTATATTTGTCTTGTTCGGCAAATATGTTTATGGATTCTATAAGGTTTACTGTCATTGCAATTTTCAGAATATACATTCAATGAAAGCCAGAGAATAAATGGAAGAGACACCAAAAGCCACTGTACTCTCAGCGAGATTGAAAGCTTGGTTTGCCCTGAGATTTTACCGTGCACTGGATTACAGTTTAATACTACAGTAATCCAAAACTCACAAGGAGCAGCAACGTATCGCTCAGAACAAGGTCTATTGTATTCAGGTAATAAATGCGTTTTTGTGCGTGACGGAGTTGTACACAATAAACGCACACTGCTGCACTGTACCTTTAAAAAATTCCATCTTTTCACATAATTTGACATGTCCCCCCAGCCGCAGGCTGCAAAGCACTCGGGCTATTTTTAGCTCCCGAGCTTGGCTGCCTCGCTTACGGCGTATTGTCACGGCTGGCCAAACATCTCGAGCCATTCCCCATAACGCCACCCAGGGCTACGTCTCGATTGGCCGACTGCGTTATATAAGCGAAGGACCAGGATGTTATATAAATAAAAATGACCATGCAGACCGGACCATAAACAAAAGAAATTTAGATTTATAGTAACATTTCAGTGTTTTCTTATGCTGGCTCCTGTATTGGGTAAGCAGTTATGTAAGATGGCTGGGAGGTCGGACATCTTGACGTTCGATCATGAAGTTTACAAATCATGACACTTGTAACATAGTTTGCGTGGTTTCAGAAGTATAAAGAGTTTTGTTAAAATTTTAATTTTTTTTTTAAAAACACTGCCGTTCTGCTTGGGAAAACAGTGTGAATTTTTACAGTTACTGAGCGTCCAATGGGAAGTGTGAAAAGCCGGCGGTCCAATCAGCCGCCGGCGCCTCCCACGGCCGTGTCAGTCACCGGAGGGCTGCCGGGCACCCCGAGCCGTGGCCCCCCTCCCCTCACATGCCGGTGACGCCCCTGTGGGCACTGCGTGACTCGCAAACGTGAAAAGAGAGCAGATTGGCGGGGGTGTGAACCAGGGTGCCACACGCCCGCGGCCCACTGCTAGCTGACGCGGCGGCCAGCCGGGGCGCGGAAAACGGGGCACTCCGAATAATTACCACGGCGTCTCAAACCCTACGATGCCTTATTTGCCAGAGCACATTGGAATTCTTTCCTTTGCACGTATCCCATCATGCTCTCTGTTGATATATACAAGTGAGAGAGAAGCTTGGGGTGCGAGGAGGGGGTCAGCCATTTATACAGCACCCCTGGAGCATTTTCGGGTTGGGGCCTTATTCAAGGGCCCAACAGACACATGAATTATTCTGTCAAGAACAAGATTCAAACCAGCGGCCTTCCGATCATAGGCACAGAGGCCCAACCGACATACCGAAGCAGATACCATAACAAAGGGGAGCCACTGTACAGTTAGGACCATATAAAGAAGAGGCTATGTGTTCAGCTAAAGGGGGTCCGTTCCAAGTGAGGGAACTTGGGGATTGTCCGTTTACAACCGCTGCACTCCTTCTATTTGGTCTCTAAGGAGCTAGCTATGGAATTGTGGGATTGCAGGCAGGGTTGAAGGCATCCCACGTACCCTGAACGCCAGGGGGGCCAAGCACCGGGCTGCACTCGTTTTAGCGCTTCTGCATCGGAGCCAAACCCTGTACGTAAAGTGTTTAGCTACGTGCGTCAGCGGGCCAGTCCGGTCAGCCAAAAGCTCCTCCCCTCATCTTGTCAATGGCCAAAGGTGACCCGGCCTCAAATCGGCCAAATTTAGACGTAGGCAAATATAGCCATCGCCTAAAGAAACCGAGAAGTCCCTCGACGCCGCGGGGATTTTTGTCATGCTAGTCCGACATGTTCCTCTCACCTCCATCTTTTGTATTTTTTCCCAACATGGAGCGAGCGTGCCAGATTCCCATCCCCAGCGGTCGAACCCTAACCCCACCAGCCAGCCTCCTTGATGAGTCACCTGCTTTGTAAAATTAAAAAATTTCAGAGGAGATTTCTGTAAATGCACACCGTAAGAACTCAGTTCTAAACTCAGCCTCATGCGAAACATATGTCGCAGTATCGACAACATCCTAAACGAATCAGACTGTTTTAACAAATAAAATTATATCCTAACTCTAAATAAACCCTGGCACATCCAATTTGTACATTTACTGGAGGCTGTAATTGCATGTGGACTCGTCGGAAAATGTCATCCATAATCACGTCAGTGATTCCTGAGAGCTTCCCTTCTGTACAGTGATCATTTTGCGGCCATCACTCAAAGAGCTTGCGGGCCCCTCGCACACACACCCCTCACACCTGGATTACCCGACTTCTCCCTGGGGTATCGTTTTTCTCTGGGTCTCCCCCATTCCAGAGCGGATGACTCACTTGCAGCGACAGGGGCCGGATCGCATACGGAGAGGCGCGGGATTCCCGTAGCCCGGCGTGGACACCGCCTCCGCACACCGAGGGGACGGAAAGTTTGGTTTGTGCTTTTGCGAGCTCAGCTGAAACCGGGTCAGCCTTCGAGATAGAAATCCAAGAGCAGAGAGTTCGGGAATCTGCAGTCCAAAGAGTGTGTTCAGAACTGATGAGAGCAGCATTATAATGAGCCCGACCAGCAAGGCTTTCATTGTGCTGACTAGTTTTAACGTTACCATATACAAAACATTTATAATTATGGCATTATGTTTATGGTCTGTAGTATTTAGTTTGTCAGGCTTCTGCTTTCTATTTGGGAGTGTAAGAAATATTTACATAACACGAAAATATCGGTGGTATGCATGTTTACATTTAGTTGCTTGGCAACGACTTTTGTCATTCACACACATTTCAGTAACTCCTGTAGCAATAACCTGCCTAGAGGTGCGAGCGCTGGCTTCTACAGGGACTCGAACCAGCCACCTTCATGTTGCGAGTCTGTGCTTAACCATCACAGTACCCGGCGATGCTCACAGCAGTGAGTGTGTGTTGTGCTCAGCTCAGTCTTTCATCACAATACCTTGGGGGAAGTCCCCCCCCCGGAGGACAAACAGGGAATGTTGATGCAATCAACCCCGAGAGTGTCACACGTCAACCTGAAAAATTACCACTGAAGCCCGGAAACTCAAACATTCTCTAACCCATAGACGTCGTCAACTACCATTAATTTACCCTGTTTTAATCACAACATTTCTTAGCCCAACAGAGTAAATGGAGCCCCGGCAGAAGTAAGCTTAATTTCAGTGAAATAAACCCAGAGCTGCGACTTTACCCTTAAAATGCTTCTCGGTGTTATCTGGGGAGCAGGTCTGGAGAGGTCAAGGTTACACGGAAGCGCGGCTGTCTTGGCGCCGTTGCATAGCGACCGCGGAGTTCCCTCATTACCACGGGCAGGGAGAGCCATGCATTACAGCATGACCCGATATGCACCGCTATGGATTATGGGCATTATTCCCCTGAAGGGGGGAAAAACACTCTTATCCTTTACCATACACTCAATCACATTCAAAGTAAAGGAGACTAAGAATTATGTTTTTAAAGCCAAAATCTAATTATCGCACACACCTGCGGGAAACTTCCGGCTAATGAACTGGGTCCCGGGGGCTTGTTTGAGCGTGGCCGGAATGCTGTTTCTGCTCTGGGTCCCACGCAACGCGGAAAGCGCGTTAAAAGAGCATAATGCGATCGCCGGCTACATGGCGATATTTTTCATCCCTTTAGCCAAAAACTAAATTAATTTTCCGCCACTGAGGAATGCATATGTGTGGATTCGGCTACATTTCCCAAGTGCTGATGGTCCTTTACTAAAGGGGCTCTTGAATGGCTTTTGCTGTCAGAGACCTTAGATGTTCAGTACCGTCATCATTAAATTTCCAGCTAACAGTGGGTGGGATAGTTGAATGCTGACGAAGACTAGCTTGACCCCGCCTCCCGTTGCTTCCTATTGGGTAAAACCGAGCTGATTGACTGTGTGCTTTAACCATAGTCTGTGGATTCATTCTATTCTGCATAAACTATTAAGTGACAGCACAATATGAAGGCCTTCCCATTTTTGCTCTGTTACTGTCAAACTATGTCCTCGAACCCGAGTCGGCGTCACCTCTGTGGATAACCCTGCACCAGCCCTGTCCACACATCTCCCAGCTGGCTAATATTTACCAGACTCTCAGGGCTCCGAGCTTTACCAGGGCTCCGAGCCCCCCCGGGGGACCATCGATTTTCGTCTGGGGGACAGATCTGCTGGAACGAGCTTTTTAAAGCTCTGTCGATTGTCCCTGTTTTCCCAGAGGCTATTTCCAGCTCCCTGACAAACAACCTGCACCCAGAACCAAAATACGCATGGAGGGTTACACAGCAAGAAAGGAGGCAGGGCAGTGCTGGGAAGACTGGAAGGAATAGCTTAAAAACTGAACTGCGCGTTTAAACACACTGCGTAAAATAAATACTGTATACAGATATTCTTTATAAGCATGGATGTTTGCCATATCCTCTTACGTGTTAGGGAATCACAGATACCCTGATGTCCTCAGTCAAACACACTGAAAAACTCAAACACATTATCCAGATAATCTTCTTAATTCACGCTTGATTAACAGATAGCACAGGTCAGATTGCCCAGAAAAAGCCAGTCCCACCAAAGACTGGCTATAGGTACAGCACCTTGCTAGCACACATACCAACCCCTCGGTACGGGTTATTCTCCTAGTGGCCACATTTCCCCATGACTGTGTAAAAAGCCCTTTAGATCCAAATTCCCCGCTCTGGATTCTCATACGTGTCCAAGTCTGACTCCCCAGATCCACCAGCATATGACTAGAATTAGCTACATTAGCCATGGAAACTACTTGATGCTTGTACATTACCCTGACAGTTTAGGTCAGGCCTGTTCTCGAAATATGTCTGGGGGGGGGGGGGTAGCTCCTAACCCACAGTGAAACTCCCCAGGGGAATCCCCCTCATGTTAGGAAGTTCCGGCTTCCTCCGGCACCATTGTCCCTCCAAGTCGACCTTGTGCCGCTGTTTGTCCCCCGCACGACGGCTCTTCCTGGGGGTGCCCCGTGGGACAGGCTGTCCTTCCTCCTCAAGGCACAACAACCTGCGCCACTCTTCTGCTCCATCAACCGAGACCCCAGACTGTAGTAGGGAACCTCTGTTATTCCTCAGTGTGGTAATTAACGACGTCCTCTAGGGGGCGAGGGAGAGCACGGTAACGACACTGCTCAACAAGGATCTTGTTGCAGGACAATTAAGGTGTGTCTTTTATGTACTATTCAAATGCTGATTTGAGAAATGCACCCTGATGTCATTTTTAGGCTAAACTGATAGCATATAATTCCTTATTCAGAATGCATGGATATATTAAAGTTTAATTTAGGATAAATTATTGATTTGTACTTGCGGACATTTTTTGGTGAACAGATACAGGAACCTGAATAGGGATGCTCCAAAGGTGAAGTACAGCAGAAAATCATACAATTCTACCTTTTAGAAGAATCCCTTCCACCCTGCACTTGCTGTAAGGTTCATCGTTTTCACCCGTTTTGATTCGTCTGACAAAAAAGATGGCAGCTAATTGCTCACGTAGAATTGCACAAATGTCAAATGGTCCCAGTCATTCTTGCTTGGCAGTTTCCGTATCCATATGGCTAACCAAAATGCACCCACTGGCCGACCGACCGACCGACCGACCGCCCGACCGACCGACCACCTTGTTTTCCCAGTGCAGAAGTATCCGGCTATTCATTTTAATTGCAGTACATGACCTGCATGTCTTAGTCCGCCCAGGGGATGGGGTGTAGGGGTCATGCTACTGGTTCAGTGGGGATCCAGAGATAATCCCTGAGCTGCCAGAAACCCCCCCCCCCCACTATAATTTCAGTTAACTTAAATATGGGAAAATCCGGGAGCTGACTAAGAAACGTCGCGGCCTGGGGATTCCTGTAATTGCTTCTGTCTGCTTCTTTCCCCACGCTGATAAATTCTTAATGAGCATCTCCTGCTAGCGACATTTACGCACACGCTCTGTCATGCGCTTACAAATACGCACGCATGCAGCCATTAGCGTCTCCTGCATTATTCACACGGGCCCGGAAACACGCCGGCGACCCACTGTCCTGTACCTCGCACTCGGACTTACACAACTCCGGCGGTATTCCTGCTGAAGCAGATTTACATGTATGTTCCTGCATATGCAGACTAACAAACATGCTAACATGTTTAACACCTTTATTCTTTAATCATCGATAGGCACCCCAACCAAATGAAGTGGTTGTTCATCAAATGTAATAATAATTATGCACGTTCTGGCTGCTAGACACATTTACTTTTGGCTGGCCTTTTAAATATCTGATGCAACTTAACAGAGCTCAAAAAGCTGATTCCTATCTAGCAATACACAAAAGTGCAAGAACATTTTATGTATAAAGATGTATATATCTGGGAACGTGTAGAAAACATGAGCCGGTCCGGCCTACTCACATCAAAACGGGCTGCTAAATACCAGAAATTGTCAATTGTTATTTGGGAGTGCAAGAAATATTTACATAACACGAAAATATAGGTGGTATGCATGTTTACATTTAGTTGCTTGGCAACGACTTTTGTCATTCACACACATTTCAGTAAAGTAACTCCTGTAGCAATAACCTGCCTAGAGGTGCTAGCGCTGGCTTCTACAGGGACTCGAACCAGCCACCTTCATGTTGCGAGTCTGTGCTTAACCATCACAGTACCCGGCGATGCTCACAGCAGTGAGTGTGTATTGTGCTCAGCTCAGTCTTTCATCACAATACCTTGGGGGAAGTCCCCCCCCCCCCACGAGGTCATGCAGGAAATCCCGGACCTACCAATCAGAGCTGTAAAGATATAACGTCTGGAGTAGGGATCAGTGGATCCTGCTGTTTGGGTAAAATATGCAAAATGAGAAGAAAAGAGAACCAATCAGCTTTCAGTTTGACATTCTGCACCTGGGTTAGACCACAGGACACACCTGTGTGGGCGACGACGTCCTTTCAGCACGGACAGGCAGCTACGATTGGGTGATATTACATTAACGCACTTACCCTAGCAACCACTGCCCTAATGTTGCATAAATGTCATGCATCTCATGTAAATTTTAATCGAGCACTGACAAGCCACAGAAGACGCGGATTTGGGGGTCTGACAGCCACCAACAGAGTCACGCAGCAGAACATTGACCAGGGTTGGCATGGCTCCTTTCACATTGAGAAAGTTCCTGGCATTCCGGAATAATAATCCATCCCGAACGCAATCGCATTGCGGACCGCCTGGCCATCTCCCTGTCATGGGACTGGCAGGGAACACGTGGGTTCGACTGAATAACTTACATCCCACTGTGGGGCAGCTGTGGGCAGAGAGGAGACGTTCCTCCCTCCAGACTTTAAACTAAGCCCCTTCCCCAGGTCAGGTGGGTGGTATGATGGTCTAGCTTCTTCTGGGCAACCTGCCCGCCCTCCCCACAACCAAATCAAGAGAAGGAAAGATGTCCGGATTCTCGGCTGCTGGAGGGAAGCCAACACGCATTCCAGCAACAAAAGCACCTTTATAGGTCCCGGCATAGATTCCCACGTCCTATTTACAGCAGTTAAATGACTGTACACCACAGCGAACGTCACTGGGACTGTGGTGTAGGTGCAGTCTGCAAGCCAAACGACCCCACCCCCATCGCCCGGGAGACCGGCAGAAGCAGGGGGTTGGCTCAGGTGATGGCCACACTCATTCCCCCCTGGGGGAACAATATGTTACCATAGCTGGTGTCATGACGACGACAACAACAACAACAACAACAGCAACCTCGCCCTCATAACCCTGCGGCAGTTTCCAGGAGTCTCTTAAGCCACGGGGGACAGGGTACAGTCTGCTTTACGGCATGTGGGGGTGGGGGGGCAGGGTACAGTCTGCATTTCGGTGTGTGGGGGGGGCAGGGTACAATCTGCATTATGGTGTGTGGGAGTGGGGGGCAGGGTACAGTCTGCATTACGGTGTGTGGGAGTGGGGGGCAGGGTACTGTCTGCATTACAATGTGTGGCGGTGGGGGGCAGGGTACAGTCTGCATTACGAGGTCTGGGGGTGGGGGGCACTGTAAATAGTGACTGAGAGTGATGCTTTCTAGCGTCTCCACGGGCCTCAAGTGAGCAACAAAGATCTCTGTGTAAAATTAACAAGTCCAATGCTCACCATCATTCTGAGATAATAAGTAGATAAGTAAAGTTAATATTAATTATCTCTACTTTTCTTGGGTAATTACTCTTACCCTAAACAGCACAAATCAAGCGGTTTCTAAATACCCTCCCGTTCAGAACACTGAGTACATTGTTGTTCCAGCTCAGGCTCTGCAGCTTAAAATTAAAGCTGAACCCCATGGCCTGCAAAGTCATTGTATCACAGTCAGGTCCTTGAGCAAGGCCTTTATCCCCGGAAAGCACTCCAGGTATGCCGGAAGAATGTGTGACCAACCCCAACCTCATAGGAGAGCGAGTCAGGATATGTACGAGCACTTCCCCGCAAGACTCACACACCATGAGCAATTTAGAGACACCAATCATCACACATTTTTGGACTGCTGGAGGAAGCCCACGCAAATATGGGGAGAAGCTAAACACTGAGCCACTGTGCGTATCCATATTCACTCTCTATTATCACAAATATAATTATATACCGTGTGAAGGCCAACACATAGACTGCGAGATTACACAAGCAGCATCTGAGTGTCCCTCCTGGTAGCATTCAGATTAACAAAAAAATACATTTGGAATAAACCTGCTTACACGACACAGAAACAGCAAAGCGATGAGAAGGCCCTCCGCTACAACTAATAATGACCTAAATTAAACATTATTCTGCTCCTAATTAGAAAAAAAAGAATAAAATGCACTCCAATTAAACATATAAAGCAGATTAAAGATCAGAGTAATCCGAAGACAATTAACCGTTTAATTAGTCAACACACCCGAGGTGTTTATACATGCTATGAGACACTGTTGCATCATGGTGTGCAACGCTGCCAGACAGCACGAGGTTTGCAGCCCTTCCTCCAGGGACAACTCGCCTGGGTCTCCAAAGCAGCTTGTGACAGCAGGCAGCGTCATAGTTACCGTCAGGGTAAAGCCTTCCTCAAGGATCAGATAAGATGGATGGAGTGGGGCTCATGATTGGAAGGTCACTGGTTCCAAATCCCATTGGTGGCAGAGTGATGTCACAGCAGGGCCCTTGGGCACAGGCATTACGCCCGATTACGCCAGGGACTGGATGACCCCGCATAACCATCCCCGGGCCAGCTTAAAGAGACAGTCCCGATCACGGTGAATCTACTGTGATGGTTAACTGTGCCTGGGTTCCGAACACATACATGACATCAGTGATGCGACTGCCACATGCATGTGCACATGTACACCACACGTGAACCTGGCCCGGAAGGAACGGATCAGGTAGGCCATGCAGATTGTGTCATTTTTTCCCGCAAAACTGTATTGCGGAAAAAATTATATGTATAGCTTGGGTAGTGACAGGCGGGTCACTTTGGGCTACTGCAGAGGTGTAGTGCTGCAGGAATTTGGGCCGATGACAGTATCTGGATGCAACACATGAGAACTCTGAGACATTCGGTAAAATATGGGATCTTTTTATATGCGCCGCACAAATAAGAATCACTGCGTTGCCTACCAGATAAATCTAAGTGTGTTATCGCGCCCACCAACCCCACCAAGTAACAATACACCACCAAGTAAGGACATTAAGCATGAATTGCATTGTGCGGTGCGATGGCGCTATCCTTACTGCTGCACAACAGAGTCGCACGTTGATGATGAAAGCGTGCTCACGCCAAGACCGTTAGGTGTGATGTGAGAGCAGAGCGGTGGGGAAGTGGAGCTAGGGGAGCATCGCGCTCGGGCACGGTACAAGGCACCAGGGCCAAGTGTGAGCAAGACCTAAGATAGCTGCTACGAGAGTAACCATAGCTCCCTCCTAGCTAATTAGGCCTCGGTCTCACTTGCCGAGGGTCCGATTCCGGGAGCAGCGAGCACACTGAACAACTAGAGATCAGATTAGATTACAATCAGCAGAGACGGCACGTAGAAAACCAGCCCACTTTGCTAACCCTCAGCCATAGTAAATGCTCCCCGCCCCCCCCCCCCCCGCCCACCCCCCCGCGCCCGCCCGGCCGCAGCCCCGTCGCCCGGCTCGCGCGAAGCCGGCTCGGACGGCGCGAGAGGCACACGACAACACAACGAAGGCACC
>JAODKM010000044.1:2654186-2665224 GCA_026780845.1 Petrocephalus sullivani | reverse complement strand
CTAAACTCTTCCTGGTTAATGGTGGACTGGTTGGCCTCAGATCAATCCCCAAGGAAGGCCACCCCCCCCCCCCCCACCCCCCCCCCCCCCCGCACTGTCTATCCACCCTCCAGATCACCCCCACGCCCCCCGCCACACATCAGCACATCAGACGGGGGACAGATGATGGCATCACTGAGCTAGCCTCTCCTTACCCATCTGTCCACACACTTCACATGTCAGGCTGCCACCCCCCACGCCCAACTCCGCCAACCCACCCACCCCGCACCTGACATGAGAAGCCCATCTGTTAGCCGGGCCCGGCCAAGAACGCGTCTTAGTTATGAAATTATCGCTAAAGTAGATCACAAGAGATCTAAAAATACACTCCCGACATAATGCCGTCACGCATAAATGTCAGACGGGCGAGGGACTGACCGAATGATGAAATGTCACCCAGGAATTACAGAGGGGAGTGTGCCCGTGGCGATACCAGGAAACTCGCAGGGAGGAGAGCTTTTCTTACCAAATAGTCAGATAAGAGTGTGAAATATGCATCCTCGGTGTCCGAACGGCTCGGGCAAAGAAGAACCTCCGCGTAGGAATCAAAAAGAACACAGCAAAAAAAAAAAAAACAGACAGAAACATCTGACTCATTTCACAGAAGAGTCCTAATCCCCAGCTGAAAAAAGGGGATTCCTAAAACTTTTTTTACAACATTCACTACAAATTAGGGATGCTTTTCTCTGCTCATTGAATTCCAGCCCTATAGTCAGAAACAAAGGGAAGAGGGAGACGAATCTGAACACGTCATGCAGGAATGTGTAGCTCACTGACAAAAAGGCCACATCCATTTATGTGCCAGGCAGAGGTGGCATGATCTTAGGTAACCCTGACCCCTCACGTCTTGCCAAACCTCCCAGCTCCGTTACAGACAAAAAGGACAGCAACACACACAACGTCTGTCCACATCAAACTGAAACTAATAACACTTACCATCAAATTAACTCTTAAGAAAGGTACTGACTGTCATGAGTGTTCTATTTCCTAAGCTTGAAGGCCATGACTATTTAAATAATAAAAATATAACATTTCAGGATGAAAAATAAATCACGTCAATGGAACAGCAAAGGTTATCAAAGAGTACTGGGACTCCTCTTACCTTGTTGGTTTAAAAGCTAAATAAACTCAAGACGTTAAGAGTATCTGAATGTAGATCAAAGCCAACTGCCTTCTGCAGAAGCTTCAATTTGTCACCATATCAGTTCAGAGGCATTAGAAAATTCAGAGCCAAAGACGTTCAAGCATTTGCGGCATTTGCGGAAAAGATGAAAATCCCTGCTAGGACACGTACCTGAATATTCAGGAGAGTTCATATCAGCAGAGGCAGGAGAGCTCCTGTAGGGAGATACAGCCACCTGTTAGATGTGTAGCCCGGCAGCCCGAACCGCTGAGAGCAGCAGGCAGGTGAAGCCACGCCCACAGGGATATTACATCTGAAATGATGCACCTGCGGACCGAAACGACCGCCACCAAGCAGGGGTGGGGTGGCCCGCACTGGCGCACTGTGACCAGCAGAGGGCGAACACGCACAGACACCTGATCTGGTGCTCAGGGCTGAATACGCAGACCCTATCAGATCTCTGCCGCAAGCTCCGGGGACACGCCACACCACTCCAGAGCAACAGACACCAGCTAATATCCTCTCCTAAAGCACTAAGTGACGCTATGTGTACAAACATTGGCAGGGAGCACACCAGCGGGTGTCCGTATCTGCTCTGGGTTTGACGCTTAAAGACGCCACAAGCATACGTGGCTAAAACATACACAAATCCAATTTCCTATGTGAGCCTACGATCTTCTAAGGAAACAGAGACACCGGGGCGTGAATCTTATCCACACTTTGTGTGATTTTCAAATGTTGTCCCTTAACTGTTTACATGTGAAGCACCAACAAAGGTACGGCTAAGATCACACTTCAACACTGTCAAACCAAACGTTTTTACGTTTTACCGCAAATCCCAATACTGATACGCCATACCTTCGTCAGGACAAACTAACGACTAAGGAAAACCCATCTACTCATCTGTCATTAATTTATCTCCTATTTGACTCCCATTATGATCCTTGTGAAAATTACAATGTAAAACCACATGCCTGTGTCCCTCTGCCGTACGTGCCTGTGAACCACACCACAACTAAACCCCATGGGTTTAATCCAGAATCTCCAGGATCAAATTAGAAAACCCTTTGGATCACAAATAATCCGGCTCTGACGGACGCCCCATATCTGGTGACACACATTCAACCCCACTTCCATCTGAAACAGCTGGTAAATTACACGGCTGCAAAATTACTGCTAGGGCATTACCCCGGTATAAGGCACCCATCATCAAGCCTTCCAGATGGCTTGTGATTCTACTGCCCCCATTTGACGAACAACCTTTCCTGCAATAATAATAATAATAATAATACACGCAGAAATACACAAAATATGCACTAAGCACGGGCTCGTCGTTTTCCCCTTCTCTCTAAACTATAGTTTATCTTTCGAGGCAAACGCAACTACAAAACGAGTTAACTCACTTCTTTAAAAAGTGACTTAATCGAAACAGTTGCGCACGATAACACAAGCAGCAGTTCCTGCGTATTCTGCATTTTACCCGAATTCAGTTGATACAGCGCGCACGTCTGCCTGGGTCCCATTCGCTGGATGCTAATCGGGTCTATTTTTAGTCCAGACTTTGCATCCTTCTCCAGGCGCAGCGTGCCCAGAATATTTCAAAACATATAACGATATAACATTTATTTAGATGAAATAGTGCTCTGCCGTAAAATAATGCTGAGTGTTTGGACTGGCCATTATTAATTTGTTATTTTCCGTCGGAGAGTGGGAACAACGACATCTGACTGCCCAAAGTGTTTTACATACTATTTCCGAAGGCTAATATTTACAAATGGGTTGAATAAATATTCATTATATGCGGCTAAAAATAAAAAGTTGTTTGTTTCATGTACCAGATTTGAGACCGTACACGTTTTAACGATCACTGTTCACTCCCGTCGTAAATAAATATGACGATGTTTATTTCATTCATTTTAATTACATGCATGTTTTAAGTCATATTTACCCCCACCCTGACCATAGGCACGTTTTTTTTTCACGTTGACTGAAAATTACTAAGGGCATTGTTTAAAAAAAAGCAATGAAATATTTGCATTACCACCGTTCTCTCGTTTAATCCAAAGTTGGTTAATTTAACCAGTTGGCTAGGCGTGGAACCGCAGCGAGGGAAGGGCGCATCGCAGTCTTACCTTTAGCTCTGCTGCAGTTGGAGTTCACAGGGAGGATATACGGCTGCCCAAAGGAGAGGATCTGATCGGCTATTCCCGCTGTGTGACAGTGTGCATCTCCGCGCCGCAATCAGAACGCGGCGCACCGAGAGAAGCGACTGGGGAAGATGGTTTTCAAACCGCAGCGCCGGCTATAGATGCGATCGCTGCCTGTGGCTGCATGAGTACAGCGCGCTATAAATAGCATCAAAGTAGACGGCAGGGCCAGTAATATCGTTTACACAATGGAGGGAAGGGAAGTTGCCTGCCTCTTCACGTAAACGCGCATGTATTCCTAAATAAAACCTGTAACGCTGCCCACAGCTGGAAATACAGCCCAATATAGTACGTCATCTGTTATTCTACGTATTCTGTATAATAGCCTGGTCTTTAAAAAATTAATTATGTGATGGACATAGGCTCTGATTTGCAGTATTCAACAAATGGTTCCTTTAGTGTGAGTTTTGTGATTTGCAGAGTGACCGTAATGACCGGTTACGGTCGGAGAGAAAAGGGTGAAGCCCATTAGGGAGAAAACGAGCAGCAAATGCCACGCATGTAATAATAAATCCGAAGTGGACAAGTCGATTAGTTCATGTTTGCCCTTTTGGTTTAAGGGAACGGTTGTCATTATATTCTACAGAAAAAAAAATATCTTTGATACAATGTAATTGGTCAATTGAGTGTTTTGGTGTTACACATTTAAAAAACGACTTAACACGCTTCACATTAATGACTGTAAAGCTCGCTCTCTGTCAGTGTACCGAATAGAGTGCCTTCGTCCAAGGCCTATCTCACTGAACAAACATGTGGCCACTCGGTCACACGCAGTACCTTGTGCGCTATCAGCGGCATCACAATACAGATTATATCTAGTCAATAAAAACAGTTCACTTTAACGTCTTTCTGGTTTAAGATGGCTTGGCTGGGGCAAAATTAAATTACTGCTCGGGTATCGATGCGCCTTCTACTGGTTAAAGATAAATACTACTAGTAACGTAGACTAATCCGATTATTTATGTGGATTATAGTGGCACATTTCGATGCAGTAACTGATTAATGTCGTCTAATTGCTATCCTTCGCTTGAATCGGATACAACATAAAATACAACTTAAACAAACTGAACGTTTTAATTGTAGGTGCTTTATAAGTTTATTTACATCGAATATAATATTTGGGGAGCAAATAGCAGGAAAAAATATAGCTATTTCACAGTTTGAAATATTGTGCTCCCATATACGTGTGCGGGATTAATTATTAGTGATGATCGTTTAGACACGTTGAAGAAACCTCAAATGGTGCTGAAGGTAAGTAATACTTTTAAGCCATACAAGAAAAGTTAATTTATGAGCTGGGTGAATTATCTCTGACAGCGGGCCTGCCTAAATCATAAAAGCAGCATGTGAGCAATTAGCCCTCCGTGCAGTAGATACTTGTAAGGAAGTGCAAGCTGGGAGAACTGGTATCTGTTACGGAGTCTAGGCTGTCAACCATTAAAGAAACATGCCAAAGCCCTCCACTCCTTCCAGGACACTTATCAGATCGACTTCTTAAAATGAAGCATGTAGGAGAAGTGGGTTAAGTGTCTTTTGATAGAAGAAGCGCTGCTTTAAGACGATGGGGAGCCTCGTGACTGTAGACCACAAAGAAGCGGGCAGAGCCTGGGAATACGGCTACCTGCAGCATTCTCTCCTCTGGGATCCTAGTGGAGCGCTTTATTGCTGGAGCCAGGTAGACGTTCTGCTGACTGACTGCAGCAGCGACGTTCCGACAACAATCTAGTATATACCCCAAAAAACTTGTTGTGCTACTTTTAATCACTGCATGAATCATTTGCGGCTAAGTTGAAAACGAAGGGCTTTATTGTGAAACACGTACGTTTTTTTTAGAAAAGGAAATGCAACTGACCGGCACAATGTGGTCAAATGACTGATCACATGTTACTACGGGATAGTGTTTGTCAAGCGTTTAAATGCTTCACCCAGCCCTTTAAGGACAAGTAGAGGCAGGGACTAGCTTGGAATTATCTGCCAGGATTTTACTAGAGCATTTTTACAGTACTGTAACGGGTTTGAATCATTTGTTGTAAATACCATCCAGAATTGTGAATTCCTAAGGTTAATGTCTTTTGAAAGCTCTCCACCAACGTGAAGTCAGAAGTTCAGAATTCCAAACGTTTCCGCTGAAAATTTTTAGACGAGGTGGAAAGGCCTAGTGCACATTTTTCAGGATTAAAATGAACAGTCGATCGGTGGTATAAAGTAAAAATGTAACAGTTTCAGACTCGACGAAACACTTAGCAGAGCTTCGTGATGCATTCGAAATAAAAGCACTAGGTATTATATAATTCAATATTACAGTATGAGCAAAGAGGCTGTCAGCGTGGCTTTGACAAGCCGCCTCCCAAAATAATCCAACGCTTTCGGATCTGTACGCTCTCGCTTTAAGACGCCTGCTGGTATGTATGGACTGGCAGTGGAGGGGTGGGGGAGGCATCGATGTTTTTTAATCAGCGAACAACGGACGCACTTAACCCTGATTGGCGCAGGCGGGTCACGCGGCGCGCCTGGGCCAATGGGAGGCGCCCGCGCTGAGGGCCGCGCTGCGTGCCCTTTTTAAGCGCCGTCACTGCCGGCGAGGTGACGCCAGGCGGTCGGCTCGGCCAGTGAGCGACGAGCGCTGGCGCGGCGAGGCCCCCCCCCAACATGGCGGCTTTCCGGACACAGTGCGGGGACGGCAGCTACGCCAGCGCTTAGGCGACGAACGCGCGTCTCCCCGCGCCGTGCGATGTCCCGGGGCTAGCGGACGGAGCCTCTGCCTCGCCCTTTTTAATAATGCTCGCAGAGGTAAGGCTGCTGCCGGGGGGCCGGCCTGGGGGCCGCGGCCGTTTGTTTTCCCTTCCGCGCTCCTGTCAGTGTCACGGCGCTGGCTCCGCTGCTTAGCCGGGGCTAGCGGCACCTAGCCCGGGTACATGCGGGCCGGCTAGGGCGCTTGGTGCTGGGGGCTGGCCGGCCGGGATGCCCGCGGCCTTAAGGCCTCGCCGCTGCGGTGAGGCGAGGCGAGGCGCCCGGGCGGCGCTGTGATGGGGAGCCGGGAGGGCGAGCCGGGGGCCCGGGGGGTGTCCGTCTTTGCGTCCTTCTGACACTCACGTAAGAAGCTGTTTCCTTGCAGTGCGAAGTAGCCGGTTACTTGGCGTCGTTTGTTATTTAAGCACTTTGCTGCCCTTGTGTGGTTTGCGGGGTGGGTGGGGGGGTTTGGGGGGTCGACAACAACAAAGTTGCCTAACAAGTAGCTGTCTGGGCTTTAAGGTGTAAATGGCATTATTGCTGTGAGTGAGTGTGTCCGAGGCGGGGGTGTGAGCGCACGATGCCTTCTGTTTATTGACATTTAGGGAGCTTATTGTTGTTACATTGTTACATTATACATGTTACATTGTAACGCCTCGGGTGTCATTTCGGGGTAAAAGGTGTCGCTCGCTTACTGCCCCCCCCTAGTCCCGGACACAGCCCCTCAGAAGTAATGCCACCCCCCCAGTCACACACACACAATAAAAATGAGAATTAAAAAGAGCCCAGTCAGACCTCACAAGCCGCCCCCCCCCCAAAGCACACCCCAGCCTGCTCACGGCGCTTCCAGACCGGATTCATTTTTAAACACCTGTACCTTCTCGGGTTATGCCTTCAGAGAGCCGCGTATAGCCGCCATGCCCTTTAAAGCATCGGAAACGCCTGGGTTACAGTTACAGTTCAGCTCTCCTGCGTCAGCTTGCCGGCCAGCGCTGCGTGGAGTCTGCGCCTCCTGCCCCATCCCTCTGGCCGGGACCTCGCTCATCCACGCCCAGCAGATCGATATCTGTGCCGAGGGGCTGTTTGCTGTCGGCTTGTGTGATGACTGTCACCGGGACTCGTGTAATTCGCTCACTGGCGGCTTGTTCTGCTGTAACCGCTGGGACGTGTGACGGTTTTAATGATCCAGATTTGGAGAATTATTAGTGCTTCCCTGTGTGGAGAATGGTGGTCGGGGGGGGGGGGGGGTAGTTGCCTGGCTGTACATTTGCAAAATTTGTGTTTTCCTTACATTTCTAGTAACACCTGTTGACCGATTCTTCTTGGTTGTAAATGTAATATTGAAATATCAAACGGTTTTTTAAAGAAATCACCTTCTTGATTGCAGCACAGGTGTGTTTGATTTTTTTGCTGCTGTATTTATGTCTATATAAATTTGTTACCTACTTGTATTAGACCCCACTTATAACTGTCTTTTTTTATTTTGAAACATGAGATGGCTTGAGCATGTGTGTGTGTAAAGAACTTTAAATTACCAGGAAATCCCATGTGTATCCTGATATCTAGGATAGCAGCCCCATAGTGTTTATATTAGGAATCATGGTGAGTTGTTTGATTTAAGGACTTACAACCTTGAGGAGAGCACAAACGAGCTTTTCGCCCCAAAGACACCTTCCACATCTCTGACCTTCCACATCCTAATGTCCTGCTGAGCAGGCTTGGGGATGGCAGAATGTTGGCTACAGAGAGGCCCTGTAATATGGAATTAGTGAGCACTGTGATTCACTTGTGATGCTGTATATAGTACCTGGTGAATCTGCCCGTTTCCTTTGTTGAGCTCTGACATTAAATATGGATTTTAAAACTATGGAATTCTAGGGAGCTGGGCCTGTGTTTTCATTTTGTTGGTGTGTTTTTGGCAAATCCGCCAGTGAAAATTCGGATCTGCTGAATGGGGTGGCTTGTTTTGCTTTGCCACTCACATCACTTATTTTTCAGTAAACTGATTACGTCTCATAATGCATAGAGTGCTGCAGTTTGACGGAGTGCCCCAGGTCTTTGTATGTTTGTTGTACTATGAAGTGCTGATTAGCACCATATAAAATTAATCTAGTGCTATGAGAAGTGGCCTCTCTCTAATCTTAATTTGTAAATTAATCATTAGTGTAATACTTGAGCATGCAGCCCTATTATGGAATATAGCGTTATCCTTCAGTCATACTCTCAGTCTCAAAAAGAAAGTCAGGGCTCAAGGGTATTTTACAGCTAGAGATCTTTAAAGATAGTCTGCAGTGCTCTGTGACCGCTCTCTGTGGCACGAATAGTTTTGGTACCACTTAGATGCTGGAAACCGTCCTTTGCATAGTGATAAATTTGGCCCTGCGGTGCAGATAGGAACTCCAGGGGTACATTGAATTTGAAGGACCCTTGGCAGTTTACCGCCGAATTTTGTGCCCCTGCGATCCTAGGAATTGGGATAGCTCGCTAGATCGGAGTGACTGTCACGTGTGCTTGTGTGTGCTGCCGACTTTTGTTTGATAGTATAGCTGCGCCATAAATAATTAATAAAACCCGACTTTCCGTTTCCAGGGCTATTATTGCAAATGTGTTATAATTAGTTTGAGTGATGCCATGCACGGGGTAAGACGCTTTCTGCTCCTCTCCTCCCATACGGTCACAAATTGTTTTGGACTTGTAAACAAGTGAAGCATTCGGGGATAAAAATGTTTGTAGTCTTAAGCACTTAAATACCCAGAATTAGCAGGTTATGAGGAAATGCAGGTTGTTCTATAAAGGTATTTGGAAAGGCATAAACTGGTTCCTTAAGCCTAATCAGTTTAAGAGCGAAGTATTGTAAGGTAACATAATAGTTAAATACCTTTAATGAGGAGTCACTGATTGAAGCTCCTGCACTTGTCCCTTAATTTATGATTTATAACTTTTCTGTTATTTATAGTTCTGAAAGCCAAACCTGTAGCTGAATTTGCTTTGCCACTGTGAATAATTTGGGTGGCGGAGGTCGGTTTGGAATAGGACAGCCCTGCAGTACTGTGCACGTGCACCCTTAATTCTGCAGGGGAACCTGAGCCAGTATTGGCGTAAGGAGGGCAACGGTCAGCCGTGGCGTTCCGCCGTGTGCGTGGGTGGCCTGGCGGCTCCCTAGGCGGCTCTGAGGCCTGGCGGCTCCGTAGCCAGCTCTGAGGCCTGGCGGCTCCCTAGGCGGCTCTGAGGCCTGGCGGCTCCCTAGGCGGCTCTGAGGCCTGGCGGCTCCCTAGGCAGCTCTGAGGCCTGGCGGCTCCCTAGGCAGCTCTGAGGCCTGGCGGCTCCAGTGCTGGCGGCTTGATTCCTGTCCACAGCTCTGTGATATGCGGTTCGTCCGTGTGTTTTTTTTTTTTTTTTTTTTGTGGCTACTCTGCTTTCCTCCTGCAGTTCGGAGAATTAGGATGTCCTGTGTCATGTGCTCTGTGCTTCCTGGGATTGGATCACTTTGTCTGTACTGGATAAGTGCTTCAGGAAGATGGATTGATTGTTTTTTCTCAGCATGGTGAGTTTTATTCCATTGGTTTAATTGGTTGGATGAATATTTACATATAGTGACCAGTCAGGTTTATCCTAAAAAGTGACCGACTTGACTCTTTCCATCTTGTCCAGTAAGCAGAAGCAGAATTATTGAGCCTCGAAATGGTGACGATATTGAAAACTTTTTTTTTTTATTTCTGGGCGAGAGCCATTTAATCGTGTTGGCTTAGGATGTGGTAGGATACGGCGGTGTGGGAGGAGATGGGGCGGGGCTTATTGCACAGCGCCAAAATAAGAATGAAATGCTTTGATTCATAAAGCAAAAGATTTCTTTTGTTGTCAAACAGGTTAGTGCATACAGGTATGGCAGTAGGAACGTCATGGGCAAACATGGTCAGGCAGCCGCTCGGTGCTGATTTGTATCGTTATATATGTACGTTTAAGCAGTGCGTATGTTTGTGTGCACATGTGCTGACATGCCGCTTCTGGGGACCTCAGTCCTTTTCTTTGTGTATGTCTGTGCATGTTCTCCCAGCACACATATCTAATGTTCATGCATGAATGCGTCCAGTGTAATATCACTGCCATCTGACAGTCTGAAGGTCTTTTGTCACTTCAGTGCAGAAGGGTTTAAATGGTCCTTTTTTTTTTTTTTTTTGCGGACGCAGTGTTTTCTGCAGCATGTCCAGCGTGGCTTCCTGATGGGACAATAACAGGAAGCCTGTGGATGTGAGCACGTACATCCATAAGTGCACCTCAGATGCAGCCCTCCGTCTTTCTGGGCGGGCCGAGAACACACCTCGTCATGGTCGCAGTCATCGTTCATGAGGTGTAAACGTTTTTTTGGGCTCTTTGTCATGTGACCCTGCTACCCCTGTACACACTTGTTTTTTTATTTTTTTTAGACTTTTTCCAACGCAGAAGCTTGCTACTTTTAAAATGTGTGAATCTTGGCTATGCTGTGTTGTGATCAAACCGGGTAATAACTGCTAATAATTGTTAATACACGTGCGTTTTGTGCTTCCGTGGGGAGCTGAAACATGAACGTGTGAATGCCGCTTTCTGCTCATGCAGCAAACCTGGTACTCTGTGGTAAATGTAATGTAAATGTATGTGTCCAGGTGTTCCTCCCTCTCTGTGGGTCATCTAGACTTAATAAGTGGGGCATCTGACATGCCCAACATGAAACTGGTTACAGTATGTTTTAGGATACCCAACATAACACGGGTTACAGTTAGGGATGTCCCGATCCGATATTGATATCGGAAATTGGTCCGATATCAGCCCAAAAAAACTGTATCGGATTATATCGGACTGCGTTAAAAATCTCCGATATAAAGATCTCCGTTCCGCTCTAAACTCCGTTACAGCTATTCTATCCAGCGGCGTCCAGAGCCAGCGTGCAAAGCCCACGTGATCA
>JAODKM010000044.1:2641759-2654086 GCA_026780845.1 Petrocephalus sullivani | reverse complement strand
ACAGTGAGAATGCACAACATAACTTGGGTTACAGTGTGCTGTAGGACACCCAACATAGCACGGGTTACAGTGAGAATACCCAACATAACTTGGGTTACAGTGTGCTGTAGGACACCCAACATAGCACTGGTTACAGTGAGAATACCCAATATAACTTGAGCTACAGTGTGCTGCATCTGACTGAAAACTAATTAGAAGCGAATTTAGTCTGTGAAAAACAGTCCTGTGGCAGTAGATTAAGGATCAGTATTGACTAGATGATGCCGTGAAAAGTGACTAGAGAGTGATGTCTGTCTGTCTGTCTGCCTGTCTGTCTGTGTCTCTGTGTTTCAGGCCAGCCTGTCCGTTTGGGGATGGGGAGCTCTCGGAGTGCTGCTCTTCCTCATCACGTTTGGACCCTTTGCGATATTTTACTTTGCTTTTTATATCTTCTGCTTCGTTGGCGGGTGAGTTGACTGCTCGAGCTCCACTGTGTCAGAAAAGCAAGGTTTTTTTTTTTTCTGTATAGGAAACTATGTATGATTTTGAATTTGAAATTTTATCCCCACTATCAGCGGCTGGTTATGGTCCGAGACAGAGCCGCCATCCCGGCCGACTGACGTTCTGCCACGCCTTGTTTCCACAGGGGCTTTGCCGTTACGCTTTTATTCGGGAAGACGAATTCTGAGAAACACCTGGAAAAATGCGAGCACTCCTACCTTCCGGCCACGCCGGCCGGCATTCCCAAGGTATGGCTCTGTTATGAGCGTTGGGAAATTGGCATTCCAGGAGGGGTGAGATTCCCATGCAGATGTAACCCAATGGCAATAGTGTGACCGAACAATTTGAAAAGCCGTTAACTTAGCTTGTGATTGACAGCAGTCAATCTCATTCTCCATGGGATTACGGCGTAGCAATATGCATTCCAGGAAGTCCTGAGTAATCGAGTCTTCATCTTCGTCAGCGTCGCAGCTGCTCATTGGTCTCTTTCCTCCCATGCTTCTTGTCCCAAATGTCGGTGATCCCAAGACGTTAGACGAACTGAAACTTGAATCCAAACCCATCAAGATAGACAGACGACTGACAGGATCCAGCTTTATCGATGAGCCTTTGCAGCAGGTAGGAGCCCCTTCTGGATGGATTTCACGTTCTGTGAAAGTCTCTCCAGTGTGTTTATTTTTGGACGCGGTAGCAGGTCGGCAGGTGACCATGAAACCCTGATTGCAGCGTCGCGGTTACGCCGCTCCTAGCCGCCTCTGATGTCGCACTTACTGACGCAGCATCTCTCTAACTCGGGATTGCTGATGGCGCTTTTTCTTTCGCCGATATTTCGCCTTGTTTTGTCGTTTCTGCTGAGAGAGCGCTCTGACTTCCTGATTTAACCACAGCTCAGGACCTATACCGTTAAAAATACTCTGCGACCACAGCGGCCGCAGCGCGACGGCATCTACAGACGCTGTGACTATCATGTGCATGACCATTGTGCTGATCACTTATCAACCCGAATTGCCGACTAAGCACCTTCCTAGCTGCTGTTCGTGTTGAAGGCCGCGTCTTACAGCATATACAGCGCGGCCTGCAATGCATTGTGGGAGGTGGCCTTCACTAAAGTCAGATACACCGGCCTGTCACACCACCATTGGATGCCTGTCCAGGCAGCTATGTGCATTTTTGCTTGCGTATTTGCAAGCGTATAAAGGTTTGTCTGTCTGTGTCCGTGGGCGTGTCGCACTCAAATCACCGGCTGTCAGGGGAATGGTGCAGCACTACAGGTCCCCCCCCCATGCCTCACCCACGCTGACTGCTATTATGACTGTGCCCACCGTTTCATGGCATCTGATGCTTCAACAGAGCGGTGATGCTCTGCAGCCTCATGGTGGCTCTGCTCTCCCTCAAAAGCTCCCTGTGCTCCGTGCTCCATGTGCCCAGCATGGACATCGGGCACATTGCCCCATGTTCCTTCTTCTGCTCTGTCAGGGGAAGCCTGGGTCAAGTCGAGAACAAACTGTACAGACTCGTTAAATCCAGAATTATTATATGGTACTTTAATTGGAGATGATGAGGTGTCTGTTATTTCTTTATCGTCTTTGTTGGACTGTTTACTTTTGCTACAGTGGTGAGTCTGAATAATCATGTTTGTATTATGATAAACCAACATGTTCAGTCTCAGTTTCCATTTTTTCCCCTTGTCTTTAAAAGGTTATTCAGTTTGCACTGAGGGACTACATCCAGTACTGGTACTACACCCTCAGTGATGATGAATCCTTCCTGCTGGAAATCAGGCAGACTGTTCAAAACGCCCTCGTCCAGTTTTCCACGAGGTACGCCGCGATTTCGCCATTGCGTAACCGACGTCTCATGCCGGCGCCAGCCTGTTGTTGTTGCGAAACAAACCGCTGTTTTTTCCCGGGGTTAAAAAAAAAAAAACAACCCCTTTCCCCTCAATAGGTCCAAGGAAGTCGACTGGCAGCCTTACTTCACCACCAGACTGGTGGATGATTTCGCCACACACCTGCGGGTCTTCAGGAAGGCCCAGGAGAGGCTGAACGAGAAGGAGGATCCCAAACAGCGTAAGAGCAGGGCAGACGTGAAGCCGTGTCCTGGCCACGTCAATTCCTGTGCTGCTATGTTGTGTAATTGCCCTGTAGTTGACAAGTCATCTTCATCTTTCCAGTTAAACCCGTCTTACTCATACTTTTTCCCTAGAAAGGAAATTCTGTTGGGCGTGGAGGGCACAAAACTGGAGCCTGAAGTGCTGATGGTTAATCAAACATCAAAGAATCAGATGCAGCAGTAGTTGTTTGTTTTTCAGTGAATATCACAGATGTTTTGATGCATGGTGGGGCTGGAAGTATGGTGCTTTTCCACTGGCATCCCGGAACCAGGCCAGAACCAGGCCATACCCAAGCCGCGTCACGAAGAGACACTAGTTACAGTGCCATTCTAGCTCACATCTATTTCCCACAGCCCAACAGCTTTGTAATCTCATTTCCCGGGTTTGGAGAGCAGCAGTGACAGAAGAGGCCCTTATTTACTGTTGACATGGTGTACCTCATGATTTACTATGTGCTAATTTCCGCTAGCACATCTGTGAGAATCTCCATGTTATGTTGGCATCAAATGCTAGCTTAGTTAGCATTAACTTGCATGAATTTGCATTACAAACCTATTCCGTTTGGCTATTCTTTTTAAGTAAGAGGTCGTTCCGAGATATTGGTAATGCATCAGTACGTTGCGTTGTGTGACACTACTAACAATGAATAGCATATAGAATATGCCATTTTTTCCTTTAGATAATCCATGCATACTGACACAGATCATTGGTCTCTCCATGCATTTCAACTAGTTAGATGGTGGTGATGCCACCGGCTCGCTTTAGTCACACTTTCAGCCCTGCTAGTCAGCGCAGGTATGGCTAGAGTATGGCTCAGTTCTCTGTGGTAGTGGAAAATCGCTATTAGAATTAGCCGTCAAAGCACGTTGATGTAGACCTAGGCTGCTCGTTGGTGTTGCAGGAGATGCCCCTGAGGAGCTGCTGGATTTATTTTTTGAGGCAGAGGTGGAGTTGGAGAGGAAGATCTGCCGAGACGTTGTCTGCACCGCTCCCAAAGATGAAGAAGGTACATCCCCATCGCCTGGCTTGGTGTCTGTGGGTTTCTCCTCGTTCTGCCCCTCGTGTCTACAAGCTGTTCCTCGCATGGCCCTTGTTTGCCATTCAGTTCTCCAGACATATCCGTTTAACCCAGCGAATGGGTGGAATTTGCCTTTTTGAACTTGATTTAGATTAATAATTTTTTTAATTGAATTGTATGTTGAATTGTATGCATCAGTATGTCACTCCTTTACAGTTCAGTATTAGGAATCCAGGGGACAGAATAGTTGAAGGATCCATGCAGGTGTTAAGGTTTGTGGGCCCCCTGTTGGCTACAAATGGACACTACACTAGCAGGGCGGAGGGCCCCAAAGTGACTTACAGTGGGGCCCACTGAAACAACAAACCTGACCCTGGCTTCATGGTCTTGGTCCCTGACCTTTTGTTCTAGGTTATACTCTTTTGAGGTGGGGTTGAGTTTGGGTACCACGAAGGGCCGTTTTGCAGTCCCTCACTATAGCAATGCTTCTCCGTCACAGGCTTTCTGAGGGACTTGTGCGAGGTGCTGCTGTATTTGTTACTACCTCCAGGAGACTTCCACAACAAGAACATGAGATACTTCCTCAGGGTGAGTCTAGATCTTCGTTGCATATTCATTACAGGAAGTGGAGATTCTGTACAGGGTGCCATGTGTGACACAGGTTCAGGTGTGATCCTTTCCAGAGTCTGGCTTCTGTCTCTGTGATACGTTCACAGTCTGGTAAGAGAAGGCAGACCAAATTCTGAAGAAGGGTGATCTTGCATTTAAGAAGACAGAGCGCCCACTTACTGCAATTTTCATTGGTTGTTTAACTGTAATATTAGACACCTCTTACTAATTCTCTCTTCAGCTGTTACTAGTGTCAAGTTAAACATGTATTGTGTTTGAGGTATTTGAATTGTGTTTTAAGGCCGAGTCAGAGCTGTTGTTTCTGCTCCTAATTGGTAAGGTTGGGTCGAGCATGAAATTTCAGGCACGATAAGTTACGTTAATGTCATGAGAGCCCGTGGTGAATACAGTGTTTCTCCACCCTATCAACAGGAAATTCTTGCAAAGGGTGTTCTACTGCCATTGATCAATCAGCTGAGTGACCCAGATTATATTAATCAGTTTGTCATATGGATGGTAAGTGACCTCTAGTTTGTTCTGGCTTAGTTATTGTGTGTAAGCAGGGGGCGGCGTCGTAGCTCAGCACCTGAGATCTGCTGCTTATCGTAAAGCAGGAAAGCCACTGCCTCTTTCAGACTCTCGAGTGACTATTGTATGCTAAGTGCCATGAAATACCACGGTACAGCACCCCCCCTGCACGGGCTCATACTTGGCTGTGGGCTATAGATTCGCGACTCGAGCTCCAACTACGAGGCCTTCATGACTGTCCTGAAGCTGACCGACAAGCCGGCTGAACTTGAGGCGGTGAAGGACAAGGCAATGGAGGAGCTGCAGTACCTTCGCTCGCTGGACACCGCCGGAGACGGTAGGGGGCGCCCTGACTGCTAAAAGGAACCCGTTTCCTTTGTTCCCATATAGGCCATCTTTGGGCACGTTTCTGTATTCCCGTACATTTATGTGCGACAATAAGTAACGTTTCTCTCTCCCCTCCCTTTTCTGTTTTTTTTTTTTTTTTTTTTTTTTTTAGATATAAATGTGATAAAGAATCAGATAAATAGTTTACTCTTTGTGAAAAAAGTCTGTGAAACAAGAATTCAGAGGCTGCAGTCCGGCAAGGTAAGGACAGCCAAAACATTCTGTAGTCCTGTTTTTCTAAATGTTTTCAGTAGTCTCAGGCCTCTGCTGGCGCCCCCACTGGTGGGAGTGGTGTGTTGCCCCGGCATGTGCACTTTCTGAGTGCTTGCAAGTGTCAGCACCGGTTGATCGTTATGCGTTTGTCGTGATTTGGAATAGGCCGGTGACCTTTTTCTGTGCGCTGAGCCGTGCCTACTGGGCTTCTCTGCCGCCGTCCTTCCCTGACAGGAAGTAGACGCCCTGAAGCTAGCGGCCAACTTTGGGAAACTCTGCATCATCCCCCTGGAGCACATCTTGGTGCACAACATCGCGCTGCAGTTTTTTATGGGTGAGAGCTAACGCCCCTCGGGGTTGCCGTCTGTCTGTGCCCATTTGTCTGACACTGGGGAGCGGGTTCCCCAAACGGCAGCCTGCCTTACACTGCCCACCCCAATCCCAGACTACATGCAGCAGATGGGGGGCCAAGCAGATCTGTTCTTCTGGCTGACGGTGGAGGGCTACCGGGTGACAGCCCAGCAGCAGCTGGAGGCCATGCAGAGCTGGGAGAAAGATGGACGCAAACAGGGCAGCCAGACCAAGGGGCTGCTGAAGGCTGCTGCCCTGGGGGTCTACGAGCAGTACCTCTCTGAGAAGGTGCGCCTCTCTGGCCTCCAGACAGTGGCACTCCTTATTGCCTTAACGCCAGCGTTTTATGGGAACAAATGGTGTCTAGTATTTTCCCTTTGAAACGTCCTCCAATGTTTATCCCCTTTATACAGCAGACGTGCCACCGAGGATTTTTAAAGCGATTTTTACAGGGTAGAGGTCAAAGGGGTGGGGGCCCACAGGGCTGTGCTCAAATAGCTTGTGGTCGTTCCCAGGCCTCCCCCAGAGTACAGGTGGATGAGGCGCTGGCGGTCAAGCTGGCAGAGAAGCTGAACCGCGAGGATCCCACGCCGGAGATCTTCGATGACATCCAGAGAAGGGTACCTCACCCCGGCCCACCAGCCCTGATTCGCGATTCTGCGTTATGCGTTTGTGCGGCATGTGTCACTGCAGAGTCGCGGTGTGGGGGGGGGGGGCTGGCGCCCTTTTGACGGGGGGCCGTTCTTGTGGCCCAGGTGTACGACATGATGCTGCGCGACGACCGCTTCTACCCGTCCTTCCGGCAGCACCCGCTGTACGTCCGCATGCTGGCCGAGCTGGACATGCTGAAGGAGCCCAGCTTCCGGGGGTCCGACGACGGGGAGGGAGGTGAGGAGGGGGCCGGGCCCGCCGGAGATGCGCAAACGCCGCAGCGCTCCACCTACGTTAGACACAGCAGCTCCTGAGCTCATCTAGCTGCTTGGCAGACACATTTATCCAAAGCTGACCCAGCTGGACGTTTGGACCAGCCCCTTACCGGTTAAGCGCTTCACTCCACTCGAGACCAGAACCCGCTACGAGTTCCGGCGTCCCTGCCTCTCCCGAGTGCGTCACACTGCTTTTATCTTAATTTTCCCATGTGTGTGCGCGGGCATGTGGGTACCGGTCTGTTGCATGTAGGATCCGCTTCCCAGAAATGCAGAGAAATTAGCGCGTAACCCGCTGTTGCAACACGTCTGTATCTCCTGGGGGGGGGGGGGATGGCAGCCCGCGCCCCAACTTCATCCTGCTGACAATCAGGAGGATTCTTAGTGCCAAAAATACTAGATCAGCAGCCCAAGCCGTATCTACAGCAGGAATAGCGCAGCCATCAAAGCCTGACCACAATGACAAACGCGTCTGGGTTTGAGGACCGCCGTAAAGAGCCCCCCAGAGGAAGTCTCGGCTTCGCGGGGTGCGTTTACGCCGTGCCGGTCGCGCTTGCATGCCGGCCATCCAGCTGTTTGCCTTTTGCATTCCTGCGGCGACGGTGTCCCTCGCCCCCCCTTCTGTCCCCCATCTGATTTACGGGTGGCACTCTTAGTCGGGACCCCAGGCTGCAGGCCACAGGTGGACTGTCCACTGGGGCTATTTTTAGCCGGATTGGCTACAAGTGCAGCTCGAGCCTGGCAGATTCCACACAGCATCCCCTGTCCCCGTGCTCCCTGTGCCCGACTCGTCCGTCGCCCTCCTCCCCGTAACTGGGGAGTATATCCTCTGTCTTATTCACTGCCTTACGGCTTTTTCTCCTCCTCTTCTCCCCCTTTTATCTCCATACTTCCCACAGAATCGTTCAACGGCTCTCCGACGGGGAGCATAAATTTGGTAGGTGTCCCGTCCCTTATGATGCCTGTTAATGCCCAGATGCAGAACTACGGCCCGTGTTAGAGTGTAGCGGTAGCTCCAGGTTACTGCAGGTGTAAGACTTTTGTTAACCCACCTGTTCTGAGATGGATTACTTACCTGGGTGGGGAGGACCGGAGTAAATGCTTGTGAGGATTCGGAGCAGTGGTGTGACGAAACGCCCCAGCCGTCTCACCCTGTGCCACCCCGTCTCCGTTGTTTTCAGTCTCTGGATGACCTCTCGACGGCCAGCTCAGAGGAGGCCTTCCAGCTGCACGCGTTCATCTCCGACACCGGTACGCACGCCGCGCTACCATCCGGCTCTCGGAGGGTCGCCCGTGGAAGAGGTTCCCAGATGTAATGATATAACCAGATGGCTTTCAAAAAAACAAATGCCTGTGCCAGAAATCTGACTTCTTTTTTTGGAAAGTTTATAACCGCACTTTTATTTGTAAAATGTCTTGGGGGTGTTTGGGGAAGGTGCGCGTTTTTGCCCTGGGAGCTGTATTATTCCCATCTCCTGCCCCTCCCTCCTGAACGCGCCCTGTCCCCTCGCTTGCCGGGGGCTTCATGTTGTCTGAGATCCTGTCATTTCATCACTTTTACTTTGTATTCTGTTTTTCCTTCCCTCGTGATCCCATCCCTCCATCCTGCCTGCCCTGCTGCCACTATATGCTCGGCTGCCTTCTCTTTTCCTTCTCTTGTCCCCCTTTTCTCCCCCGCCCTCTCGCTCCTCCCTCTGCCAGCTTTAGTACCTGATACTTTTTTAAACCACCTTCCCGTGGCAGGCGTGTGTAACGACCATGGGAAGACCTACGCTCTGTATGCCATCACCGTGTTCCGGAGGAATCCGGACGGGAGCGAGGACTGCTGGAAGACCTACCGTCGCTATAGCGAGTTTCACGACTTCCACCTGCGGATCACGGAGCAGGTAGGTGACGCCGCAGAGGGCGCCTCACTCCGACAGCAGATCCTCACTGACGGGTTTTACAGAGCGGTGTCTGTGTGTGTGCGCGTGTGTCTGCGTGTCGTGTCCCCCGTAGTTTCCGAATCTCTCAGCCATTCTGAAGCTTCCGGGGAAGAAGACCTTCAATAACATGGACAGGGACTTCCTGGAGAAGAGGAAGAAGGACCTCAACGCCTACCTCCAGGTGGGCGGGGTGCTGTTTGCTGATGTATTATGGGTAATGGAGTAGGTTGGGTCGTGTGAGGACACCGTACATGTGATCGGACGGTCGTTGGTGCAACTCCCATTTTCAGCAGAGTGATTTCACTATTGAGCAAAGGTGCTTCGCTCTCAATTGCCCCAAAGACTGCCTGTCTATTCAATTGTACATTGCTTTGGATAAAAGCATCTACTGAATAAATATAATGCAAGATATAATGTAAGGAGAGGAGTAAGCAATTGTCAACAGGCTGCCAAGTCCACCATACTGTTGTTATTACTCCAGGTGCCATCCAAGCCTTTCTGTCTCCCTTAAACAGGATTCCTTTGTCACATACGCAGTTAGACTATAGCCAACTCTAGCCGCGTGGCTAATGCTAGCACGATTAGCCTCAAAGCAGGCGTAAAACTCGCGGCGTGCGTTGGCAAATGCAGAGCCAGCGTTCACAGTCACGGTGGATTTGTTGTTAAAGTCCGTGGCAGTGCGCAGTCCGTGGCAGTGCGCAGTCCGTGCCACATGCTGATGGAAGTGTTATTCCACACGTTACCGGTGCCGGCGCGTTGCGTCCTTAACGGTGCACCGTGCTCCATATGAAGCAGCTCATGTCGTTGGTGATGTCAGCCAGAGGGCCCCTCTACTCGTCGGCTCGTGAAAGCAGGGCCGGTCAAACGCGGCATACTCGTGTCAGACGTGGTGAAGGTCGACGCTCGGATGCTTCTGCCCGGCTGCACGGAGCACATCTGCTCTGCATCCTGCTGGACAGCTTTTGTGTTTCCTCCTGGCTTCGGTGACGCTCCCAATGGTCCCTGGGGACACAGTAATGACTCTCGCAGCTTTTGTCACTGAAGTGTCAGCCAGAGGGCTCTGCTAATTACTCGGCGGATTGTAAAAGCGGGGCCTGTGCTGCGCTGTGACTGCGCTCGCTGGGGAGAGATCAGTACGGGCGTTACGCTGGCCACACACACGGAGGGCTTGTGCATTTGGGGTTTGCTGTGTGGCGGTGTAACCCTCGGTTTTTCACACCGCGGTGCGAAGCCTGTGTGCTTATTTACTGCAGCCTCTAAATAAGACCCCATCTGTGGATTCTGGTTTTTATCTGTGACTACATCAGCAACGATCTCTTCAGTGAAATACTTTGCATTTTGCCTTTAAAACATTTCCCCTTTTTTGTCAAAAATATTCAGTTCCAGTGTTAGTGGAAAAAGCTTTTTAAAATTCTGCTTTTTGCATGTACTGTTCAGTACATTTATGAGGATGTTCTTTGTTAATTTTATTTTGAAAAGTTCTGGAAATTCTACTCTATAAGGATTTCTGTCCTGGTTTTAGTGCACTGATTTTCCTTGTATGAAAGGTCTCACAGACGGAGTAATGGTGCTTTTGTCTCGAAGCAGAGCCTCACAGCCATGGACTGTGCAGACAGTCATGTGATTAGGGTGTGGAGCGCCTGTGCTAGGTCAAAGGTCACTGCTCAGGCAAGGTCACTGAGGCGATGCGTTGTTCATGCTTGTAGCTGTTGCTGAACCCGGAGATGGTGAAGGCATGCCCGACCCTCACGCCCTATGTGAATGACTTCCTGGAAAATAAGGCCTATAACAAAGGCAAGGGGGAGTTTGCACGAAAGGTAGGAGCGCCACCTGCTGTTCACATTTAAATGTAGGGATTTTTCTTATTTGGTTTTCTGAATGTTGTGAAAGCGTGTTTCGTCTGGGGCTAAATGTTTTAGGTGTTTTCCACTTTTCCGGTCTAAACATTGCCAAAGATTGTGTGCTTGTGCTGTGGGAATTTTGAGTTGGGCATCCGTCACGTGGACCTGATGATAATCTAAAGAGGAATTTATTTAAAAATAAAACAATGAGGCCCCTTTAAATGGAAATGACAAAGTGACAAAAAATGTGTAAACAAACCAAAGGCTCAACAGAAAAATCTATGGTGACTAACTACTACCCATTGCTTTGCTCAGCTCAAGCTCCTTCCCTTGCAGCTACATAGCTGGCCCGTCTTATTCCTAACGGGTTAATCAATCTAACGAGGGCCAGCTGGGCGTCATTAATTAATCACTGTTGGCATGGGGGCAGGTAATTAATTACCATAGAAACACAAACTCTGCCTTCCATTGGCTGAAAATCTTAAGCCAGTATCTAGCGTTTATCATGTGTGGCGGTACGTTAGTGGGTATTTGGGGAGTATTTATCCGTAACGGGGCGAGTGACGGGCGTCGTCCTTCCCCAGATGGACATCTTTGTGAACCCGCTTCGTAGCTCCATGCGGAACGTATCCAATGCCGTGAAGTCTCTGCCCGACAGCCTGGCAGAGGGCATGACCAAAGTGTCTGACAACATGGGCCGCGTGTCCGAGAGGCTCGGCCAGGACATCAGGCAGTCCATATTCAAGGTCAGTAAATGGCCTCCAGCCGGGGAAGGGGAGGGAATTAATTCTCCCGTCTTAATGCTAACCCGCTAACGTTTCCATTCCCTCTTCTGTGGAGAACATTGACGCACTAGCAGAGGTGCAGTGTAACGTTTCGGTGAGGTGATATACATACATTAAGATGTGTGTATGTGTGTGTAATAAACACACACATGGGTGTGGGAGTCTGGCCGCAGACTGTAGCCCCGCGAGGGCGGTTTGTCATGCCTCGGCTTCCTCGTTGAACGTGTGAAATGGGACGTGACGCTCGCAGCCATGGCCGGCTCGAATCGTAAGCGCCGTGGGCTTAGGCTGCTTGCTGAGAAGCTAGAGAGACGTGTGGTTTGGATACGGTCGCATCTGACGACTCACCTGGGCGCCTTGAGAGCAGAAAGTCTGTCGTCTTCAGCTGCGCGATCCGTGCCGTGCACACTGACATAATTATCGTCTCCTTGGTCGTAGTGCAAGAAACAGTCATAAATAAATGTTTTTGAACCCATATTGAGACATGAACGTAAGACGGAGAGAAAAATACACGTCGCAAATTGGTAACGACATTGAATGGAGAGTGTGCAATAGTAGATTTTAGTTAGTTTTATGATTCCAGTGCGGACAGGGAGACCAAAATCTGTGTGTGGGGGGGGTTGCAGTTTTCACACGTTCTGTGTGATGTTAGAGAATGTCACTTTTCCATTTTTGTTTCTCTGAATATAACACTTCCTCACGGAGCTTTTCAGAAGGGAAAGTGTGATTCTCCCCCACTTAAGTCCACCAGTAACCAAACACATTCCTTACTGGCCTGAAAAGTTCTTAGTCTTGAATAAATGAAATACGGGATTAACACGGACCTCGGAGTCGTCTTTGTTAGCTTGTCTTTATTTAAGCTGTATAGTGGAACACCCTGTTTGCCGTAAGTGTGGGTGAGACGGCGCACTTGTTATGGCTGTGCCGCACGTGCCGGGATTTCTGCGTCTGACGCCGACATCTCTCGCCGTCCGCAGGTGCCGCCTTTGATAGCGAAGGCAGACATTGACCCCGAACACTGCCGCGTCTCGGCCCAGCTAGACGACAATGTGAGTGGGGTTACCCCCCTTTCCCTTTCTGCTGTGGGGCAGTCTGCTTCATCACGGGGAAAGGTCGTATTTGTAACCGGGTACCCCCATGATCAGAATGGG
>JAODKM010000044.1:2616000-2641199 GCA_026780845.1 Petrocephalus sullivani | reverse complement strand
GCAGGGCTCGCAGGATCAGCACCATGGCCCCTGGCAACCTAGTGCAGGGCTCGCAGGATCAGCACCATGGCCCCTGGCAACCTAGTGCAGGGCTCGCAGGATCAGCACCATGGCCCCTGGAAACCTAGTGCAGGGCTCGCAGGATCAGCACCATGGCCCCTGGAAGCCTGGGCTCCAGCTTCTCATATCGTTGCCAGGGAACTGTCTTTGAGGAAGATAGGAGCCAGATTTCTGTCACAAACTCACTGCAGTAACTCTGCTTACCCTCTTTCCTTGTCACTTCAAAGTGTACCATCGGGCACCTGTGGTACACTGTGGTACACTGCCTTTGGAAATTATAAATGTCAGAGCTGCCCTGTGTCTCTTCTCCAGAAGGTCTTACAGAACAATTCTTGTTTCAGAACTATTTTTTGCAGAACTAGATTCCTGGTGGTTGCTTTGTTCTGAATTGTTCTTGATATACACCGTGACTGAAGATGAACTTTTGACCCCCACAGGTGGACGACAATATTCCACTGCGCGTGATGTTGCTGCTGATGGATGAGGTTTTTGACCTGAAGGAGAGGAATCAGTGGCTGAGGAGGAACATCAAGAACTTGCTTCAGCAGCTCATCCGTGCCACTTACGGGGACACCATCAATAGGTAGGGGACGCGGCGGGCGCTCGCCCCGGGACACCATCAGTAGGTAGGGGACACGGCGGGCGCTCGCCCCGGGACACCATCAGTAGGTAGGGGACGCGGCGGGCGCTCGCCCCGGGACACCATCAATAGGTAGGGGACACGGCGGACACTCGTTCTGGGACACCATCGATAGGTAGGGGACATGGCGCACGCTCGCTCCGGGACACCGTCAATGGGTAGGGGACACAACAGACGCTCGCTCCGGGACACCATCGATAGGTAGGGGACACGGCGGACACTCATTCTGGGACACCATCGATTAGGTAGGGGACACGGCGGACGCTCGCTGCAGGACACCATCGACAGGTGGGGGACACAGAGGACGCTCGCCCCGGGACACCATCAACAGAAGGGGCGAGTCGCGCTCACACCCCCAGGGAGTCTTATGGGCTGCTTGCGCGCATACACCAGGACGTGTTGACTGGTGTCGCACCCTGTCAGCACCTCTGTCGCTTGAGTTCAGTTCAAGTTTAAGATCAGTAAGTACTCACATGTACCTTATTATACCTGTGCTTCTCCCCCTTTCGCCCTCCAGGAAGATCGTGGATCACGTAGATTTCATGACATCTCCGGAGCAGGTGGCCGACTATGTGAAGCGATTTAGGCAAGTTGCAGCCCGCCGCTCGTGTGCCAGAGACGGTCTGTGAACCGGGCCACCGGCTGCTGGTACTTATTTATTTCCTGGACTCTCACAGAGACTCTTACTGGCCTAATGGGATCCTGGCTGAGACGCCGCCGCGGAGGGACAAGAGCATCCGCATGAGGACGCGAGTGGCTGCCAAAACCAGTCTGCTGGGGATTATGCCAGGTGAGGGTGCTGTGGGGGGGAGGGGGGAAACCGTTACTGGTTACAGGAGGCTAATCTGTAATCCGTGACAGAACTCGTGACGTTTGGTTATTGACGGTCGATTACAAATAAAATGTTCCGGTGAGAGCAACATATTTTACTCAGTTTGCAGTTCATCAATACTAACAACGTGAGAAATGAGGCCTTTAAACCCAGACTTGGTGGGATTATCCTGTATCATCAGACATAAGCTGGTTTAACCTGTGACCAGTGCGATGCGTTATTGGTTCCTGTTGAGTTTAAGCCAGGCCACGAGTGGTTACACCCGGTAATCCCATGCTTCCCCTCTCTCACTTGGGTGCAGACGAGCTGAAGCACATCATCGGGGCCGACACCACGCGCAAAGGCATCCTGCGGGTCTTCGAGATGTTCCAGCACCAGCAGCTGAACCGCCGGCTGGTCTACGTGTCCCTGGAGGGCTTTCTGGAGACGATGTTCCCACAGTACAAGTTCCCCGAGCTCTTCGTCAAGCTGTATTCGCGCTCTGAGCGCACGCTCAGATACTCCCAGAGACTCAAGACGGCGCAGAAGAGGTGACACCCGCCACCCCCATCTGCTCTGCAGCATGGAGCGTGCTGGCCTCCTGGTCAACGACAGGTCAAAGCTTCGGTGGCATGGGAGACTGGGGGGGGGCGGGGATGTGGGCATTTGAAAATGAGCTTTGCAGACCGTGTGTGGACTTAAACAGCCCAACTCCCCTCTCCCTTCCACTTGCACCATCAGTCCGTTGCGGGCACTATACCATTGTGGTTGTAGCATACAAATAGTTTTCTCCCTGTGAAGCATTGAACACTAAACATGCATACCACTGAGACGCATTGTGGTGCTTGACATACATCGATGGCATCCAGTACTTTTTTCCGTTTTATTATCGTTTTAAAGATTGTAACAATGAGGGATTCTTCCCGCGTGGAATGAGTGTTAAGATGGCCAAGCAGAACGTTTCTTCATCACCCACAAGCACCGTACACAGATGCTGTGTACTTTTTAAGGAGCTCGATGTATAAAATGGTAGCACCGATCTTCAGCGTGTCCCGTCGGCTTGGAGGCAGGGCTACATGCTAAAGGCTAGAAGTCTTCAGACTTAGACGCAACCTAGACTGTGCTTCGCCAACTTGTAGTACATGAAGCGTTTGTGGCAACAGATACGGCCGGCGATACGACGTTCCTCAGTGCTTTGTAGGTTTTTTTTTTATTATTTTTTTTTTCCTCCTCGGGGGAGAGGCGACTGGGAAAGTCTTCAGAGTTTGCGCCTCCATCCGTGAAGCTGCTCCTTGCACAGATCTGCCATGGACCAAGTGACAGCTGGAGCTCCTCCAACATCTCTTTGCATCACACCCTGTTGAGTGACGTTGGCTGCGGAGAACGTAGCAGCTCGTCTTGGGCCTGTTCGCGGGTGCGTGTGAGGGGGCGCGGGTTCCGAAGAGAGGTGACTGTGAAACAGTCTTGAATGTCTGTCCAGGCTGGCAGTCTGTATTTCCGTTCATATGGAGCACACCTAGGCATACTGTCAAGACCGAAACCCTCTCCAAGGACTGGCAAGTTTAAACCCACTCAAGCGCGGTCATTAGTAAAGACTGGATATGTTTTTGTTTTTTTTTTAAACTTTTTTTTCCTTTTTTTTCTTAATTTTAGAAATGTGTAGCACTAAAATGCAACCCTCAAGTCAGAAAACTGTGCCACTGTATGATAGAAAATCAGCCTTAATATTTAAGAAATGACCAACAGGGGAGGGGTAGTGGTAGCCTCCCTGGCAGCTGATAGCTGCATTTATAGGATTAAAATTGATTTCTGAAAAATATCCAAACCTAATCATTTCATCATAGAATATGTAATTTTGTGCAATATTTTTCTTTAATGCATGTGTATCTCAATAATTGTATATTTAAAGCCGTTATTGTTCTGAAATGTCGAACGAACCTGAAAAGATGGGTCTTCTGCACCCAGCTCACATTCTGTTGTTTTATCATTTTATTTAAGGACTTGTTTTATAAGTCTTTTTTTTTCCACTCCTCCGTAGTCTGATGTTCGTTGATGATGGGCACTGTTCAGCTAAGCAGGACTACAAGAATATATGGCAAAATTCCTCTATGTTTGTCAGCATAGATGCATATATATGCCGATTTAATGTGGACACGTTTTACAATATATGTCGGTGTCTGCGAACCGTTATAGAAAGGGCAAGATGGGGCCCCTGGCTTGCACACCAAGGTTTGTTATGAAACCCAGGTGATTGGGGGGGTCCTTGATGTCACACGGAAAGAGTCTTTAAATGTCAGTGTAATTCTGTATAACGAAAACTGCTTCGTTAGTGACATGGAGCAACGGCTTTATGGTCGCCTGGTCAAACGCAGCCGAGATGTCAGGCAGATGTTATTAAAAGAGCTGCCTCTGGAGGGCGCCGCGCTGACGTTGGCTGCCCCTAGGTTTCCCAAAGCTTGGTTGCACCATCTGCCCCGGCTTGCCCTACTTGTAATGGTCTTTCAATTATGCAGCGTCTATAGCTAATGAGTTTAGCAGGCTGCACTCGTCCTTCCAGACCTTGTACTTGCGCTCTGGGAGAGTGAGTAAAGGCGTCCCGCTGCAGAATATACGCACCTGCATTATTTTTCGTCCCCCTCCCCCCCATGATACAGAGCTTTTTAAGTTGCCCTGTACATATGAGTCTATGATCATGAGTTATGCATATCAGCTTACAGTATGTGTCAACAGTGTGCCTAAATGTACTGTCAATTCTATTTTCTTATTTTTCTTTAACGGATAAAGTCAGAATGTCATGATCATTTTTAATAGACTGAAAAAGAAAAAAAACTCTAAAAGCCATTTAGAGTGTGTCTGCATTATGCTAATAAATTGTTCATTTGAGCAGCTGAAGTCAGTATAACACTAATAAAATGTTAACTCCATTTAAATGACTGTGACCTTTTAATCGATGTTTTAGGTAGTTTTACCCTGTTATTGCATCGATTTTGTGCTATTGAAATAGCAGGTGTCCCGGGAAATTGGTAAAATGTGGACATCTGTTCCATTCCCTGTTACTGAACTGATTTACTTGCAAAGAGAATATCAGGAAAGCCCCTTGTCATTGGGGCCAGTCTGGGCCTTCTCCTGTATAAACGCCAGTTTAGTTGTGTGTGTGTGTGTGTGTGTGTGTGTGTGTGACTGCCCTGCAGTCAGTGGTGTCTGGCGACACTTCTCATTCAGTGATGTACACCTTTTATCTGTTCGCATTCATCGCCCGTTTCTCCCGTTCCTTTTCTGGCTGTGTTCGAGTCTTTTTTTTTTTATATGCAGGTCTCCAATGTCCTTTGCGACTGTCACTGTCCTGTAATTGTCACACCTTGGACACAATCCAGCCGGCGCTTTCGAAGAGGCTTAGGTTATAAGATAAAATGTCACTTAGCGTTACCGCCCCCTGGTGTTAGTTTCAGTCCTGTAGAGTCACTACGTAGAAGGTGTCAAACCCACGGTTAATATTTATTGTTTTGTTTTCGATCGAGATGTACATATGATTATCTCTCGTCGTTATAGACTCCTAAAAGGAGTTAAAGAAACTGCACTGAAAGTAAATCGATGGATACTGGAGAAATGTAAGAATTTGGTAACTTACGAGCTTCTTTTCCATCACTGTCAAATCACCAAATCAAAATAGTAGGTCTAAGATTTGATCTTTCCAGGACAACTGACCATAATTTGAAATCGGTATCTATTAAATGCCGATATTATAATATTGATGGAATTACCGCTCCTCCGAAGTGACAGTTGCCTGCCGGTTTGTAATGCATGGCATCTAGGGAGCGGGTGTGATTCACACCGCTGTGTTTTCCAGCAGAGCGCCGTCCTTCTCCGTCTTTCCGGAGCTCAGCCTTCCCGGCGGGCAGGCAGAACGGGCATTACGGTATGCGTGCCCCCCACCCTACTCAGCTGCTATGTGTGACAGTTAACATCCGCGGAGCTGCGATACATCCCCCCCCGGAGAGGAAGGGCAGCTGTGCTCTGGCAATAGCGCACCGATGATCAGCCCTCACAGCGGCGGAAGCCAAGTTTTCACGTTAATATGAGCTCGCATCACTGAGCACTGATCACGCCGTTGTGGACTGTAGAGTTAATTTCTGCATCTCACTCGTCAACAACGTGCGCGGCTCTGCTCGTTAGACCTCACGAAATTCTGATTTAACACATAATCAGAACAGCCAGTTAAACTTGACAGGCTGCTAAACAACGCGTCAACCAGTACGCCTATAATATCTTTTCACAACCTGTTAGATAACTCATTTCCTACTCATATACACTGGAGTCTTCGTAGACATATATCGTGGCTTGACGTAAAATGCATTTTAGACACTAAGGGTATGCACCTGGAGAGGTGGGTAAAAGTAGAAGAGGCGTGCGAAGGCATGCATGCGGCTTCCCCGTTTGCCGTGCTCGCCTGCCGGATGCCCTGGTCCAGCAGAAGAGCAGTCACCCGTGTCGACACTAGACAATACTGCCACCCCGTGTCACAATAATAATTTGTGCCCGTGTGTATTAATTTCTCCGTGGCAATTTGCAACAGCCCTGCGAACTTGAGCGATGAAAAGATGGAATTTAATAAAGTAGCTGATTCTTCGAGTCGTTGCTCCAGTGTCAAATATAATTACGCAAAGAGAGCGATAGACATGACGCCGGAGGCCAACGATGTCACAGCCAGCAGCTCATGTTCATTTGAACCCATCTCAGCGGGAGTCAATGTTTTGCATTGGCATTGTGATGTTTTCTGCTTGACCTTCCAGCTGACAATGCGTATGCCTATATACGTATGAGTTGTTATTCTGGCACCAATATGATTTATTTATCACATGTTGTAATTCTGTGCAATATGAAACTTGGCTAAACCTAAACTTACCTGAAAATTCAAGAATAGATGACTGGTGTTGCCGCGTATAAAAGAAGCAATACCATACAAATCCACTAGGTGACAGGGCTTCACAGCGCGTAAGCTCGCTCTTTACGCAGAATTGAATAGTAGTGGGCGGGGTGAATACATCCGTTTTTTTAACGCACCAAACCTCCCGGCTAACAGCTGAAAGACGTTGCTAAATGCTGATTGGCGAACAAAATCATTATTATCGCACTATGAAACAATAAGGAACCTAAGCATATATGTTATACATTTTTTATTAGATGTAGCAATTAGGCAAATATTAGACTGTGTACATCAATACATTGTTATAATTCTGTTACAAATTTGCCGGACAAGCATGACGCGCTGCATGCCCGCTCCCTTGTAACGATGTATATATTAGCCTATACTCATGTAAGGTGACAGTCGTGGGTACCGTTACTATAAAATACATAAGCCCAATGCCTTAAGAGTTTGAGGTTGGGAAGACATAACTTATTCATGTAAAGCTCCGTTTTTTGTATACATGATTCTTCATCACTTGTCCATATAAGTTACTATGTTGCTTTTCATTAATTTTACATTGCGTGGAGTTTTATGAACAAGTGCAACCATACGGTATGTATATTGATTATCAATTTATGTTTAAGTGTAAGCTTTAAGCTACTATATAACATAACCCTACATATTACAATTTTTTACCGTGTCGTGCAACTTTTTTAGATAAATGATTGCATTGCTCCGTTATTGTTTTTTTGTTCGACTGACGTAAAATATGTTGCATTTTTTTGTATTGAATTTATAGGACGTTTATTCAATTGAGTGCTATCTTGTAGAAATTCGCTAGATGGCACACGTGCTCTAAAACATTCGAAATTTATAGCCGTACCTTGCAGTGTCATGTTAAGTGGGGCGGTTTGTTTCTGCATGTCTGCCCGTTGGTATTTATATGTCAGTTTGTGTCTGCGCATGAAGTGTCATTGGCCATTAGGCTAACTTGTTGCACTAAAGGTCAGTGTTATTCAGTGACAGTCAGAAGCTATTTTTTACTGCATCTGGAGCCTGCCAGGTGCCACATCAATCATACACACTGGGTTCAAAGTCACATGCGCCCTTTTTTAAGGAAGGAGAGAGAACTAATCTTCGTGTCTTCAATTGAAGTCAGTAAGCAATGCATCTCAATGTTATCTGATTGTAGGGAAAAGTAATTTGTTGATAGAAATCGATATGATGGTAAGAGGAATTAATGTAGCAGTAGAAGAAATCAATTTAACGTAGGCTAAATTAATATGGTGGTAAGATAAAGCAATGTAGCGGTATGAGGACGTCACTGCTTCCGACTTCAGTTCAGCGTGGTACTTTCCCTTATGGTCTGTGGTATTAACCTCACCCCGTGTATGGCTTTCATTTAGATCTCTCTCGTCAAATAAAAATTGAAATGATGTTAACAGAAGGCTTGCGTAATCACAGCTCAACAGTATATATGACAGCAACCCAACAATACCTCAAGACTTAAGCGTCGGAAGCCTCAAACAAGTTTCTATATTGTGATTAATTTAAATGTTTTGGGGCTGCCATTTCCCATTAATGTAGTGCTTCGCTTGAATGATTCAAGAGACAAAAAGATTAAGCATTTGATTTAAAACGATTTTAAAATATGTTATGCTCTCTATATATTTTCACAGCAGACACTTTTAGAATGCCTTAGGCTATATAACCAAAATTAAACTATGTGTTAGTCTCGTGTCTCTGCTTCTCGAGTATGAAGTGATCCGTGCATGGTACATTAAGTGTGTAAGCTTGCTGTATGCGAGCCTGGAATAACCCTTAGCGGTAGGAGCGGTAACTAAACCCTGTTGTTATCCCTACCACTATCCCTATCAGTCCCGACAGCATCTCCCCTTTATTCTTCGACTCTGGCCTCCATCAGCAAAGACCAACCAACCATCGGGAGTCTTACTGAGAGTTTAATCCGCCCGTCAGCCAATCAGTGGGATTGTAACTACGGCGTGACGGTGGCGGTAATGTTGTGGAGTTTGTGCCTCCTGTGTTTGTCTGTTTCAGGAAGGAAAGAGGAAGCCCGGGCCGAGCGCAAACTGAAATAAAGCTGGAGATATTAAGCCGCGGAAGTCCGGGGGGGTTCCCCGAATCGTACCGATAAATCCCGGAGCGCGCCGAAATCCGCACGAAACATGGTGGTTCTCAAAATCCGAGAGCAGGTAGGTGGGCTTGCTAACGGCTAGCTCGCGCGCTGGGCTAGCTGGCTAGCTGTCCGTGGCTAGCGGGCTAGCTTGGCGGGCTAGCCGCCTGTTATCTTATCATTAGCGGCTTTGGGCTTCAAAATACCCCAGGGCCAATTCGGGGGCGGTGTGCTTGGCTGGGGAGTGATGCGGTCCGGCGCGGTGTGTCGCCCGCTGGCGGAGATGGAGGCTCCAGGGATGAGCCTCTCGGTTAGTGGCCGGCTAGCTGTGCTCCGTAGCCGGTCCGGCGGAAGGGGGTGTGCGCGCTGAGCTCGGCGGCCGGCCCAAGTGTCCGCCCCCGGGGTACGGGGACACCGCTGGAGCGAACGGGTGTGACAAAGGCCCGGCACCGCCGCTGTCTGACTGTCCGGCTCGATTTGACAGGAGCCGTCGTTATAACGCGCATATGACAGGAGCCGCCGCCGTTATAACGCGCATATGACAGGAGCCGCCGTTACAACGCGCACGTCACAGGAGCCGCCGCCGTTATAACGCCCACGTCACAGGAGCCGCGTGACAGGAGCCGCCTTTATAACGTGCATATGACAGGGGCCGCCATTATGACGTGAATATGACAGGAGTATAACGTGCATATGACACGTGACAGGGGCCGCCGTTATAAGGCGCACGTGACAGGAGCAGCCGTTATAACATGCATATGACAGGAGCCGCCGTTATAATGCGCACGTGACAGGAGCCGCCATTATAACGTGCGCATGACAGGAGCGGCTGTTATGACGTGCATATGACGGTAGCCGCCGTTATAATGCGCACGTGACAGGAGCCGCTGTTATAACGTGCACATGACAGGAGCCGCCGTTATAACGCGCACATGACCGGAGCCGCCGTTATAACGTGCATATAACAGGCCGCGGTGTAACGCCCGCAGAGAATTAGCTAGCGCACTGTACTACACATTATTTGCTTTTTAACGTGCAGGCTAAGTGAAAGATCTCAAACTTGATCGATGTCTGTGGCTGCCGTTGCCATGACAGGATATCGCAGCAACCCTGGATGCTGAAGGTTCCCCCACAGTTTGCACAGATCACGTCTAGACGATGCATTTGGCTGCGTGATTCATTTACTTTGTTAGTCTAATCGTACGCGCTACTAAACAGAAACGTTCAGTGCCTACGTTTGAGCGTGTTGTCTGCTCGTTTACTTTTTGTTAGAATTGGCTTATTTTTGTCAACGTGCTCGCCAATGTCCTCTGTACCAGGGCCTGTGTTACCTGAAACTGGTTGTTTTATTTTGACAGCAGCATGTAGTGGGATGTATTTCTGTCCTCAGCAGTAGGTGTGAACAGTGGATGGTTGCCTCCTGAGCAATTAAATGCTTACATATTACCCCCCACTTGGTGTAGCGTTTGACCTTTATTATTAACTTATGGGGAAAAATTGCCTTTTACAAGTTAATCAGTCACTTTTTAACTTGGAGCTGGTAAAATATAGTAGAGAGTCAGTTGTATTTTCTAAAATAGAATTTATAGTTTACAGTACACTGAAGCAGTTTTCCAGTCTATTTATCCAGTCAACAATAAATGCATGCAATGCCCCCTATTGACAGTTCAGCCTGAATGCTTTATTATTTACATCCTTGGGGGAAAGTGGAGTGCGTGGAGTAGGTGCAGTGAACCACATGGTGACAGTCTTGATTCCATGAGGTCAGATCTGAAATCTGATGGTCCTTCCTGCTTTCTGTGATGATCATGGATTCAGCGTATTGATTTTCTTGGTGAGGAAGGGATGAATTTGTACACTCTGTAGTGTATGGAAATGTATTACCTTATAAACACATTATGCATTTGTGGCTTTTTGACATAGATTTTATTTCCTATTAAGTGGACGATATACTGATTTTTCATTTTTGACATTGGTCTTTTGGAATGAGGAATTTGTTTTGATTACATAAGACAATTGTTACTTATGTAATATATATTTGTGTGTGTGTATACGCATCTGTCAGGAGTTTGACCAATGAGTGAAGGAAAAGCAGCCAATATGTGTTCAGAATGTATGTGGGACCTCCTTCAGGACAGCTAGACAAGCATCCTAGGAGGCCACCTCATGAAACTGGCATAGAGGAGACAGTACGGTCAGCCAGTCCCTGGAGCAGTTGGGGTTAAGGACCTTGCTCATCGGGCCAATGGTGGGATCACTCTGCCAGCCCTAGGATTTGAACTGGCAACCTTCTGAGTCCCAACACACAGAGCTGCCCCACCCCTTTTTTTGGTTAGTACATAATCCCCATGTTATTTTATTGTTGTGATGCCTTAAGTTTAGAATTATTCTAAAATGCAAAGAATAGTACAAATATACCTTTGTATGTGTTGGTGTGTACAAAGTGTTGACTGGTACGGTGGTATATAAAATATCAACTGGTCTAGTGATATCAAAATTGATGTGACAGTTCAACAAATTGGTTGTTGGGAGATTAACATATTAGAGCTTAAGATGCTTAAGACAACAATTCAGACCGGTTTCAATGAAGTCACTTTAACAACCGTGAGGATAAAATATGGAAATTCGTATTGTTTGGTTTTAGATTCTGACTGTTCTGAAAAGAGACCATCATCTCTTATGAGTTATTGTTTTAAATTGTCCTTGTATGTCGTTGTGTTAAGAGGGTTCTGTCATGGGGTTGTAACTCACTACGACTCTAGGAAAGCCTCTTGATTACGCCATCTCCCCTATTGTTTGCTAACTGATCGAAAAAAAATGTGACTGAAATGGCAGTCCTCTCCCCTGAATGAACAGCGAAAACAAGTGGAGACCCATTCCATAGACACGCTAGAGGGGAGCGGGAGGCTGCGTCTCACTGTGTCCTGTGTCTTTGATCACATTTGTCCTTAGGGGCCCGTGATGTATGCAGGGGCCACTTAGCAGTTGCGTGCACACATGGCACGGTCTGAATATGGGCACCCACTCTGCCGGACAGGAGCTGGCTGTGCTTGGAGAATCCATGCCTGCTGATCTTTCACAGCCTGGGCTTGTGAACTCAGGTTGTGGTTTAAGACTGCCTTTTGTGCAATGGGAGGGTCCGACTGGCCACTGCACCCAAACTCAACATTTTGTGAACCTGTGTCTTGCGTGGTGGGTATAGTCTAGATGTCAGTTTGGAAAAGTGTCCTTTTTAAGCGAACCATAAAAAATGCATCCAACAACAAACAAGAAACTCTGATGCGGGCTGTGCTGGTTTCTGCATTGTTTCTGCTAGTGTCTGATGGAGCTTGGCCAACCTGACATTCATTTATGCAATGCATAGAGGACATGCAGTGTGAAACCTGTCTGATGTCAGGGACCCTGATAGATTCAGTCCTTACTTTAACCAGTTCAAATGGGAGCAGGCTCAGGCCTGAACCCAAGGGTCGGTCCTGTATTCATTAGAAATGGTGACTCAGTTATTGATGGTAACGGCAAACCTTTGAATCTGGCTGTGGGGTCTGCGCATGCAGTTTAACTTCGCTCGTCAGTGGTAATGCTGCTCTTTATTGACCCTGCTTTTCACCACTGTAGTGTCTGTGTCATCCTCTAGAGGGCGTCTCCTCTCCTCTTAGAGACCGAAACCGCTGACATAATCACAATGTGATATAATAAAATTCTTATGATGCGGGGGTGTGTGTTTGAGAACTGTGTTTTGTGCCACCCCCAGACCTGTTCCCATACAAACTGTTCCACCCCCAATACCCAGGGAACACTTATTATTTAATTGAATCATCTTTTTGCTAAAATGCCTTGCTGAGTACATTTTTATCCTTACAGAGCTGAGCCCAGGCCATTATATAGGAGCACGATGGGTAGAATGTTTTCTCTTTAACAATTGGTTATTTATATTTCTTATTTTAATTATCTGACCCTTTCCCCTCCTGCTTTCAAGATATATGGGTTTCTTCCAGGAGTCTGCTTTCTGCCCTCCTTATCTCTTGCTTTCACAATGAAAGCTTTACTGGCTTCATATTAGCCCTGGCGTTAAAGTTACAGCCACCCCTTACTGCGCCCCGGCCAGCCGGATGCTGGTGCGCCATCTGTCGACATATCTGCCTATCTGCATGTCGGTACAGAGCTGGCAGTTTATATCAGAATACCAGACGGAAAGAATATAGAGGTCGGTGTGCAGCTTATGTTTACGTGATCTGTGTCTCAGACATTGATGAGGTAGGGGGGTATCATGAATGCACACCTTCTTTGTTGGCTCGGGTCTTAGGGAAGAGGGACAGACTATGCTTAGTTAGGTACTCCATGGCCTTGGTTAGCATGGAGTGCGAGGTACAGGCATTGGCAAGCTCTACAAAGCATGACCTGCCAAACCCACTATTACATCCATTAAAAAAAATCTTTTGCATATGTGTTGCTAGGCTGTTTATCCATCTGCCCCTCTCCATAAACACTGTTTAAACACTGCTCATTTGTGTAGTTAGGGTAGTTGCTTTGTTCATGTAAAAGAAGTATGTTTAAGTCTGTGTGTGTTCACTTTTAATTATTCACCTTTTCTTACTGATCGCGGGTTTCATTTTTTTGGGGTTAGGCTTCTCCTTCTTAAGCCCCCACCCCTTTGCTTGCTGCTCAAGTTAGCTGAACTGAGAACCACGTGTATAATGTATTGAACGCTACCTTTTACATGGGACCTAAATGCTTAGATGTAGTGACAGCTTGTAGAATTGTTCCTTTCATGTAGGTGGGGTCCATCTGGTTTACAGTTTTTTGCAGTTTTGAAACAACCCCCCCCCCACCAATTAAAATGTGCCATCCTACCTACATGCTCTTTTACGCTTACTACTGTGCTTGGGACTTAGTTTGCCATATTTGTGGCAGATTTAGCTTCCAGCCCATTGTTTGTAACGCAACAGTAGGCTTTCCTGCAGGGATTGCAGCTCGAATTGTTTTGGCTTGTGAGTGAGTACAAGGTCCAGGTTGTTTAATAGAAAAGGTATGAAAATCGCAAGAGACTTGAAAGTGTTGAGAAGTGCAGTATTGTTTCACAATAAAATGTCTAAGAATTTCGGGCCAGTGGCTTCATTTTGGCCAGTTTGGTTTGGATCCAAAGCCATCTGGATCAATACCCCCTTTGTTGTTCTGTGTGTTTCATCCTCTGCTGTGTTGTGGAGGTGCGCCTTTGTACTCTATCACCGGTTTTGTTCCTTAACTTCAGCACAATCTGGACCAGAGCCTTGAGTCCCTGGGGACGTGTGCCCACATCCACATGTACAGGAATAGTGAGGTAAAGTGGTGGATCTTTGTTATTTTCAAGCTTTGACCTGCGTGTGCCGAGTGGCCCGTGTCTGTCATCTTTAAGTTACTAGCAGCCGGAATGGTTTCGCCACCTTAGCGGGCCCCCGGAAGGCATTGTGAAGTTTTTATGACCCTCGTATTGTTACGAAGGGTCTCCAGACTATTTATAGGGTTTCGACATTGGAAGCTTTCTCTTCTATTGCATTGTTCTCTGTGTTCAGCCTCATTGGCTTTCTGGCCTTGGTGTTGCTGTCATAAACACTGACCTTTATTAACCCAGTCATAGCCTAGTGTCACTTCATCTCCAGAATACCAGAGCCCACCCCAGGGGTACCAGGAATATTAATTATTTTTCCAAAAAACAATGGCTGGTGGACACTTTCCTGTGTCATGCCAATGACTCACCAAGAACTGGAGTGCTAGTATCCAGCAAGTTTGTTGTCCTATCTGGTCAGTTACTGTATACCTGAGATCAGGTGTGATTCAGCAGAGACCTGGAAGCAGGATTTTTCAGTTAGCTGGGTTAACTTAAGCTAGACTTCACGATCGTCCAGTAAGAGTTTAGGTAAGAGCACTGAGAGATCGTGCTTCGTGGAACGGTAGGTAGGATCGAAAACCTGCTTGGATGTCTGTGTCAGCTGATTCATATCAGCTTATTTTATTAGTTGTTCACACAGAAAGTGGAAATTTTAAGCCATACATATCATCCATTCTTGTATATGCGACATGGCCAGCAGGAACAAATTGGGTAGCATATTCCGCTCAATACTGGAGTTCTTTGAAGGCTCCCAACTTAAAAAACAAGTTGATGACTGAGAAACTCACAATAATTCGGCTGATCGGCCATCAGTGATGTCTGATGTAGCTGCAAATATGGTGCAAACGAATGATTTGTTACACTTGGAAGCAGACTGCTCTTGCTGATGGGTACCAATAAAATTAAGCAGTCCAATGAGAAAGACTGTAGATTTAAAGATTGTTTCATAGTAAATGGTTGAGGGAATATTCAGGGTTAGGATAAGATTGGAAGCTGGAAGACAAGCAACCATATTAGACATGCTGACTGTAGGAAGCATAAACAGGCTGTGGTTGCTGAATCCATAACTTGGTCTTTAGTGCAACCTGTGATGAATAAAAAGTCATGAATAAAAAAGGGGTGGCGGTTTTATGAACATTGAAAGCTGCCTTCTGGTTAGCAAAAGAGGATATAGCCATAACTAAATCTGAACTGTGACATCGACTAGCAGAAGGATTCATCCAGTGTCTTACACACATTGTCTAAAAGAAGGTTCAAAATAGTCAACCTGTCTCTAGTTGCCAGTCTGCTGTATGACAAAATTATGGATGTATCAATTACAAAGAAACTAAGTATGTATTGTGGAGGAATAGATGAGAAGCAGAGGAAAATATCCCAATGCAAGAAGCAAATCCTTGCTTCAAGCATTGTATATATGTTGTTATGCTGAATATTTTACAGTGTAAAGTAGGGATGCACCGATCAATCGGGCAGTGAGCGGAATTGTTCGCTGATCAGCCGATCAGTCAGAAACCGATCTCACGCATGCGCAATACGTCATACGCACAGTTGCGCGCACACCCACATCCCAGTTGCGCACACAATTACAAACACGCTAAAATGTCTGTAGTTTGGAAATTCTTCAATGTGAGCAAAGCGGACGCAAAATATGATATCTTCGATAAGTGTAAGGCCCAGGTACACCGCTAGAGAACCAATGGAAAGACATTTAACACAACAAATTTAATTAGACGTTTCAAATACGCATCACCCCAGTGAACAAGAGTGAATGTGCAACTGCTTTTATCCTATATAATAACCCAAAGATCTATTGGAAACTTTTATTTTGATACCTTGCTGTAAGGTTGATTGTTCTCTCATTATATTTCCCCCTCCCACTAGTGACGCCTTCCTGTTGTCTGTAGGCATGGAAGGTGGAGCGGTGTCCGTTTACCCCCAACGTATATCAGCGGTGAATGTGTTTTTCTGTAATTGCCAGGAATAAAACCGGACGATCGGGTCACTATTTAACCAGCTGGCCAACCAACATCACCACAACGCAGCACCCTGCTCACCCCGGTTACACAGGCTCAGTTTGATGAAGCTACTGTAGCAAAGCGAAAGCTGCTAAAACTGAAGCCAGCAGAGCATGTCCGGAGCGATCTACGAGTCTCTCCTGTCTTTCGTTGGTATAAGCAGTGAGAAGAGCAAAGGAATTACAAGCCCAAAATACAGAATACCGAGCATGCGGTACTTGTCACACACGTAGTCTGCTAGAAGTGGACCCCAAAGCGGTATTCAGTTTTATAACCGATGTCTAATTCCGTTTATAAAGAGAAACTTGCTTTTAATTAATGCTTAAGTAGTGGCATTTTGGTTATAATGTTGCCAAGACGTAAAATGTGCATTGTTATATTATTTCTATTTGCTGCACCTATTATTATTTGAAAGAATAGATTAAACTTTAGTTGTTTTTGGGGTTGTTTGTATTTATTTACTTGGTTCTATTTGAATTTGTAAAGTTTAATAAGATTTTGTCGTGAAAATAAACTTTTGCATTAAAGAAAATTAGATTTTCGTTTGCATTTGTGTTCTCAGGGAAAAATCGGCATCGGAAAAATCGGTATCAGCCGACCGTGCTTACAAAAAAATCGGTAATTGGGGTCGTGCAAGATAATTGCAATTGGTGCATCCCTAGTTTAAAGTGGACTTCAGCCTTCATCTTAGTATCCATAATAATAATCTGGCGTTAATACAGTATTTGGAGATAAGAATGGCAGTAGATTTGCTGATAAACATCTCTAAGAGAAATATAAAGTTTTATATTTTGGCCCACCTTTTTTTGAAAATGGCCTGTGCCTTTCATGTCTGTTGGGCCATTGGCCCCATGTTTTGAAAACCTTGGCAGGTCACTGCTGTTCATTTTAACCAAAAGCAGGACATATTGTCAACACTGCACACTCCTGCATGGTTTGTGCATGCCGCCAAATGCCTCGTTTCCACCATTATACGCCGGAGCCGGTCCTGGACTTTTTCCCAATCCGGAACTAGTTCCGTGCCTTTCCACCACAAATAAAACTGACCCTGGTTCAGGAAAAAAATGGATTCAGCACAGCACCACAGAAAAGGTGGCTTTAGAATTTAGAACCATAATATCAGCAAATGTGGGACGGGCACAAGTGAAGAAGAGATCACGAGCCGATTAGAAGTTCAGTTTTTAGCAGACTTTTATTATGTTATCCTTAAATGGACAGTGGTAAAACTCAGACAGATGGGGAGCCTTTACGGAGACAAAAGTGGATACAGGCAATGGAGACACAGGGCACAATGAGTCATACTCTGAACTTTAGTTTGGCAGCTTGGAAAAACGTATAATCTGAAATGGATCAAAATAAATCTAAGAAACGGAATTCTTATTAGCCTTTCCTTTATTCTAACTTCCACCTACACAGCATTTACATTGTTCTTTTTTGAAACTGGTGGAAATGCAGGCAGGTTCTCAAAAGGCACCGATTGAGAACCAGCCCAGTACCAGCACTGACTCCATGTTGGTGGAAATGAGGAAAGAGAGCATAAAGTAGGTCTACTTAAAATCTTAATTGTCATCCACTGTTTTGCATTTTCTTGCAGTGGCTCTTTTGGTTACAGAAGTGATGCTGTTCGGACTGGTGCTGTCAGATCACAGGCCTGTTTGAAACATCCTGAGGTCTCTGGAATCTGTTTATGTTGCAACTTGTTAAGTTGTGGTGCCAGCTGGTTTATGCCTAAAGGGGGTGTGTGTGTGTGTGTGTGTGTGTCTGTGCGTATGTGTGTGTGTGTGTGTGTCTGTGTGTGTGTGCACAAATCCAGTATGTGCTGCGGGATGTTTATCTTTCTGTTGCGAAAACACGACCAGTGTTGATGGTAGTGTCACCATAATGACCAACAAGTGACTGATACTCATTGATAATCTCAATCGGTGGCTCTTCGTCAGTGTCTCTGGGGTCGGTCTGCGGTTGTACATTTGAAGATCAGTATGTCTCACACATCAGCAGCAGACTGTAAAAACTTTATATAGAGCCTCTGCTCCCTCATTAAGGAGGGAGCTGAATAGTGCATAGGACATATTGTTAGCGTCTTCAGTCTGTTCTCTAATGTAAACAAAACAGTGCCTTAGCGGGCTGCTTTGTGGGCGGATTTATGCGTCATTCCCGTCTAGTTTCTGAAGAGCAGTTGGCCCCTTGGGGACAGCAGTGGTAATGGCCTGCCGTGAGGCCCTGATTCACTCCAGTAAAACTTCCAGCCATATAAGCTGGGGGAACTGCAAAGCTACTTAACATAAAGCAACTTCCACGAGGACACTCGTGACATGCAGCGTACATAAGTACAGTGGATTTACAGTGGGGATGCTATGGATGGATGGTCCCGGGATGTTCGGGGGGGGTGCATTGCGGATTTAGGAGGGGAGGTGGGGGAGAGACAGGGTTTGTCGTGCGGAGATAATTGTGCTGTTGTAGGTTGTTGGCGTCTGAGGAGAATACAGTGGAAAGTTAATGGGCTTCTGTGGCTGCTTGGAATGTTCCCCCCCTCTCTTTCATATGCTGGTAGTTAGATGTGGGAGGGGGTCTAACCCCCCCCCCCCCCCAAACAGTGTCGGTTTGTTCCAGTTTGCAGTGGGAGAAACAAGCCTGGCCATTTTCTCAATTACAGACTGCTATTTGTACGGTTTGCCGGTACCCTTCTGCCAGACCATAGGTCTGCTGCCTGCTAAGCATGCTGGGATATTTTAAAGGGACACTCCACCAGAATACAGGGGATAGTTGAGGATCAAGCCACTCAAGGCACATTGAGGAGTGCAGCACTCACTTTGGTTATCGATCAGAAAGCTCCCCCCCCCCCGGCTCTTTTTTGCTTTCCCTTCCGAGCATCCCAGGAACTGCTGGTCTCAGAGGAGCCTGCGGTGTGCCTCGGGGGGAGGGGTGCTGTGTTATTTAAGCCTGTCAGGTGGGAGGTGACCTCAAAGAGGCTGCATCTCAGCTGCAGAGCGACCTTGTGTGTGGAATCCTGACGCTGACAAATGTGATCAGTGCTTGTTTGTGATTGCTGCTCTGCTTCCGTTAGCACTCTCTCCATCTCTCATCTCTTTCCTCTCTTTCCCTCTCTCTCCCCCCTCTCCATTTCCCCTGTCCTTCTCGCTCTCTCCCCTTTTTCCTCTTATCCTCTCTGTTCCTCTCCCTCTCTCCTTCTGCCCGAACCACTCTCCCCCCTCCCCATGTCTCTCTCTCTGCCTCTCTCTCTTGCCGGTGTCCTGTTTCGTCACTGCTTAAGGGCTCTCCTGTCACCCGCTATGCTGATTGTTTGTGTGTGCGTGTGAGTGTGCGTGCGTGCGAAATCTTCCGGCCCATGTGAACGGTGCGCCCAGACCCCTCCCCTCCATGCGGGATTGAAGGGAACACAGGAAGAGCTTTGTTGGAGTAGTCAGCTCAATCGCTGGGCTTCGGCCAAAGTGCTGCTTTCAGCAGCTCCCGCTCCGGATGAATGGAGGACGGCCATCGCGCGCCGACTCTCACTGTCATCCAGGCTGATCGGGGGGCCGCCTGCGTGTCCCTGCGTGGTTTCGGCAGCATCACGCGGGCATGCGGCTCCGCGGCGGAAGGCGCGGATGAGCCGCGTGTGCATCGTGGTCCTGGAGGAGGAGGAGGAAGTGGAGCCCTCCTCCTTTCGCTCCAGAGAGTCTCCAGAACGCTCTCGCCGGCAGGGCTCTGACGCAGACTCCGTACCAGCCAAGGTGAGAGAGAAGAGCTTGTAGACGCTCTCGGGGTCCATCGCACTGCACCACTGGGGCGGTTCACCAAGCTCCGCTTTGGGGAGATCCCCGTGTCGTTTTATCGCCGTCCATAACTACTGCGAGCGTTTCTCCGTAATTAGAATTACAGCCGTTCTGGAATGGGCCGTCTCGGATTTAAAAGCCTGGACTTGGTTCTGCTGGTCAGAGGGCAGTGTATGCTAATATTCAGCCTAATGAGGAATCAAGGTGGTGCCGATGTTATAGTCGGGTTTGTTTCGTGGGCAGTGTAGCGTCGAGATCCTCCTTGCTGTTCTGAAGGAGCCTCGTCAGGACATGCCGCACTCACCGAATCGGCGTCTTTGGGTTGGCAGCAATGCACCATTAGCCGGCTGCGCTTAGCATTAGTGAGCCAGTAGCGTTAGTGAGGACCTTCATTGCACCGTGGCGCAGGCGAGGAGTTAGACGTGTCGGTGGCAGCGTCCCCCTGGAGCGGAGGTGTCCGCTGCACACGTGAGGGGATTGCAAACGGGCTTCTGGGAATATATGTTGACGGGACAGCTGTCTGACCACCTGCTCTGTAAGGGGATGACACCCATCCCCCCCAATATGGTGCTCCTCTGCGTCTTTGTGGACCCCCCAGACTCCTAACACCGTTATCCTTCAGTAGGATTTTGCTACTTTACATCCACTGAAAATGATTCGTGGTTCTTCTCCCATGGGTTTAATCTGTGGGGAAGGTTTAGTTTGTGTTGGCAGTCGAGATTGATGCTTCCGGTTAGTATTCAGCATGGAGCGTGTCCCAGTATGACGACAGCCACGATGACGGCAATCATGTGCTGCTGTGGATCGCGGCCAAAGGCGAGGAGCTGTTCAGTCAGGCTGGTTTTGAAGCTCAGTGTTAAGCCACGTTTCTGCTGAATTCAGGGCATTTCAACACATTGTGCTCTGCAATTGGGTTCCGTGTCTCTCACGCGTACATGCGCGCGCACGCACACACACACACACACACACACACACACACACACACACACACGCAAAGTCAGCAGTGGTAGGAGAACTGCAAAGATGCCCTGTGAGTAAGCTCACAAACAGCAGGTCTGGAATAAATCATTGGCTGATTGTTAACGTCGAACAGAGCTGATCTGGCACAATGCTGGGAGTGTTATATAGGGATTGGATGGAGGGGGGCTTTAAAAAGCTTACAAAGGAAACGCAAGGAGGTGCTGTAGCTCAAGGCAGGGTGCCTGAGGGCTGTGCAGGGCCCTGGCTGGTTGGGGTCAGGCTGAGGTGCAGGTACAGAGGTGACAGGAGAGAGTGTAGCTACCAGGTCCTTCCTTTCCTGTCCTCCCTGAATGGGGTTCCAGCTGGGCGTCTTTATCATAAACTGGCTTTGGGCACCTGGACACCCCCCCTCCCAGCCCGCAGCCATGCCGCAGTGTTTATAACCCGGCTGTCGTGTTAAAGCTGCATTTTGAAATGGAGCGTATAGGAATCGAAACTGAGACGGCTAATGATGTTCGACAGCGTAACCCTGGGATCTCCTGCGGTGCAGTCAGCCGGCCTGCAGGGTGCGCCGTTGCGCGGCGGCCATGCTGGGCTCCTTTACTTTCTGATGCCGCTTTCGTCACAGAGAAGAACCACAGGCGAGTTCATCTCAGCCCTGCACGGAATGTGATTCAGAGGGACGGGCAGACCTTGTGTTTGTGTGTAGAGCATTTGTTGTTGATTTAATATTGCGGTGACATTGTACATTTCTGTCCACTCGGATAGCATTCGGTCTGTGACCAAGTTGTTGTCAGAAATAGCAGCAAGTCTGTGTACTCCCCTAGGTGAGCACAGATAAAGAATAGTAATGATCTTGTGGAAAATGCCTTCACCCTTCACCACCCCTGTTTCACTGGGGGGAGGGGGAGAGGTTATCCTTACCTTCTCTGTCCTTTTCATTTATAAATGTATAGCCTGAGAAAGCCAGCCTGCCACAGCTGTCATGTCGGGTGCTTTCCCGCGTGATTCAGTGCTGGGGATTTTTCTCCCTGCGGCTTTCTGACTGCTCCCCACCCTGCCCACTCACTGCTATATTATCTTCAAACGGATCCCTTTCACTTTCACCTGTTCAGCTCCTGTTTAACTATTAATTCGGGGTACAAGCCTTTTAAACACAGTGTAGTTTAAATTCCAGTTGCAGTGCCTCATCATTATTCCATTTGATATGTAATTAAAAGTGTTTTTTTTTTTTTGTGCACGTCAGGATCTTTGACTGTAAAGACTGTAGAGCTTTTTGGAGTTGGTTAGGGAGTTTTCCCCACTTACCGTGAGTGTCTTTGTGCAGCATGGTGGGGGGGGGGGTGTTTGTTCCAGTCTCTCTTCTGTTCTGTACAGGGTGACTGATAACAGAACTAAAGGGCCGGTATGCCTAAAGGAAGATTTGGACCAGCATTTCTGCATCAAGCCCACCAAAGCAGGATAAAAACACGCTCCCACAGGGTGCAAAGCCCTGAACTCTTTTCTCTCTCTCCATTTCAGCCTTCACTCCTGAAAGCTATATTTAACGTGGATCCCGATGAAGTTCGCTCGCTGATATTCAAGAAGGAAGATGTCAATGTACAGGTAACGCACCCTTCTTCATCAGGCACACCTCGCTGAAAGTAGCCAGATATAATTGCCATGTTCCTTTTTATTTTGGTGCCTCTGTGAAAGGTATTTACTCTGTAAATGTATATGTCAGCGAGCCGCTGCTGCGACAGGGGAAATAGGTCAGGCCATATCTTGTCATCTTCAAAAACCCACTTCTGCTCATGCTTAGGGGGGGTCTTGTATTTATCTTGCCAGTTTTTGCATCTGTCTTTAAAAGATTAGGGCGATGTACAGCTTGGCAGGGTAGGGGTCCTGGCTGGTGTCTGGTTGCGGGTTTGATTCCCATATGCAGAAGAGGGTTGAGCCCTTGAGCAAGCATCTTAACTCCAGAGCTGCTGGATGCTGGCCGCCCCATGTGTATCTGTCTCTATCCTGGGGAGCAGAAAGGTATATATGGGGAAAAAATTCTTAATGTCCCCACAGTGATGGATAAATCACCTCAGTTATATTGTATTATATTCATTTGGAGTCAGCTTTTAGTGCAGGTATTGGGGGTGTGACCTTGGTTTCAGTAGAGGTGTGCTGAGAACATTCCCCAATGAGTTTCTCTGTGAAATGAGCTCTGTATGATAAACAGTGTGTGCTCAGGGTAACTGCACAGGGTAATTAGATGCATTTTGAAGAACATTCAACTCTGTAAAGTGTTTCGCTGGAGTTTCCCTTTTCACTCCGCCGGTCATACTCTACCGTTATTAGGCCTGAAATGTGTGCTGATGTCTTTGATAGGGATGACAGGATGAAAAAGTAAGATTGTGTACTTTGTCAGCTCTGTTTGACAAGTGGTGTTGTGGCTATGAAGCGTACCACCCTGGGTACACTGCCGCTACTGAATAAAGAGGCTATGTTGGCTATATCGGTCTAACGGTGTCTCCGTTGGCTCAGATAATTGGCATGTTTAGAGGAGGCCAGCACGCTGGGTTCTTATTGTTGAACGCGGGTGTAAGCTTTTCTTTCAAAGGTGGCCCATGTATGCAACCATGGAATATTTTACTATTTTAAGCACCTTCTGAAAAAACAGACCCAATGTACATAAATGGATGTCAGATGTTTTTTAAACATGTGTGATTTTATGGGCAGAACAGTCTCGGAAATCCTGTAACTACATAATTGTTTTTCTTATGTGGTCTATTAGACGGAATTTCTGAGCCAATGGGCCTTGTGAATATAAATTTTGACCCCAAAGGAGGGCTTTGGCCGATGAGAATAAATCCTGCACGCCGTGTGCAGAGTGCTGCTCTCAGCCATCGGGCAGCCAGCCTCGGCCGGCTCCATCATCTCCAGTCGACCAGCATTTCTCCTTTCGCTCTCGCCAGCTTCTTTACTGCTCAGCCCTGCCTTTCAGGAAACCACCTCCTCAGTAAATCAGGCTCCTGTAAACACCGCAGCAGAACATTACGGGCGCTTTTGTTGACGCAGCCAACACAGTAGTTTGTGCTGTTCCGTTCACAGCCTCCTCACCATACCCCCCTGCCCCCCAGTCTGCCCTCAGCAGCTTACCGTTGCCATGGCTTTTTCAGGGGTCCTCTTTAAACATGCAGCAATTCATCTCAGTTTTTCTTAGTCCAAACTGACTATAGTCATTCGACGTGAATTTCTGCTGTACAGGTGCAGATTTATGTGCAAGTTAATTAGTATTATATAAAGCCGACATGGGTGTTAAAATGCCAGTTATCGCTCTGCTTTCATAGGTTATTATGGGCTGTCCAGGTCCTTGTTTGTCCCTCTCCTCATTCTGTCAGTTCTTGAGCTGTGGGGTCACATCTATGGTAGCGTCGGCCCACTTTCGGCACCAGTGTGGTCCAGACTGAACACCTGCGTCTGTATTTTGGGACTGGTCCATGTGGACCCGCTTCTCAAAGAGCAGAGCTCCCATAAACGGTGCCTCCATCTCCACAGGACAACGAGAAGAGGACGCCTCTGCACGCCGCCGCGTATCTGGGCGACTCGGAGATCATCGAGCTGCTGATCCTGTCAGGTGTGTCGTCTGTAAAGTGGCCTGCCTTCGTGTGGTGTGTCGGGGACGTGGCCTGCCTTCGTGTGGTGTGTCGGGGACGTGGCCTGCCTTCGTGTGGTGTGTTGGGAACGTGGCTTTTAGCACGTGCTCTTAGCAAGGCCTTCCGGAGAGACTCCTGTGCGTGCATGCGTGTGCATGCGTGTGGAAGCGTCTCTGCGGCAGTTCGGTTGTCATCTCCCCCGTCACCCTTGCCCCTAATTATTAGTACTGCTCATTCTAACACGGGGGGGTGCAGAGTCTGAGGTTAGGTGCCTGATGGATATGCTTTGGTTTTCCTGAAGACTGTCACTGTTGGGTTATGTATTTCCGCTGTGGTCTGTTTGTAATATGATGGATTTACTTGGCTTGTGTGTGTGTTGTTGTGTTTTTTTTTGTTTTTTAATGGAGCTTTTCTGTCACCCCTGCCTGCCCTTCCCCCTCTCCAGGAGCGAGAGTAAATGCCAAAGATAACAAGTGGCTGACTCCGCTGCACCGGGCTGTGGCATCCTGCAGTGAGGTATTTCCGACGGTCCCTCTGCACGCATGCACACACACAGGGTCACATTATCACCCGCGTTTCGAAAGCTCACTGAATTATGTGTAAGTTGACACAAGCCTCTGTATGGCTCTCGTATGGCGACCGTTGACCCGGCTGCTGTTGCCCTCTGCATTCTGGGTGACACTGTACGCAAAGTCAGCTCTGTAGGGCACGGAATTGACCGGCGCGTCCTGCTTTGACTTCCTGGTTGTCTCTGAGATCTTTGGCTTATCTCTGCTTTGCCTTCATGTATAATTTAAAGCCCTTTGCATTTGTTGAAATCCTGCGCGGTTTAGGTTTGTGTGGAGCAGGGCCCTTTAAATCCAGCTGCTGTCTTACCCTGCATCTAAAAAATGTACATCGTTTTGGATA
>JAODKM010000044.1:2574847-2592316 GCA_026780845.1 Petrocephalus sullivani | reverse complement strand
CTGTTAACTCCTCTCCTGTGGTTACTCTGTTAACTCCTCTCCTGTGATCACACTGTTAACTCCTCTCCTGTGGTTACTCTGTTAACTCCTCTCCTGTGATCACACTGTTAACTCCTCTCCTGTGCTCGCACTGGTACAATATTACAACTTACTGTATTTTACTTGTACAGATTTTGTGTGAATATATTACGTGGTGATATTTGTTGTGCAAACTGGGCGTTTCCTGACGTGGCACGCTGCGTTACGATGCGCGTCACTGCTCCGGGGAATCCTGCAACGTCTAATTTATGAAGGAAGGCTGCTGCTGTTTAATGGATTCACTGTCACAACAGCTTATGTCGGTGTAAATACGCGCTTGCTGCCTATCCCTATTGGTGCAGCAGTATAGTGATGCAAGAGGCCGACCAATGAAATATCTGCCCCTTTGAGACATCTGAAAAAAATACTTAGAATAACCAATGCCTACGGTCATGTTGAGACGGTCATGATTCCGGCGTTTAAGAACCTCTGGCTGCATCCTGCTGCCTGAGCCGTCAGCTGTGTCGGGGGGGGGGGGTCTGTGCACCTGTCTCACTCCTCTCTGAGACTCTCTGCTCTCTTGGTGTCTTCCAGGGTGAGAAGGGAGACTCTGGAATAGTGGGGCTGCCAGGGACCCGAGGACCAATAGGCCCTAAGGTCCGTGAGTCTACCTGCATACTATCCGATGATGTACATCCATTCATTCACCCACCCTTTACCCAACCGTCCTTCCATATATAAATTCAATAAATCAGTCAGTCACACAAGTAGTCAGGCAAGCTATCCGTCAATGAACAATTAACCAAACACGCTGTTAATCAATCAAGCGATTTATCAAGCAATCAAGGACTTTACTGATAAATATTCCCCTGTGAGCAAAACTAGAGCAGGCAATCAGGTAATGCCCCTGATAAGTCTATATCCAGCAGTCACATGCTCACTGACACTTATATAATGCTTATGACTACAGATAGGTGCTAATTAAAAACCGAAGTCAGGAAATAACCGGGAATGAGTGCCACTCTGACAAAGTTGGCCCTGACGCTTCCTTCTCTGTACCCTTCGCTGTTCATTATTGAATGTCTTAATCTTCACATTTCCGCAGGGTCTGCCTGGACACAAAGGAGAAAAGGTGAGCCCCTCGCTTTCATACACTCACCACCAGCACTTAATAAATGTCCGGTGGGAGAAACACACCGATCCGGGAATCGATAGCGGAGTGAAGCAGATGCTCGTAATGGATCCCTGCTCTTGGAACCTGCCATTGATTCCACGGTTGCGGCTCTAATTAACTGTTTATTCTTCTGCCAGGGCTCTCGAGGTGAACGAGGCGAGGCTGGGAGTAAGGGGGACAAGGTAGGGGGGGTGCCGGCATCTCGGGGGAGGGGCGGGGGCTACGACGCCTTCACGGGCAGCTGGGCACATGAAGCCAGGTTTGGCAGCTCTTCTCTGCACAGTCAGCATCCTTGGCTAACACTGCCGCCTTGCTAACTGCTAACGGCTAACTGCTAACTGCTAACGGCTAACTGCTAACGGCTAACTGCTAACGGCTAACTGCTAACGGCTAACTGCTAAGCTCATGATACGGACGCCGCTCTCCGCTTGCCATTAGGCATCCAGCCTGAGTGATGTTCTCTTTTCCTCAGGGTTCTGTCGGTTTTCCTGGTATGCTGGGCCAGAAGGTGAGCCGACCCCACGATATAAATCATGATTATTAATACGTTGCTTTGGGAAAAAAAGTGTCCACCATACAATAAATATAATGCAAATGTAAGGATTAATTATGATGATCTTACATCATATCTTCCATATCTATCATCACATCTTTTGGGTGTAAATCTAGAAGCAAGTGGAAAAGAATGTCATAACTTTTTACGAAACAAACCCATAATAAGTGTTTGTTACCTCTTAGTCAGGGTCACAGACTGTTTTAAACTTGAAAGTTTTTACTGCATATCTGTCCTCCAGTGGCGGCTTATATGGAATTTTTAATGTCCTCCATGCCTTCTCAGGGTGAGATGGGCCCGAAGGGAGAGCCTGGTTTTGCTGGGAACAGGGGACCCACAGGCCGCCCAGGAAAGAGGGGTAAACAGGTGAGGGGAGCGGGCATATCATTTTGTTTGGCACAAGACTCGTCACTGGTCTGATGCCCTATAAAGGCTTTGCATACTAGAAGGTTTATCGCATTAGGCAAATTAATAAACAGGCATAAAGTATCTTGGGTTTATTGAGTGAAGTAACTAGTTCCACACTTTCTGTCTTAAAAAAATATTAGATGCATATATAATTTCTGCTCATCATCATTTGAAGACTTCAAGTAGAGTAACACAGTGCACCATTCCGCAGTGTACAGGTGCAGCGTACCATGCAGCAGTGCATAGATCACCATTTCCACAATGTACAGGTTCAGTGTACCATTCCGCAGTGTACAGGTCACCATTCCACAGTATATAGGTTCTCAGTGTACCATTCCGCAGTGTACAGGTTCTCAGTGTACCATTCCGCAGTGTACAGGTTCTCAGTGTACCATTCTGCAGTGTACAGGTTCTCAGTGTACCATTCCGCAGTGTACAGGTTCTCAGTGTACCATTCTGCAGTGTACAAGTTCTCAGTGTACCTTTCCACAGTCTACAGGTTCAGCATTCCATTCTGCAGTGTATAGATTCGCAGTGTACAGGTCACCATTCTGCAGTGTACAGATTCAGCGTACCATTCCACAGTGCACAGGTCACCAATCCGCAGGGTACAGGTTCAGTGTACCATTCTACAGTGTTCGATTCAGTGTACCATTTCTCAGTGTACAGATTCTCAGTGCACCATTCCACAGTGTACAGGTTCATTTTGAAGTGCTCTCTGTGTGTTGATGTCAGGCCTATTAGCCTTTCACCCATCAGGGTGTCTTTGCTGGTCCCAGCTCCTAGGATTTACTGGCTATGTGACCCTGTCGGGTCTAACTCAGTCAGGACCCCTGCTTCCTCTTCCATGCGACCTGTCATCTTACAATTTGCCAAGCCGTGGAGCCGTGCTAGTTGCTTGGGGGTCTGGTGACATGTGACTCACATGTTATTGTGTTACATGGGAAAACTGCTTTTCCTCAGGTGGCTTCTCTTTCACATTTGGCCAGAGGGCTATGCGAGAGGGGCCAGACAGGGTAGCGGGGATCAGGAAGTACCATCTCCTGGAGAGAGGGGGGGGGGGGTTGGGCACATTAACATGGAGGATGAAGAGAGGGAGATACCATCTGCTGGAGAGAGAGGGGGGTTGGGCACATTAACATGGAGGATAAAGAGAGGGAGATACCATCAGCTGGAAGAAATCGGGGGGGTTATTTTCCTTGTGAGGGAAAGAGTGTCTTGGGAGATGGCATAAAGTATAGTTAGTGGGAGTGATGATTAATGCTTTAATGCTACAACTGAAGGGGGCAGGTGGTAGGAGAATGAGCCAATTGATAGTGATATATACCATAGGGATAAAACCGGGTTGCTGTGTGGAAGTGGTGACTGAGTTCTCTGTCACTGTACACCTGATACAGGGCATGAAAGGAGACACCGGAGGCAAAGGTGCCACGGGCATCATGGGCCCCCCAGGTCTCACTGGCCATCCTGGCCCCCCCGGGCTGCCTGCCACAGGTACCAGCGTGTTGCTTCATCTCATCCTCAGCACACACAGGGATTCTGTTTGATGAATTGTGGGTAGTGCGCATAGTGCCAGTTCAGCACGCGCGATTAGCGTGACGGAGTAGATTTTATTACTGTTTGTGTCGCAGGGACTTCAGCTAAACGCTAGTCGAGCTTATAGGACCTATTCAGGATGCTCTGTTGAGCACTTTGACACCAGGTGCTGCAGGGAGACCGTTCGGAAGTAACACCTACCCAAGAAGGTCTTATCAGTCTGGTGCACCCAAGATAAAATGGAAGCTGGAAGATATTGAAGTCATTACATCATGTTCTAAGTCTGAGACTGGGGACAAGCAAACATTATGTCACTGCCTAATTAAGCTGGTGTCTTCCTGACATTTCCTGCCAACATTTCCTCAATTGCTAGACCAACTTGACAGAGTAGCATGGCTGGGAGAGCCTGGAAGCCCAGTCTATTAAGGGAACTGTATCTCTTGGCTTCTTGTCCATCTGTGTTCTGGAATATCAGGCTGGGGTATGTGTTCAGGGAAGAGGAGCTGACAGCTAATTAAAGTAATTAAGAGGTTATGTGGCTGTAAGTTCCTGCTGGATTTTTCCCCACTAGTTTTCTTCAGGGACATCTGACAACTGGGAGCACGGGTGGATTACACACAGATGTTACTCTCTTACTAAGTGTGTTAAACCAAACAGGGTTACAGAAATCTACACAAAGGTATTCGGGCAAAACATTACCGTCATATATCTTTGTAGGTTTATACTGTCTCTTTCATATCCTAAATGATCAGGTCCGATGAGTAAAAAAAAATCAAGAAAGAGTCAGGAACAATAGGGTGGATCTCCTTGAGCTCACAATGATGATGTCAACACTTCCTGGCGTCAAGATCTTTGGATTTGGGGAGTTGATCCCTGGAAATAGAATGTAATTCATGATCAGCTGATTGATTTTAGCCAATCCGAGAAGACACAGTAGATCATTCTCAGCACGGAGCTGGACACTGTTGCCGCTCACCTCCAACTCATACAAAAGGCGTGTCTGTGCTCTCCAAGGACTCTTCCTGGTGGGAGAGAAAGGAGAGAAAGGCAGCCCTGGGGTCCCTGGCCAGTGTGACTGCAAAGCTCCTCTGAACATCAACAGCCCCCCTTACGAGGATTACGCGCCACGACACAATTACGTCCAAGTGCCGGCAGTAAGAGACCGTCCTGCTGCTCCGAGGCCGCACTTCATGGCCTGATTTCAGAGAACATTTCCGGGAGATTTAGCATTTCCTATTTTCGTAATTGGGTCCCCGGCCTTTTCCTTTCCTAGATATTTGTCGTTAACAGCAAAGATGAGCTGGAACGCCTGCAGACCGACAACGCTCTCGCGTTCCGCAAAGATCAGAGATCTCTTTATTTCAAAGATGTCAATGGGTGGCAGCCGATACAGGTACTACGGCCCTTCTCTTCTATGTTCCCTTCGTTCACGTGTTTCTCATCCCGTCAGTTTTAACGCAGACGGCACTTTCTGCAGCAGCAAAGGCTGCTGGACTTCTCGTCTTCTTGGGTCCCTTAAGAAGGTGTTTAACCCCTGCAAAAGCCTCTGTCATTCCAGCTGACGCCATTCCAGTCGACGGAGAAGGAGCCTGAGCCGGCTGGCGTGTGTGGTGACGGCATGGTGCAGCCCCGCAACGGAGAGCACTGTGACGACGGCAACAAGGTCGTCACCGACAGCTGCGTCCGTGAGTCACATGATTCAACATGATATCACGGGACCTGTGGGGTACCTCTGCACCGGGGGCTTGACGGAGGCGATGACATGTAATCAATCTCGGCCCCTTCCGCAGCTGTCTCTCGTCCATCTTCTCACTTTCCCTCTCCCCCTCCCCTCTCTCTGCCTCCTCACCCTGGCAGGGTGCAAAAATGCCTTCTGCGGTGACGGCTATCGCCACGAGGGGGTCGAGGAGTGTGACGGGAAGGACTTTGGCTACCAGACATGCCAGTCGTACCTCCCAGGGTTTGTTTCCCCCCTTTCTCTTCTCCTACAGTGACAGCACTTCTGATCCTTGCCTGACCGGTCGCCCGGTGCTGTGTCCCCAGGTCCTTTGGGCAGCTCAAGTGCACGGCCGGCTGTCTGATCGACTCGACAAACTGCAAGTACTTCACCTGAGACTCGGAGCAGAGAGAGCAGGGTAGTGCACCCAGTGGACCAGCCCTGGTAACGGATGCTGAGGGAAATCACCGCAAATGAGAGACAAGCTAACGAGACCCTTGATTACATAAACGGAACACCGCGCCTCCTCTGAGCTGCTCTACAAGTGGCCTCCACCAGAGGGGGTGTTTTATTTATTTATTTTTACCCAATCACAGGAAACACACAGGACCACTACAGTCAGTCTTAACGAATAAGCCAGGACATCACTGCTCTGTCCCACCAGCTGATTGGACCTCATCTACAAATCAAGGATCTGCCCTGGGGGAAGAGATGGGGGCGGGGGGGTGGGGGTGGCTCAAAAGGGCGTGTCCAGTGAAGGCGGGATCTGATTGCTGCTGAGGACTGGAGGGGGCGGAGTTACATTACCTCGACTTTAGCGCTGTTAAAGAGGACATTCAGGTTTTCCAGGAGACCGATGACCGAAAATCAGGGTACCGTCAGTTTCCGCTACAATGTGACAGAGGTGTTGTAGCATTTCAAGATCACTTAATGACAGCAAAACAGAACATAAGCTATATGCTGGTAAAAATTAAGCAGATTTTTCCATGTTTGTATCCATGTTAAACTACATGATACAGATTGATGATGATGGTATGATCCGGAGGAGGATTGTTAGAATCAAAATCATTGGTTTGGGGGAACTTTTCCAAACAAAATGCTGATTGGCCAGGAAATGGCCTTCCAGGAATCAAAGGAATGCTAACTGGTTCAGACCAGAAAACAGCAGATAGTTCTGTGGAATGGAGAGCGAATCAGGTTACCCCGGTGCAGAAACCGGAGAGGCAGCCGGACACTGGTGTGGCTACCTCCAGGCTCTCGCTGTGGTCAGGCCTCACCGTCAACATTTCCTACTCATGAAACGACCAAGTAGATCCGTTTTTAGTTTCCAATGGCAATCCAATAGGAATCATTCAGAGATCCGTCACAAAGGAGTGCAAAAACTGGTGATTTAGAGAAGCTATTTGGGGTTTTTCAGGGACATAAATAAAATATTTGATCAACTTACATGGTGTAACTAATGCTCTTAACATTATCCTTTATAGACAGATAGGAGACTGGATCATCCGTCTGCTGCTATTTATAGTGAACTGCCCAAAACATCAGGTGGTGGTGTTTGGGGGGGGGTGGGGGTCCATCTATCCTGGCCTCCATTCACTGCCGTCTCTCACATGTTTTTCTTTTTTTTTAACGAAATGCAGATACACTTTCAGGCTGGACTTCCTTCCAACTCCAGTAATTAAAATGAACAGGCAAATCCTGTCTGTCATTTATAGCTCAAATGCATATATATATATAAGCGCGTTTATTTATACAAGTATATGCACGTATATAAATCCTGCTCCCCATCCTGCCTTCCCACTCCCAGTAAAGGCAGGCTAATCGAGGTGAATTTAATTTACGGAGAATTGTTCCCCAGTTGCTGTAGGGCTGTGTAAGGAAAGGGCTTCTTTACTGTCCCGTCGAGTCAAATTAAACGTTTGTCATTTATGTTTTTTTTCTAGTGCTGTGGTACAACTGCATGCTTGTATGTTGTAAATACAAGAGACCGATGGGGGCTTGTCAAATGAAACTGAATACACACACACACACACACACACACTCTCAGACATACCATCAGTGCCATGATCATGTGCTGGCGAGCCAAACTATGACAGGAATGTCAAAAAGACTTAAAAAGCTGCCATTTGCGAATGATGGAAACAACGTTTACTCACTGTATGCATGTTGAAGTTTATTATGTGCTGTTTGTGGCAGTCTGTTCTGCTCCATATCTGTCTGATATGAATTTATATTGTGGACAAATAAAAACAAAAAGGACTCATCCTGGCCCCGCCCCCTTTTCAAACAGGCCAATCCGACAGTAAGTAGATGGACCTGGTTTATAGGCTCAGCTCAGCAGCGGCCAATGGCAGCCTTCTGGGATGCAGCTTGTACAAATGGACAGACGCCTATTCTCCATAACCAAGCAACCAATACAGGATCATAGAGAGCCTGTACCCCGTCCCAGGAAACATAGGGCACGAGGCTGGGGCAGGCCAATCAGAAATCTGAGCCACCATTTCACCTAACTGCAACCTCTACATACACAGCTCTGTGCTACAGTGATACCCAAGGCCCTACATTCAATTGTATTCTATTATAATTCCTTAATCATAATGATGGATAATGCATTAGTAAAATGCTTAATGTGCGTTAAATGCATTTTGTGCACATTTAAAGCAGTTAATTAATGGATATCAAACCAAGTTCAGTCTTTTCAGAAAACCTCATCTGTTGTCAATGTCGCCTTTAGGCAACAAATAAATGAGAGACTTTAGCAACAGACTCTCAATGATGGATGGAGGTATGAGGGATGGATGTAGAGATGAGAGATGGATGGATGTACCACTGACGACTGACAACGACAGAGGAACTTTCCCCTTGGCAGTGACTGTTTTATGGACTGTACTACTGGGGGCTGACGGGGATGGTGGGACCGTGCCATCGGGCACTGAGGAATGGGGGGGGCACTGGCAATCTGTGGAAGGTCATTGGAGGAAGGCAGATACTTACTGCTAATTGAATTAACGTGCTACACTTCGCCACACAATTACATTAAAAGAATTCGCTTACGAAGACAAGAGTACAACATTTTTAATAGTGTCAGTGAGGCTTGGGGGTTTATTTTGTGCTTTCAGTTCCAATTACCAATTAACCTGAAAAACACAGGGGTCACGGTGGCTCAGTGGGTGTCCCTGTGACCTCACACCTCTACACATTCTATGTGTGGGGTCTCCATGTTCTCCAGTTCCTGCCATGGTCCAAAAGACACACAGTTAGGCAAGTATCGATTGCCTGTAGTGTATGACTGTGTGCGTACATGTGTGTAAGCACGTGTGTGCCCTGCTATGGACTGGCCATCCCATCCAGGGTATTCCTCATGTGTGATGAAGTACAGACTCCCCATCCAAACCCTGACCTGGACCAGAGGTCAGAAGATGAGAGACACACTGCACATGGTCAGATAGCTACGGATTTTCACAGAATCCCGTCCTGAAACAGTTCAGTACTAAACACCCTGTTTGTTTGTTAGTATACCCTGTGTACCCAGTGTACACAGTTACCGCTGTGCGCATGGGCCAGGAGCGGGAGGGCTCGGAGGGGGAGAGGTGAGAGCAATCCACCCCCCCGGTCTTGTCCCGGTTTGGCCCCCTCCGCTGCGGGGAGAAAGACAGCCACACAAGAACAGTTCAAAAACATTAAACATTTTCTAGAAAAACGGGAGCAGGAGGGATATTTTAGCACAGGTCACATGATGGCTCTGAGCGGATGGAGCCTGGTGCAGGGGGCTGGGGCTTGGGTAGGAAACAAGAGGCAACCAGCTGTCGAACAAGGCCAAATGGAAACCCCTGACCTATTTCCAGGGATGCCAGGAATGCTGGGAGCTCTTGATGCAACACAGGGACACGTCCCCCCCAAAACACAGACATCACTGTCAACATGACCTCCCCCACCCCCACATGGCATAATGAGATGTGGACTAGGAGGGCCAGTAGTGGGCGGGCACAAAGGATGGAAAGCACACGAGGATCTGTGCATCGCCATTCAGGGCACAGGCGGGCCTCTGCCATAAGCATCACTGTTACAGCAACACTGGAAAGCACACGAGGATCTGTGCATCGCCATTCAGGGCACAGGCGGGCCTCTGCCATAAGCATCACTGTTACAGCAACACTGGAAAGCACACAAGGGTCTGTGCATCGCCATTCAGGGCACAGGCGGGTATCACTGTTACTGCAACACTGCAGAGCAAACGCCACATTGGGGCCAAAACTCATCTGCTGGGAACCTTCAGTGTCGTAGAGGTCAGCTGGCATGCGGGGGGGGGGGGCATCATGAAAGTGGCAGTGGACACTCACACAGGCCTAATCCCTCCCACCAAAAGGCAACTAACCATATGAACTGGAACCATATCTAGAAATGAAAGGGCAACTGGAGAACAGACAACTTCAGACATCTTTTTATTTGAGTTTCCAGAAGGCCACATCCGGCCCTCTGCCTTCTCCTGCGCCAGGACCTCATAGTTCATCAACCACTACAATAGTATTGTGTGGACACACACACACACACACACACACACACAGGACACTGGAACACTTCACACCAGGATCATCATGACCATACTCCACTTTCATGGGCTGGCAGACTCTAACCCTGTGTGTAGAACACCTCTGTCCTACCACCTGAGCTATAAGGACCATCCCTGGCCTGTTCTGATTGGCCTTCATGGAGGAGGATCTTCATACCTGTTGCTCAGGGTGCTGGTTGAGTCCACCTGCTCTAAGCCTTTTTCTTGCCCCTCAGTCTGGCCAGGGAGGGCATCTCTGGGTGCTGTGGTCTGTTCAGGGTCAATTTCATTTCCTGAACTCATTCTCTCCAAACCTTTGAAGTTATTCTGATCTGGAATGACAGCCTTCTGTCCCTCATCGTGAGAGAGGCTGAGCTTCTGGGCCACGCCTCTCAGCTGCTCCAGCGCTGTGGCGTCTTCTCCCTTCCCAGCACCTGGAGAACCATCTTGGTCTGTCTTCTCTGCTCGTTCGCTGGCCCGCTCTCCCCTAGGCTCGCTCCCGGCTCCCTCAGGGTCTCTGTGTGCTCCCCCCTTCAAGCTCTTTGCTGAAAGGCAGCACAGATCCGCAGAGAGAAAAAAGCGTACTTCGAGTATATACAGTGTGCATGTAAGAGTGTGCAAATGGCAGTATATACAGTGTGCATGTAAGACAGTGTGCATATGGCAGTATATACAGTGTGCATGCAAGACAGTGTGCATATGGCAGTATATACAGTGTGCATGTAAGACAGTGTGCATATGGCAGTGTATACAGTGTGCATGTTAGATAGTGTGCAAAAGGCAGTATATGCAGTGTGCATAGTAGACAGTGTGCAGATGGCAGTATATATAGTGTGCATGTTATATAGTGCGCAAAGGGCAGTATATGCAGTGTGCATAGTAGTGGCAGATGGCAGTATATACAGTGTGCATGTTAGATAGTGTGCAAAAAGCAGTATATGCAGTGTGCATAGTAAACAGTGTGCAGACGGCAGTATATGCAGTGTGCATAGTAGACAGTGTGCAGATGGCAGTATATACAGTGCGCATGTTAGATAGTGTGCAGATGGCAGTATATACAGTGTGCATGTTAGATAGCGTGTAGATGGCAGTTTATACAGTGTGCATGTTAGATAGCGTGCAGATGGCAGTATATGCAGCGTGCACAGTAGACAGTGTGCAGATGGCAGTATATGCAGCGTGCACAGTAGACAGTGTGCAGATGGCAGTATATACAGACCTGAATGTGAACAATGGCAGTTACAGCACAGGTCTGCCGGGCGCGGAGAGCCGACTTACCGTCAGTCTGCGGTTGTAAGCCCTCGCCTGCGGCTCCTCGACCATCAGCCGGCAGCCCCGGATTCACCCTCCCCTCTCTGCTGCGGGAGCTGCTTTTCCTTTTAAGGGAAACAAAGAGAAAACAGGAATTTGGAGCGACTCAAAGGGAACAGGGGGAAAGATCTGCAGAGTAAGGGTCAAGAGGGCAGCACCTCGCAGTGAATGGGGGGGTTTTAGGGATAAGACTTTTACTTTGAAGTTTGAACGGCATACAGAAAGATGCCCCTGAAATACATACTTTTCACGAAGGTGTTGATTCAACTGGTTTCCAGGTTTTACCTGATAAAGAAGAGTGAATTAGAGCCTCCCAGATTGTAAAATCTGTAAGAATAACAATAGCATCTCATAAGCAGTAGTTATTAGTATATCAATTTGGCAGTCGATTACTAATTATTCCATTCATCCATCTTATGACTGCCCATCTGGAGCCTATCCCAGGCAGCACAGGGCACAAGGCCCGGGTTCAGCCGGGCGGGAAACTAGTATTAATTACTGCAATTATTATCAATTAAAACGGAATAACAGAATCAACTGCAAATCTCCCTGCTGATTAAAAACATTCAAACCTGATCTTTCACAGCTGTTATAAGACAGCTGCAGACCAATCTCTCCAGCTGCGGTCTGGATTGCAGTGCCGTAATTACCATCAGTAACCAGGTCCTGCTCCTTGAGAGTAACACACCTGTCTAGTGTCTAACCTTATGAGATTTGACAGTGATGGTTGTGGGAGAACTTGGGGGGGTCTGAAGCAGGAAATCGGGCTGGCTGAAGGCCCGGTCTGCGATCACCATGCACTCGTTCAGTGTCTTCAGAAAGGTACTGCAGGTGGACTTGAGCAGGGCGCCATCGTCCTGCGGCACACAGAAAGCAGTTTATCCACAGGGCTCAAGTCACTATCCGATTAGCTCCCCCTGCTGGCCGCTCACCTCCACTGCCTCAGCACTGACAGAAATCCCTCGAATCCTGTTGACTTGCTGGAGGAGGAGGTCACAGTAGAGCCTTAACTCAGACATCTTGGTTTTCAGAGCCTTCGTACTTTCCTGGAGCTCTAAAGACAGAGCCCGACAAAAACAGGAAATGGGATTCGCCCATGCATGCTAAGATCGAAAACCAAGGAAGTGCGTTCATCAGGCATAGGACTGCACGGTAACTGAATATCTGTTGTGGAGACGCGTCAGGGCGTCTGACCTTTCTCCCGCTTGGTCCTGTTGTCTGTATGACAGGCCTTGGCCGTTCCCAGGGCAACCAGCCATTTCTGCCTCTCTGCGGCGTTGAGGGCCTTTAGGTAGAAGTACTGCTCGCCGGGTATAGTCAGCTCCAGCCGTGTGAGGTCACTGGGATGCACTGTAACATTATCAAAGAAAAGAAATACACATTTCCCTCAGCAAGAAATATCCACCTAAATCAAGGTCTGTATATATTGAGTCTTATCATAGCATTGATATTATTATTATTTTTTCCTTGGGCAAAACAAAACAAACGGTAACTGCTCTCTGCTGGAAAATAGATTAGATGCAGCAGTACATCCTGATGCAACAGAAATGAAAATAAGGGTTATGTTGACCCTGCTTTTCATTTGACAGACTATAGTCACATGACTGGCAATCTGGAGGGGGGGGGGTGCAAAATTTAAGAGATTGGACTCCATAAACCGAAGAATTCTGCATCCCAGTGGAGGAGGGGGTGGTATTAGGTTGTGAATTAAGCCTTATTCCAATAGAAAACAGCAAAACAAACGAATTGGCAGTTGCGTGGGCAGCTAATGCTAATTAAATGTGCTGCCAAAGGCAAACAGTGAATAATTTAACAAGGAGGCACATACTGTTGAAGGTAACAAGTTTACCGACAAGGGCTTTCGCACTGTAAGCTAAATGATACCAACTTGACCACCCACTTTTTTCAGTTCGCCTGAATATCAAAAGAATTACCAGTCGTGTCTGAAATGTTAAACTGCCGCTGATGACGTTACTTCGCAATCAAACCTTATAAGAACCCTTTTTTTGTTCGATCGCTGTCGCTCTGGCTCCCGATCGGGTTTCACACGTTAGGAAGCTGTTCCGTGTCCCCCACCTTGAATTTCGCAAACACAAACTTTGATGCTACCCTTGCATCCCTTCCACGCGTCTTCTTGTGAGTCGTAATATGACAGAGTCCCCCCGTCCAGGACAAACCACCGAGGCTGCCAGCCTAAAGAAAAGGGTAACAAGTGATCGTACTGTAAATAAAATTAAATGCATCATTTTTTTTCTCCAATAACATGACCTCAAATTAGTTGATGATCCTATATTCTCTGATCAGAGCTTTTTCTAAATATATTATACTTTTCCCGACAGAGCACCTCTCTCAACCTAATGTAATATTTACACGTGATATCGCTGCTGCTATTTTAAGCTCCAGAATGATGACGGCTTTCTATAATCCCTATATCGCTTTAATCCATATCCAGCTCTGCTGTTACTGAGCGTCCCGAATTTGCTGCAATAAACACTTACATCCGCGCTGCATTTCTACACACACTGAAAATAACAGCAAACTGTCAAATCAGATTATACATACCGCTTAAATAATTTGTCCACTTATACAGGATTCCCTCCATGGTTTATTTTTCTCAGTTCATTATACGCCTTGAATAAGTTGCGATGCAACTTCAGCTCAACCGATGCTGGCGCGGGCCGAGCGTAAATTTCGGCTACGTCGTGCCGCGGTCACTCGCCTCGCACGGAAAGTCAGCGTAAACTTGTCCGTGAATTCGGAGGCAGCGCGCAACAGCCTGGGCAGCTTGCGCAACCTTCTATACCTTGTGGGTTTTTTCAATCACGGTGCCGTCCTTCCAGTCGCGTCTTTTGATTGGACAGTGGGGGCGGTCCGTCATCCAATAAAAAGGGCTAAGAATGATAGGCGATGCACGTGTCAAATCCCACCAATGAGATGCGGAAGAGGCGTAGCACAACAAAAACAATTCAGCCTTTACCCAAGAATCGGTATAATAAGCAACCTGTTGCGCTTCCGTGAATATGTGAATAGGGAATTACACGGTATAGCTCTTGATAAGCTTAGTGAATGTCATTATTCTGTAAGACCGGTCTTCTTTAAAATTAATGCCTGCGAAATTTTGCTGATGTCTGACTGAAAGAATGCGCCAGCAACTTTTAGAAATCTAGCTTTTTTGCATTTTAAGAAAGTCTCTCATTTTAATGCACTTGTTGATTGAACGTACAGGACTTTCAGGTTCTGCAGGTCTTTAAGCAGACAAGCGACATTTTGGGTTTGGTATTATTAACCAATCCCTGCTGTGACATCAAATATTAGTGAACGACACTGATATTATTAGAGTGGTTTCGCATGAATAAATCTAGGCTTAAGACAGGGTGAGAGATGAAATGCTTAGAACATTTTGTTCCATGTAACATCCTCCATTCCAGGGAACATGTTAATAATTTTAGGCATACAAAATGATTTCCAGGCAAGCGTTATGAGAACAAAACCTTGTGTTAGTTTTGCGGACACTATTCGAAATAAAGTAAAGGCCGCAGATTATACTGGTGTCTGTAAGAGCTTAAAGCGCGTACTTCGGCTGCACCAGTTTGAAGTTTCTCCCAAAAAAAATTTAGTCACCATCGAAAAATGGATTAAAGAAACCTTAAACTAACCGAGCCAAACCCATCCCAGAGATGACAGCATGAATATCATCATTCAGTGAATGTTTAGTCATGCATGTAAAATACTCTTTGTGGTCCAGCATCGAACCCAAGTGTTACTATTTACGCACCCTACAATTTGTCAGAGAATATCAATGGCCCCATAACTAATAACAGGTACTGTGTCCCATTCACATGTTAAATGTCAATAATTATATACATACTGTATATTTGTCATATACAATTTGAGAATTATGTTGTCATAGTTTGAGTGAAATATTACTTTATAAATAACCATGGTGATAGCATCAAATGTATAATTAACTAATTAAATCATAGTAATCTGACATTTTTAAGACAAAATAACAGTCAGTCATACATTTTTCAGTGGCTGAGGATTCCATGTTTTATCTTCCATTACCTTTTATGCTGTATCTTTCCATGAATATAAGTGTTGGAACCCAATGAAACAAATATTGCAAGGAAATTCCACCTTTACACATTTTGCTACAGAGTTTAAAATCCTTAACTTGAATTGAAAAGCAAATAAAGTGGTGCAAATTCATGCAAGCAGTAAAAAGTTGTTCTGGGGTTTGTTTTAATAATCAAGCACCAAACTCCTACAACCCAATTCCAACCTCGGCAGAATCAAGGACAAGATTAGGACAATGACGCTTTACAGCAAGCGATAAACACACACCGAGGTCAGACTTGAACCAACAAACCCAAATGGCCCAGTAATAACTGGTCTGTGACCTAACAACGTGAGTTCCACTGCACAGAAAGGAAACACAAAAGGCATGACCATGACGTGGCATTTTGTTCATTTTGGCTCTTGCCGCTCTTAACGATACAGCTCCATTAAAAAACAACGCACACAAAACACTAATAACAAAATGTGTCAGCAGCATCTACTCTCCAACGCGCCTCAGTCTGCTTGTCTCAAGCTTCAAAGCAGGTTAATAACTTAGTTAAAAAAAAAGGATGCATAATTTGACGCTTCACATAGGCCACTAGCAAAGCCTTATGTCCCTGCGGTGCTCCTGTGCAGGGATGCGGTCTGATGCTCATTTTACAAACCCTTAACACAATCCACATGTCTGATGGGTTGAAGGTCATCTGGGGCCCAAGAAGGAGAGAGTCTCAGCACCCCAAAGCATGGAGTGTGCCAGGATGATTGCGCAAGGGCACCAAACCAGCCCATCTGATCCTCGAGCAACACGGTGTCGGCTTGCAGGTTTGGCCGTATGAGAGGCTACGCCTTGGCATGAGAGAAAGGCAGCGGATCGGCTGATGGACTCGGAGAGTCGTGATTCACGGTGGAGTTTCTCAGCGGGAGTCAGCCGGACGCTGCGGCCTCTCCGAGGCTCTGAGTCCCTGAGGGAAGTGGAAGGTTTGCAACTCTTTCATACGAACTTCAGTAGTAGAACCCAGCAGGCCCAATTCATCGCATGTGTGTCCGTAGAGGAAAAGGTTTGGTGTTTTCTGTATCAAACACAGGCACAAAAAAAAATCACATTAATCTCACCTTTATCAATGTTTGGAATCATTTACTATTACTATCAGCAGAAATTTTTATCCTTTTTTTTTATAAGCAGGGTCAGATGGTCCCTGGAGGGACGGGCGTTAAGGGCCTTGCTCACTCTGCCGACCCTGAGATTTAAACCTGCAACCTTCTGATCACAGGTCCTGAGCCACACGCTGAATGATTAAAGACCAATAAAAACACGGAGTTACACAGAATGCGAACAGACTCTTTTGGGTCCTACCTCTCGCTTCTTGGCTAGGGTATATTCGAGGAAATGGTTTAAATTCGTCCGGGGGAGGAAAATCATCAATTGGATGAAACTGAAACTTTGACTCAAAGTCTTCTGAAAGAATACCAATAGAAAAAAAGAGGTTGAATGATTCAAACCACCTCCAAGAGACTGGGTGACATCAGTGACCTTCCACAGCACTTCCAGAAGAGTAACTGAACACGCACAGAGAGCTGTGTGTCTATCGACAGTCTTTGTCAGTTTTGTATCATGTTACATCATCAGCAGTGAATGACATCACCGGCGGCGGCCCATGTTTACCCAGACTGTGCAGGTGACCATTTCTCATGACCGAAGGTGGAAGTGGGGGAGGTGGCGGTGGAGGGATCTGAGGTGTACTTCGGCTGGATAGCTCTGTAGCGGGGGATCGGGTAGGCGGGGCGGGGGGTGGAGCAAACCTTCCTGTACCTGTTTGGAGAGGAGAACCAGGTTTTTAGCCCCGCCTCCTTCCAGGTTTTTAGCTCCGCCTCCTTACAGACAGACAGACCTTGCTCCCTGAAGCACCACGGAGACCTACCTGGAGGTCGGGGAACCGCAGGAGGTCGCCGGCTGGGGGCTGTAGTGGGGTACGAGGGAGCCTGGACTGGGATTCCAGGTCTGAGAGCAGGCGATGGGACAGGGGGTACCTTAGGTAGCGGGGGGTGCAATGGGGGAGGGCCAGCGGCTCTTCTGCTGGGTGGGGGGGGTGCAAGCGGGTGGCACGCCTTCAAAAAAAAAAAAAAAAAACTGCCAACACGGAACA
>JAODKM010000044.1:2560321-2574315 GCA_026780845.1 Petrocephalus sullivani | reverse complement strand
GGGGCAACAGGATAAGGGAAGCTGGCAGGTCGGTCGGGGATGTTGGACGGAGGGATGGCCGGTGGGGGGGGGGGAGGCGGGACAGATGGCTGGGGAAGCGAATGGGGCTGAACTGGCAGCCAGGTGGGCTTGGTGGTTTGTGGAGGAGGGGCAGGGGGCGGGCAAAGGGGCGCGGGCGGTGCTTTGATTGGCCGCTCGTGAGGGGGCGGCGAGGGCTTGCTAGGCAGGGGCGCTGGGATCGCCGGAGGCACGGCAGAGCGCATGGGGCTCCCCCTGTCCGGAAGTTTCGGGGGGTGGGCCACGTCGGGGGCCTGGGCAGGACAGCTCTCAGACACCGGGGGGCTCCAAAGCGGCTGCCTCAGCCCAGTGCCACTGGGCCGCGGCGCTAAAATGCAGAACGACGTCTGTCAGGTGGCAGCGAATGGCAGAGACAGGCTGAGCGAGGTCACAACAAAAGGGCCCCGAGTGCTCCAAGCGCACGGGTCACTGCTGGGGGGGGGATTACAGCATGGCAAAGGCCTCAGCCCTGCGGTCTTGGCGATTAAACTGGGAATTAATGTGCTTACCAGTCATGTCCCTGTGACCCGCCGGCCTTAGTACAGGAAACCCTTCAGCAAAAAGCCCCGCCAGAGGTGGCCCAGAGGACACAGGGCCCCCCGAAGCTCCAGAGCCACCCAGGCCCCCGCTGTTTACAGCAGAATCTGGACGGCTGCCTTTGGGTTCTGGAGGAAAAGAGAGAAAAAAACACACATTCCTTACATTATGACACAACTGAATACTGCCTATTCACAATTTCATTAGCAAACAAGCTCAACATCCAACTGCGCCCCGCTCCGCCGAGGGGCCGGATGGACTGCTTTTGACTAGGAGGGAAACAGCTACATCCAGATTCGGAGCTCTTAATGCTGCCAACATCCTTATCAGTTTCTGCGAAATTCCTTCCTGACGTGCGTAAGAGCCGCGCAAGTTAGCATGTAGCGGCTCCAGGGCCGAGACTACCGACCTTGAGTGACCTTGAGCGTGAGTGCAACCCAGCGAGCGAAAGGTATTAACTCATTAGCCCTCTGTCAAGATCCTGCTCGAAACGCTGCCTCAGCGCGACCCGAATGTACTGCGGCCAACCACGGCGCCCCCAAGGAGGACGCTCACGGGAGAGTCTCGCAACGGCACCAAATGCCTTCTGTCTGAAACGCGCGCTACACAAATGTAGGCAGACACTGGACAGCATTCAGAGTGCCAGCCAAAAGGAACAAGCTGAGCTTTTGGGGGGAACGAGGTCCGCTGCGAATCGTGAACATATACAAAGTAGTTTGACCATTTTTCCTACAGATGTTACCTGCACGCAATCATTTCATTAATTTCTGCAAACAGAGATGCAACGGAGTATAAACCTTAACCCAGTGTTTCTCAGCTGGTGGGCCGTGGGACCATTTTTAGTGGGCTGTACAGTTTCCGTCATCATGACTTAATGACCGAGAAGGACGGTAACTCCTGAGGCTTCAAACACTGCAATGATCTCACATGAGCTGGGGTCAGGCGACAGGTCACAGACCACACAGAGCTGCCAGCAGGAAACGGCAAAGGCGAGGAAAAGAGAACCTCACAGCACCTCATATGAGAACAAGAAAGACCCCAGCTGAAGCCAAGGCCACTATTTCCTGGGGCTCAGGGAGACCCCGGGTCAGCTCACATTGCTGCTGGTTCTGGCAGCCTAGTGTGTGTCTAAAGCAATTTGAATAAACAGGAAGAGAATGCCCAAGGTCACTGTGCATATCTACACAAGTGCTTCAGCTGGCCAACATCCTCAAGTATGTATCCAAGTGTGGCAGATGATCACCAAGATAGCCGTATAAATACACGTGCGCATTGAAGTAAAGATGTACTGACTGTCGATCACCGGCGCGCTGCGATCGTTGACCACGGCCACTTTCTTGAGTCTGGTTCCTTTCTGGATGTCAGCCAGGAGAGCGCCGCGACCACCCGGTGCCGGCCGTTGGCTCTTTGGGGGGTCTGGCCATCCCTGTCAAGCAGAGGGGCAGAGAAAGACCCTTTAGCATATGTCAACTTAGCAAGAACTGCCCCAATAACCAATTTATCTGGGTGCGGCGGTCAATTAGCATATTAGTGTTAATTTTGGTTAGATATAGAAGTGTGATCATCTAAAAATGGCTCACTTTTCATCCATTTTTATTTTAAAAATGAAAGAAAAAGCTGTTTTAGGGGGCAGACATGGTTGATGGTTTCCAGCTCAAAATCTCATCCAAGTACAATGCTACTAAAACTATCACTATACTATTAACACTACTGCACTGTTATTGCTAAACAGGGTTAGAACTGGGAATAAACACATGCAAATGCGAGATAAAAGGCTGGCCCATTCATTCATTCACTCTCTATACCCACTTGTCCTATGCAGAGTCATGGGGGGTCTGGAGCCTATGCCAGAACCTACAGGCACATGGCAGGGAAGAACCCAGGACGGGACCCAACCCATCATGAGGCATCAACCCATCGTGGGACACCAACCCATCGCGGGACACAAAGGGCTGAATCATAACCAGTGAAAAAAAAATACCTCAAGTTATTTTCAGAAAAGAATAAAAATGAGCCACTAATTTATGGTCTTGATCAAGGGGCGTCCTTTAAATCTAAAAGCAACAAACATTAAAGCATCTTACTGACCAAAAAAACCCATCTCGCTCTCTATAAGACTTAAACATAACAAACAGTGAGTTCCACCAGGCAACAATAATCTCAAAACCTCAGTTGGCACAAAATCCTAATTGCTTCTGCCACTCTCCTGTGGCCATAAAATTCAAAACAAGTATTCAGGTCTTACTTAAACACTTAGCTCATGATAACGTGGCAGTGATGCACCAACATTTAAAGACTCGAGACTCATTAACTTCCAGTCTTACCACAGCCCCCGACAAAGCTGTGGGCACCAGTGATATTATAGGACACTGAAATGTCACTCTGCCCAACGACGAACACGCAGAAACTCCCGATCTCTCATCCAGGTGTCATGTTGCCACGGTGACCTCTTTATGCCTAATTAATTCCTCCAGGTCCCTATTACAAGTGAATGGGTGTAATCGTCCTTTCCATTACGAAACGGCAATGAGGTATTCCCCAAGTAACTCAGATTAAAAAACAGAAAACAGGGCAAACTCACATCTACTAAAGAGATCAAGCTGTGCGTCCCTGCTCCTGGCCAAACAATCTCGCCATTTGGTCTTGAATTTTTTTTTTTTCCCTGTCACAACCCGATGACTCTATGCATGTCTGTGGGTGTGTAACTCGACCCCTGTTTAATAATGCAAAGACCACATGAGCTGGCTGCCCGATAGGCCTACCACGGGGACACGGAGCACAGGAAAGCTAAGAACGTCAGCCGAGCAGAAACCCCCAGTGGCACGAGACAGCTGCCGAACCAGGCGGTCCGAACCAGGAGGCATCGCCTTTAGGGGGCCCCGCTCGATGAGAACGGCCACGGCTTTGGTTACAGAGATGCCCGTTAGAGGAGATCCATCAGTGAGACGTCGCTATCAGTCTCGGATGTTCAGCCCTTCACAGTGCCACCCGGACCGGAGTGATGGATATCCACCTGAGACGCCAAGGAGGATGCTGGCGGCTGGGCGGGATGGAGGGAAGGTGGTGGCGGGGGGGCAGGGGGTGGCGGAGGAGGGGGGACAGGCATTGCCGAACTCTCAGCTCCTGGGCACGCTCTGTGTAGCTTCTGTAAAAAGGCAGAGGACACACACGGACAGTCAGCCTCGCCCAAGGGTAATTAAGCGATTGTGACATCTCCCATCCAACAGGGAACATGCCAAAGTCTATGTGTGTCCACCCAGCCCTAAACTCACCCACTGCAACAATGACAGGCATATCTAGCCTTTGCTCTGCTGAAATCCCCATTAAACAAAAAATCCGGAAGATGTATTTGTAAGAATCGTTTCCTGTTTGACTTACTAAAACAATGTGCTGCAATCAATACTAGGATAAGTTCCAAAATTGGTCTCTTATTTCAAACTATGCCTCTTTATTTTCCCAAAAAAAAAAACACTATCCCCACTAACTGAAGGCAGGGGGCGTGTATGTCAGCCTTTCCAAACAAGAATGTTCCCTCCTCTTTGCGGAAGTGGTGCTGCTTCTCCCACAAAGCCTCCTTGGGGAGATCAGGACCTAACAATGGACAGTGTTGTCTGGGAAGGGTGGTCCGGTCTTGCCTCTGCCAAGTCAGACGCCTTGCAAATCATTATGCAAAGCTGAGAGGAACATAACACAGTTAAAAGACCGAGGAGACCAAGCCGTCGCGCTGACATGTACTGTTCAAAGATCCGTCAGTAGTATCGTTGAAGTGTTACCGTTTTTTTCATTGCTATGCCGGCGAGTAAAAAGCCCGTCTGACGGACCAAACACCCTCCTATGAAGTTTGTTTTAGGAGTAACACCCAGCTGAGTGGACAGCTGCTCTGAACAACTGTCCGGACAGACCCCCATCTGGGTCCGATCCGGAGGGGGTCCCTTTTGTGGACATCTATATAAATCACATCAAACGTTTCCCTTCCCGATTTACAGAAGTTACACGCCGAAAAGTGCGACCGCTACGCAGTGGGCACAGAGTGTTCGTAACGGGACACCTAAGCGAGCGAGCAGTCAGGGGGTAAAAAGGAGCATTAAAATCTAAATAGACATTAAAATGACACACGGGGTATTTTCAGCAAATAAAAACATACTCGCAGTACAGTATTTAGGGTAAACAAAAAGTTCCGTCCAGTACATTAAATATCATTTCTCATAACAACAATCGCAAACGCACATCTGCATTATCATAAAATCGAGTTTATAAATGTGATATTTATCTATATATATATTCGTACAGTGAGTTTCTCATCTGTTTCACCTAAAGCGACCAGAACATGTACAGAAATAGGCTTTGGAGACCCTTTATAGGTTGAATACACTTATTTTGTTAATAGAAATGTCAGCTTACCTGTACTTTTGCGCCGGTCAGTGTGTTTTATATGCGTCCAGCTTTTTACGCACGGAGCCCCCACCGCACGGCGTACGGTTACCGGCACAGTTATAATTAGTTTAATAAAAAGGACGCGGGCGTTACGCTAGAAGCCCTAAAAGGAGCAGGTGGGAAATCGGTCCGTCTACTTACGCAGGCGATCGTGTCCCAGTACTCCCTTCACTGGCCGAAAAAGTGCACAAAACACAACTGTACGCCCTTTCGCCTATACTTTAACTGTGTTCCTTTTCATTATTACCCTTAAATAACTCTGGGCGAGATTAAGACGCGCGTCCCGGCAAACGCGCCCCGCAGCTCTCCGCCGCTGGACAATACCGCCCCGCTCCGCTCCGCACAGCGCCGTCCCGAAGCCACACCTGCCGCCCCAGCGCACAAACACTGACCAATCAATCACTGCCAGTCCCAATACATACATTTCTCATAAATAACTGCATGTATTTTTTAACCTTTTCTCTAGATAAATACACTTCGTTATATTGCACGGTGAGTGGGAATTGAGGGGTTCTGGGAACTTGCGGTAAACTATTTTGGTCGCTATATTGTTCCCGAAAAAATATAGAAAAGTAAATAAAAGCGGACGATATGTCTATTATATAAAATGGAAAATTATAGAGTTAAACTATTGGGCTATACGTGTCATGAATTGGTCTTGTGGTCCAGATAAAAATGTTAAAGAAATTAAACGTTCACATGAATGAGGCAGTGGTGAGCCAAATCAACTGACTGGGAAGCTTTATAATGACCAAACGAAAAAGTGAAATTTAATATTGGAACACCACGTTGGGTAATAGTAACAGCCCGCAGCCCATGCAGTGTTTTTTGTGCAGGAGTTTTGCCCACCTGGTGGCGGGAAGGCGGAACTACACTTCAAAATGTGGAGCGCAAATTCTCTGGAGACGATCGGCCTTTTCACACATCCTAGTGAAGCTCTAATTCCGGTCTGCTTGGAGAGAGTTACTGGGGACGCTAATTAAAGACTCTGTTTCTCCGAAAGTGGCAAGTGGGTCGCTCTCTGAGGGACCAGTTAACGTCATTTTTAACCATGCTTCCAGTTTGCCAGGGTACTGCCATGTGTGACACACATTCTTCTTTTGCTCTGTAAAAATGTCACAGTGCATAATTTGTAGATAATTTAACGCATCAAAATATAGGACGATCAATTACCAAACAGCAACAGCACCAGAGGAGTTAGCATGTGGTTTAAGTGCAGACGTGTATCAGGATTATTGTTAGTCAAAGCTCCAAAAGGCCCATCATACATGGTGCCTGAGTAAGGAAAGGCCTACTTAAGGAAAAGTGTCTGAGCACAGATCTCATCTGTGAGGCTACCTCTCCTGTGACTCCGGGTCGAGGAGCCAAGGAAGAGGTGGCACTGTAACCATTACCGCCTTCTGCTGTTCTGGGGTGGCACTGCAATATATAAATAAATAAATAAATAAATCTCACTTGCATCGAAAAATTGACAGTGCAATGTTTATGGTGATCAATTATTTCCTTTCTTCTGTCTTTATAAAAGATCGCCATCCTTCTACTGAAGAAGTTGGAGGGTTTCAGCAGACATGAGACAGAAAGAGTTTTTCTGAACCATGTCACCATTGAATAACTGAACTATGAATGTTAATAAAGTGAATAACATAAGAATCCATTATTATTATTATTATTATTATTATTATTATTAGACATTAAATTCATAATACACTTATAAATACATTGACCAAATATGTAGTATGGTGAAGCACGAGGATCTTAATTAACTGAGCTCTATTTTAATCAATAAAGAATGTATATGTAATTAGTCTTCTATTCATCCCCATGTCAGTCCATTACAGATTAGAATCAAGACATAAAGACCTGTTTGCCCAATTAACCCCCAGGCTACCCTGCTGAAAAACGCACATCTGACACACTTAGACATTTTCCTTTGTCACAATGCTGATGAAGTAGTGGCTTAGACAAAGCCTTTCCTAAGCATACTGATCACCTCACTGACTATAATTCACTTAAAACCTGGCCTACGTAGGCCTATGTGTTGCTTAAAAACCTTACCTATGTACGTGTCTAAGGCTACATCGTCATTTAGCATAGTACAGCTTTTCAAACATGGCTTATGATGAAAATACGGAACACACAACGTTCCAAATCAATCCATATCAACCTGGCTAAGCATCACAACAGGTCGCTAATTTGTCTCCAGTCAGATTGAGTCGTGTGACTTCTGTACTCAATGAGGTCGTTTCAAGGAGTCAGGAAGGAGGTTGGCTTCAGGTTGGAAATAGACTGAGAGGTGAGGTCTGAGGCCTGACGCTGTTATACTTAATCAGAATTGCTCCGGTAATTTTAAGCTTATGATAAGGTAGGCCCACTATGAATAAAGCCTAGCAGCTATCCATGGAAAAGTAAAAGTATAAAGTACTGTGAGTTCAAGTCGGGTGCGAGGTTGTAAACCAAACGACTTCAGGATGATTAAGGAGAGTGGGAACATGCGCAGTGTACTTAGGTCCGGGGACGGTGGTCAGGTATGGTGAACTTGAAGCCCTGCAAAAACCGCAGATAATCTAGTGGATTGCAGCCAAAGTGGGAATAAATACATCGCATAGATAAAAGGGGCTTTCAGTACATTAACACTCTGCTGAGTTGGCTTCATTTCCATCACGCCTTCAGTGCATGGAGCGCAACGGCTTTGCCTGCTTTATTGCTGCAAACACATTGAACTTTGGTTTTCTGGACGCGTGATCTAAGAGCAAACGCTCATGCCTTACCATAAACATCTGGGGAACATTAACGCTCTTCGGCCTTTCAGAAATAATCTCCCGTGAGAGCCGTGATAATCAGTTGTTTTGGAGCATGTCCCCGTGTGAGGGTACCCTGGCGGGTTCACGCACAGACAGAAACGGGAAGCGTTCAAAGACACCGATTGCAAAGGTTAGTCTGATGTCTCAGGCTGTTGCAATATAAACTGTCTTCACCGCACCCATGGCAAAACGACAAGATAAGACTCCGTGCGTAGGCGATGATCAGTTCATGAAGTGATTTGAACATGGGCCAAAGTAACCATGTGGTTTTAAAGCTCATTTGCAGGAACTAGTCACCAGATTTTCCCTATAGATGATACTAATGAAACCACATAGTACGAGCCTGTTTAAAAGCTGCCATTGAATATGCTAAAACTGCAATTCTTCAGTACCTCAAAGCAGCATGTGGTCCTCAAAGACATCTGTTCTTTTCAAACATTGAAGGAAGAAAAACAAGCACAGCTATTAAAAGCTATTAAGGTCTCTGTCTTTTATCTTAAAACATTTTTATTAGTGAGCAGTAGGATGTCATTTGTAAATCGTAAGTTTACGGAAAATGGGTAAGAAGCACCAAGGACTTGGATCTTTTCACTGCTGTGGTTTAGGAATAATTGTCCAGAATAAAAAAACAACAAAAAAAACAGTAAACTGGCTTATTGAGTTTGCTCTGAAACCAACTGTAGTCGCATCCACACACTGGTAACTGTGATAACAGCACCTTTTAAAACCATAACTTAACAATTACAATAATAAATCAGTTATGCCATTGAATCTGTACAGAAATGCATGCAAACAGTATAGCCAAAAAACGTATTTCTTAAAAATGTGCATATAACACACCGTAATCACGTTAGAATGGAAAATGTTCTCGGACACATAAGACCGAGGAACCGGAATATGAAATGGCTTGAGATGTAAGCAGCCCAGGTCCTCCTTCCACCAGCAACATCTGCAGCAGAAGGAAGACGCTGTCCGTAGGGCACATTATTAATTGATAATCGACGTCTGTTGTTCCCGGTGGATTCATTGTATTTGCACAAATCTTTCAAGTAAACTAAATGATCTCGGTAATGTTCCTCTCGTTCAGCTGATTCAGTGAGAGACCCTCTCTTCCACCACCATGATGTTAGGGGGTATGAAAGAGACAGTCTAGGTAATTAACAGCGACTACAATATATAATAAAATACATATATACATTTAACATTCATATATAAAAACAATTTTACATTATCCAAAGCCCCCCTCCCCGGAGTGAAAAGGGGGATATACCAGCAGTGGACGAACGCAGAATCAACGAATGACTCATTCAGGCGAAAGAATCGATTCACTGAAAAAGAATCACCATGATTCATGAGATATGTCACTTCCGACCGACTTTTGGTTCCTTCACTTCCAGAGCCTGACGTCTGTAAATATGGACTATATTTCTTCAAACCTTTGGAAGCGGAGACAGCTTCTACTGTGTCTTAATTGCAATATAAGAAAGACATTATGTGCTATCAGCTTATGGCTCCACCCGACTTTTTTGGATGACTTGGCTACAGATGGGCCTGGCATATTCTGTATAATCGTCCACAGCATACTCGTACTAGCCTCGAGCTAGCTGTGGTGAGGCATGCCATCACTCCAGGCTGCCTTGAGCTTGTATAGTGCATTTCATCCATAATTAATTTTCTTAGGAATGTTTCTTTATATTGGGTCTTTTCCTTCATACAAAAGCAGACCCTTGTTTTCAGACATTGATGCATAGACCATAATCTAGTTACAAAGCAAAACAATTATGTAAACCAGTGCTTTTTCAGAAACATACTAGGCGTATATTTTGTTTGACAATCGCTTGTCGAATATTCATTATAATTCAAACATGAAATATATTTTAAAATACCATTTTTTCCCTGCAGATATAGTACTGTTTTAAACTTCTCAGCGTGAACTACTGTTCCCATAAGGCTTTTCGACAGGTTTCAAGTGTGTCTCGTGCAGCATGCTCGCCGTAAGTTTAAACCAATCAGTCTTATAAATGCAGGGGTTAAGCCGCTCCCCGCGGCGCATGTTATACTTCAGGCAGGTGCCGCTTCATGCCTCCCCCATGTGAGCACTGAGCAGGTCGCCGCAGTCGCAGTAATCACGGCACGCCCTCCTTCTCCGGCGCGTTCTCGTCATAGTTCACGGGCAAGGCAGCGCGCACTTTCCGCTTCTCCTTAAATCGGCCGGAGCGGGAAACTTTCAGGTTCCTCCGCGAACTCTTTTCGCTGAACTGCGAGTCTTCACCCGTGTCCTCGCCGACTTGAGTGGCCTGCTGAGGCGCCTCCTGCACCTCCCCCTGCAGATCCCCTTGCAGATCCTCCTGCGCCTCCTTGGCTCTTAGATCCAGATCAGGCTCCTGCTGCTGGAGGACTGCTGCCTCTTTGGACCCGACGCTGGCTTTCCGTCTGGTTGTTATGGATTTCCACCAAGGATTCTTCGATGACATGGTGTCTTCTCCTTGAAAATCAGTTACATGAAACATTACTGATCGTCAAATACTAATGAAGTTGAAACATTCTACATATATGATGCATAACCTTTATAACACAGACACCCATATTTATGTGAGTTGTAGTGCCTGGGAGATTAGAGCGACAAAGGTCATTTTAAGGAAATTATGAAAAAGCGAAGTGTCTCCTTCTGGTTGCCAATACTACGGACCAATATTACTCTTTATTCTATAGCGAGGATTTTAACATTGCCAGGTCGTATAATAAGACTAGTACGCAAAAAGATAAGAATTATGAATATGAAATACATTGTAACGTTTGAAGGTCGCCATTATTTTCACATCTGGTGAACTTGGTGCATGTTAAAACATTACTACAGAGGCGACACTGTGCATTAATATTTTATTTGCCCGTTAAATGCGCGGGCTCAGTTTGCGTATTCTGTGCTGGCAAACTTTCTTTGCAATAGAAGTCCAGCATTAGTACTGCATTTGCACACTGAGAAACACAGCTGAGTCATCGAATAGGTAAACTCACATTCCCTCTGGGCATTCTCTCACGTGCAAGTAGGTTATTAGAAACGGAACAGGAAGGATACTAACTTCTTAACTTACAGCTACACTACAATCACTGGTTTTGGAAAGAGTGTTAGCGAGCAGACACGTACCCACTGAATAATTTTAAGCAACTGATTATGCAGCCTGTCGCAGAAGGTGTAGGCAACTATGAGAGTAATGTTCACCCAAGAATAAAATGCACCACCGGTGTATTTATCAGACTCAGAGGGTATGAGTAATATTTTCTTTCCATCGATGTCAAGCGTAGACAGAAGACCCGTTTTCCGGTCTCGCCATGGCGATATACACTATTTATCGCGCACCTGTTCGGTCACTCACCTGGTCTGACCAGTCTCAAGGACGGTAATGCAGTGTCACGCACCGGTAGCTTGAAGACAAATGTCACACGAACACTCAGCGCTGATTTATTGATTCAGCTAATTCGCTTCGAATGAAGTTTCCATCTCAGACCTGTATCAAAGGCAAAAAAAAAACTTTTTTTTCTATGAAACCATGTACATTTAATATATGAAATATGCCGTTCATGAAGTTAGCTTAATTCTACCATAACTGACTAGATGTAAATTAAAGTTGAGCGCCCAAGGCCATCATCTTTGTGAAACCCGCTGCCGAAAGGCAACTAAGGGACGAGTCAGCGCTTTATACCAGACCAGCAGCATTATTCCTGCGAGGATCTCATTGGCAGATCGCATACCTGTGCTGGCTCATGATTGGTCCGTTGCGCAGGTGAGCTGAACCTGGCTGGGAAAGTGAAGGAGGTGGGGTCACTTGGCCATACACTGCGCACCTTTTCCCACAATGAAAAGTTAAAGCTCATACTTACACTGTACACAAGCGCATCCAGCCCCTTTCCGCTGCCAGCTAACCTTTCAAATAGCAACAATGTCCTATTTAGGAACGAAATGACTTAAAAAACACTACTTATGATGATGATTACCATTATTATTATACAAATGTTCTAATAAACTGTCCAGTGTATTAAACTAATAATATCTTAGTGATCTATCTCCATCTATCAATCTAGGAAACGAATCATGACAATAAAAAAATCAATTCAGAAATTTATACTGTACTACTTTTCTCGTAGCTGCAGAGTTTCTGTTATATGGATGATAGTGTAAATAAGAAAACACAATGTAGAATACGAAGTAAAACTAATTTATGTGGAGTTTCTTCAGGTTTCTATGTATTCATTGCGTGGGTTTGTGTACCGTGCAACAGTCTTTTCTTACCTGCGCGACTCAGTATCAGGGCTTTATCTCTGCCCGATCGCGTGATTCAGACACGAAGTATTCTTTCAGCGCTTTGCGTTCCAGATACTCAAGTTTGGGTCACGCTATGCAAATTGACACCACATCTCATGAGTTATTACAATATTAATTCTGGATCAGCGCTGTGTGTCCAAAATGCATGCAAACATAGCTTTTACTTTACAAACGGGAGGATTTTTCAGCCATCGGAGGGAATCATGCAAGCAAAGTTTACAAATTTTTTAATTGTAATATTATTTCCTTAATGAGGATGGTGTCTTGCTTTTTGCACCTGCACTGTGATAGATGTGAAGCTCAGGGGACCACACCCGCCCCCCCTCTGCTGCCGTCGACACAGGTAAACAGCCTGAAACACTTTCCTACTGGCCCTGGAGCTACAGGTTATCCCAGGGCGAGGCCAGGGCAGTGCGCTGCGTCCGTCCTTCTCCCGGCCGGTATTCGCATTCCCAAGAGGGAATGTGTCCGCTGCGACCCCTAGCGACCACGCTGGGCAGTGCCAGGTTCGCCATGACTGGAGGAGTGAGGTGCACACGGCGTGGCGGCAGGGCAGGGCAGGGCAGGCAGGCATCGGGCGGAAGGGTGCGCCCCCGGTGAGGTCGGTGTTGGTGTTATTGACGGTGCGCCGAGTTACGCACCAGCGGGCCAGCAGAGTGGAGATAATCGCTGTTGCTGGGGGTGGAGCCTTGCTGCCGTTTTCACCAGGAGGCAGGATTGTGTCTCTCCGTCTGGAGCTGCGAGGTGTGATGCCCGGGAAACGTGACCGACTGAACCCCATCATCTCTCTGTAGGGGGAAGGGGGTCGTTCTGCGGAGGGCTGTGTGCTGTCTGGCAGCTATCCAAGGGCTCACAGTTCAGGAACTTCCAGTGTGTCGGGTCAGTGTTAAAAGAAAAATATGTATAAAACCAAGCAATCAGCACTTGTTCCCTGAAATAGAAACATCAGTGGTCCCTTCAGCTTTCCGCTCTGCCGGTTTTTAGAAAATATGCGTTACCCTGTGCCTGCTGGCCACTACAAAGACCAGCTGATGTGGTTTAATGACCCAATTCATCACTTCAAAAGAGCAAAAAAAAACAAAACTGCAGATTCAGGCTGGGAACTGGGCAGCCCTGCTCCGTCTTCTTATCTTCTCCTTCTGCATCCCACATAACCCAGAGCAAAACAAATGTGCTTGTCTGCATTTTACAGCATTGAAAGTGCATAAGGTACTTACACCTATTTACACATTTAACCAGCTGGAAATTTTAATGGAGCAGTTTAAGGTGATCATCTAACCCACAGGTGTCAAACTGCAGTCCTGGAGGGCCGGTGCCCTGTGTAGTTTAGTTCTTTCCCTGATCCACCACAAACTATTGAGCTGAAGAGCTGTGTGGTAATTAGCACAAGTAGCTGCAAAGAGTTGAATCAGGTGTGTTAAGTGAGGGTAAACCCAAAAATGTGCAGGGCTCTGGCCCTCCAGGACTGGAGTTTGACACCCCTGATCTAACCCATGGGTACTGGGACTTGAATCAATAACGTCAGTTTACAAGTCGACATTCTTGTCAAGGATGCTGCATTAAAATTTGCCCCATCTACACTTCTGTCAATAAAAAATTCAGAGGCTCATTCAATCAGTCTAAAATAAATTCAAGTCGTACACAAACACATCGCATGACAAGCAGGGATTTTGGGCCCCATTAAAACATATCATATATAGAGTCCCCAGCCCAGACCAATCAAAATTAATAATTTGTTCCAAATTTTTTACGGCCCCTGAGTGTGATTCATCCTGGCGGCCCCCGGCCCCCCCCCGGCCCCCCCCTCCCCCAAGAGAAAACAAAGGAAAACAAAGGCGGAAGTA
>JAODKM010000044.1:2545319-2557943 GCA_026780845.1 Petrocephalus sullivani | reverse complement strand
AGCAATCCCAAGACCGCAACCACAGAGCTCACAAAAAAGCCCCCAGGCAAACAAACCTCCAACACCCCCCATACGAAAGTGGGAATGAATTGTGGGTAACCCCCCCCCCCCCCGAGCACCCCGTGAGAGCATGAGGTCATCACCTCTGACAGTCGATTGGATACAGTAACATCCATACAACAGAGGGGGGCGCCCCACCCGCTGAGAATGTCACAGATCGTCGTGGGGAGTCCACAGGGCCAGCGGTGGGCACACGTACTTCCTTCTAGAACAGGATGTCTTCGTTCTCGATCAGGAGTTGAACGACGAGCTTCTGGTATCGCATATCGTTCAATGTCGCCAGCGTGCTCTGGTCTGGCGGGCGCATCAGCGTCGGACCGAACACAATGCTCAGGTTCTCTGCGTTCATTAAGTTGTCCTTTTCAAACGTGGTCACTCTGCGGGACAAGGACAGCGGCTGAACGCCCAACGCCCAAACACACTCGCGACCTTGGCGATTTTATGCCACCCCGGGGGGGTGCGAGCAGACCACACCTCCCAAAGTGTCACCCCTTTGCTTTCCAAAACGCCCTCTGATGGACTTTCCCAAGGAACTTCAAAATTAATTTCAAGCCTGACTGAGATGCATTATTTACATCATAATTGGAAATTTCCAGAAACCCAGGTGGGCTGCCCCTGGTGGCTCGGGCATTCTCACCTCTTCAGGTGCGTGATCAGGTAACGCAGCGTCTCGTAGTGCGCGGGTGGGAGTAACAGCAGCCCATCGTGGATGGCCTCCAGCCTGGCATCGGCGTCTGCGTTCTCTACAAAAGGGAGCGTGCCAATGAGACAGAGGAGGCTAAAAGTACTTGAGGGATAAAATTCAGGCGATTAATACAGACGCCCGTATTTGGGTAGGACCCCGCTGTGCCTTACTTGTAGCCTGTATGAAGCGAGAGTACAGGTCGTATGTGATGACAGGGATGGGCAGGTCCCGAAGGTACAGCTTGAGGGCGCCGGCGATGATGTTGATGTCCGCATAGGCGTCCTCGCTAATGTCGGCTTTATCCCCATCTGTAGGGACCACCGGAGGGCGGAGAACCGTGAGTTCCACACAGGCACAGACACACACCCCCCCCCCAACAATGCCTCCTAGCTGCAGAACCTTGGCCCACCGCTCGTGTCTAACTTAACACCGATTCCCAGACTGGTTCTGAGCACGGGCTCAGTCCCGCGACTCCCACCTCGATCGAAGGCCAACTTCACGTCTTCAATGTGCTCCGTGAAGCCAGGCACTCTGTACAGCCCCTCTGACTGGAGTCCTGAAACCAGACGGGGATGTAGTCACCCCCTGCCCGTTCCCATGACAACACCCCCACCCCACCCAGTGCCAAATTAAGGCATCCTCGTTAACAGTGCTGTTTTGAAACACACTCTTCCAAGGCTATTACATTGGAACAAGAGCTTTTTCCAAACTCATCCTCTAGCTAAATGTCTGATGCTTCTTTTTAGCCGTAACTCCTAAAAAGCCACGCCCACTGCCAATCAATAGCATTCTGGGAAATGCACATTGTAACAGGAAGTCTAGCTCTTGTGTGAGACAGTACTGTGTGTGAATCTGTTTGGCGTCGCCCTGCTGGCGGATTGAGCAGGCGGGGGGGGGGGCGGAGCCATACCTCTCCGCTCGATCTCCCGGATGCACATGTCCACCACCATGGGCCTTGGGGTGCTGTGGGCCTTGACCAGCGTGGTGAGGTCACAGCTGAACACCTTCTTGATCCGTCGTAGGTCTGGCTGGCAGTCGGACGGCACCAGCCTGGAGCACTGCTTGTGGACGTTCAGGCCGCAATCTGACCGTGGAAAAAGACAAGTAACAATCCGGGTCTGGGCCTGACCTGGGTGAGAGCATGCTTTGGTGCAGTCCTTCTGGATCCTGCTCTTTGACCTTCGGTTAATATGCTCATCACCCAGAGAATTTTAAAGGCTTTCAAACTAGGTTTTTTTCTGTTATTATGTCTAGGATTCATACTCCCCTTTTATAATAACAGATGAAGTAGATTTTCATCTGGACTGGTGTCACGACACAGCTGGAGGACATATTTCTCCAGTAGGATGACGCCAGCCAATAATCACTAAGCATTAAATGGGTGACTTTACGGGATTAGGGAGCAGGGGGTGATGTACCTGGAGACACAGCATGTGAGATGTGCTGTGTGTCAGTGCTGTCGCCGTGCCCGAGTGAGGCTGCTACAGGCGGGTACCTGCCGCGTCAGTTTCAGTGCCAGCGGGAGAGAGCCCAGGGGAGGGCAGAACGTGAACAGGGGGGGGCGGCTCAGAAACTCATACTTGGGAGACTGCCACTCCCTGACCGAAACTGCCACCAAACGTCCCCGTGATGAGAGAAAATCATATTACTTTGGCACTGTGGGGACCATTTATTTTTTTTCAGAAATGTATAAAAATATGTGACTGCAATCAAAAAAGTGAAATGTCAGAAGTCTTCTTTTTGGTTTGCTTGCTGGTTCAGGGCAAGGCTGGGTAGGGGTTACGGGTGGCATGTTGGGATTAGGGTTTTTCCCAGAGAAATGAATAAAATACAAACATGTGTGTGTGTGTGTGTGTATTATGTCTATATTACCTTGTGGGGACCAAATGTTCCCCACAATGTGATAAAAACCTAAAAAAACCTAAAAAATTATTTCGACATTGTGGGGACTATTTGTCAGGTCCCCACAAAGGTCTGTGAATGCAGTCAAAAAGCTAAAAATGCCAAAAGTCTTGTATTTTGTTTGTTTATTTATAGTTAAGGTTAAGGCTGGGTAGGGGCTAAGGTTTTCATGTTGGGATATGACTGTTCCTCGTAGAAATTAATGGAGCGTCCTAAAATATATAATATAATACAAATGTGTGTGTGTTTTGTGTGTGTGCCCTGCTATAGACTGGCACCCTGTCCAAGGTGTCCTCTGCCTTGTGCCCTGAGCATGTTGGGTTAGGCTCCAAGCCTTCCCAGATTCTCTACTGGATAAACAGTCTGTGAATATGGATGGATCATTATGACACAGATTTTCTGGGCCATAGCACTTATTCTATGTAAATGAATGTGCTGGGGGGGCAGCCGTCATTGTTTGTTGAATTTCACCCACTGGGGAATGTTATGTTTTTTTCTTCAAATTATACATGTCAGCCTGCTTAGAATTATAAACTGATCTCTCCAATTTAAAAAATGAACTGAGCAAAATGATGTGAAGGCAGACTGGGTACTGGAGCCAGGAGAGGCAGGGAGAGGCCAACACCCCCCTTCCCCAAGTCAGATTTAGAAACTGCCGTCATGTGACCCTCTCTGACATGCTGCTTTTGTATCCACCCCCCCGAGGGTATGGCGGCTTGACGTGTTCAGCAGAGATGAAGACAACCACCTGGAGGAAAAACCTGCCTCATCGACTTTAAAGCCGTCTCCAGAATTCAGCTGAGACACAAACAGCCCAGACTGCATCTGAGCAACGAAAAAAAATCCAGATATTTTGTAGGAGCTGAAGCTGTTCCTGCAGACAGGTTTGTCCGCCAGACTGTCCAGAGGTAGTTTAATTTTAGAACCACGGCCCTCTAGCCACTCATTAAAAGCCCTGCCTTAATTATCTAAATGAGCTGTTTACGTTTCTTGTGAACATTTTGGTGGAAAAATTTGCAGTGCTTCAATCTGAATTTTTCTAGAAGATCATTGTCAAAAAAAACCAACAGAAGTTTCCATCTAGGTCTACAACCAGTACCGATTCTGCATCCACTGACTGGCAGAGTACCCAGAATCCCTTGCTTCAGTACTGGGTGACATCTTACTGACGGGTTCGCAGCAAACTGCAGTGACGACACCTGCTTCTTCTGGACTGGTCTGGATAGTGGTACCAGAAAAAGTTCTGTAGTACAAATGTGCCACCAGCTCCACACCAGGGTCTGCTGATCTGGACCATCCATCCATCTATCCATGTATCTATCCATACTTGTCATAAAGGATTATGGAGGTCAGAGGTCAGAGCCTCTCTAGAATAAGTTCTGTAGTATAGATCTTACATGTGAGATGAACTGCGCACTAGATCCTGAGCTATGTGAGATATATGCGTGTGGTGGGTGATGTGAGGATGGCGTGTGGGTAACGTGCTCAGGCTGGCAGATGAGAGGAGCGTTACCTGAACAGCGCAGCCCCTGGGCAATCAGGCCCCACATGAAGTTGGCACAGTACTCACACCAGTGAGGCCCACGGAAGGTGTGCGTCTGCGGGGGGGGTGAGGCAATGGTGAGGAGCGACCGTTATTGAGGAAGGGTAAAACTCTCCGGGAAAAAGCCACAAATGATACAACAAGATATGAGGAACCCTCAGCATGTTCTAAGGCACGAGAACATGTTACATTTCTTGTGCGTTCCTTTGAGAACCTTTAAAACAAGCACAGTTCCACTCATATTCACCCATGACTGAATGATTCTTCCAGCAATGTGGTTATGGATGACTAAGAGTTTCAGAACCACATGGTTGGAGACTTGACCAGCTGGGAACTGCAGTTAGACCCTTGAACATCAGCTGAGGTGTTTCTGTCAAATCCCCTGCTGTGCGTAACCCCTCTGGGTTGTGTATTTTTGATAAGCAAATGAATAATAATGAAGGGGCTAAATTCCACTTAGCGCTGAGCTGCGTAAGCAGTAACTGCAGTAAGCCCAGCTGTGAGACACGCACAGCCAGACAGGATCGCTGAGCCACATGTAATTCAATAACAGAGAAAAGCGCTGCTGACTTCCCCCCCAGGGGAGACGACCAGCGCGTGGGCCAAAACCGGGGAAAACTCACAGGGAGCGTGCCAGGGATCTGCGGACTGGGTGACCTGCTGGTTGATATTGAGAACCGCATTCTCAGTCTTCACACAATGTGCAGGCAGTACTCACTGTGTTCACATTCTACAAGTAGTACTCACAGTATTCACACAGTGCACATTCAGTGCTCACTGTAGTCACAGAGTACACCACAGGCAGTTCTCAGTGTATGAGCAGAGGACACATTCATTGCTCACTGCATTCATACAATGCACATAGAGTACTCACTATACTAAAACAGTACAGACTCAGGACTCAGTACTCACCTTGAAATTATGAACTTTGTCGTAGCTGTAGTGCTTCTCTTGGTCTCGCAGAGTAGCCCGCGGTCCCAGCAAGGGTGGGGATGAGATCTGAGGAAATGCCAAGAGTTCCATGGGTCACCACAAACCCCGGACTCCCAGGCCCTGCTCGCCGGGGAGGGGGCAGGGCTGTCCTCCATCCAGCCTCCACGGCCAATCAGACACACGCACATACAGACTGCTTACTGAAAAGCAGGAATCTCGCATCATGAAGGCCTCTAGAGGCAGGCAGGGAGTCTCCAGGGCGATAGACGCAAATCTCCCCATGGCTACCGACAAAATCTCCTAAGAGCCTAAGAAGTCTGGGTGAGAGAGCAAAGACTTTTCTTAACATTTAAGCACTATCACAGCCAATGGCAGGGGCTTCCCCGAGCTGAGTGTGAGGCCGTCCCTGAGCCGGAGAGCTTTCTCTGTCAGCTCAGAGACATCCTCCACGCTGGGCTCCTTGTCTGACTTGCAGGCCAGCGAAGGCCAAGATCAGAGACTGCGTAGAGGAAGTGGCGAAGGGGAGATGGAGAGGTCTATCAGAGAGTGGCGTGGGCTGGCAGGGAGATAGGGGCCCCAAAGAGGGAAAGGGGATCGCCGTCAGGAGCAGGACAGGTACAGTCAGGTCTGATGCCTGCAGAACAGTACAGTTACGGTACTGAGGGTGAGTCACACGCGCCGAAAGCTGGCCGGTATCGCCCAGGGAGACTCTCGGAATGCCGGCACCCCCCCGGGGCTTCCCAAAGCCAGTGAGGTTACCAGGCAAACGTAACGCTGAAACGCAGATGTGGCGGGCAGCGTACGGGGACACCAAAACCGGTCTGAGGATTTCCACCCAGGAAATCCAGCAGAGCTGCACAGCCGGGCATCATGGGGGTGGCTGTCTGGAGTGGGGGTCAATCCAGCTCTCCTGGAGGCTCCTACAGTTAATCTTCAACTAGTGACTGACTTACACCATAAGTGTAAGATAAATTAGTGTCCATAAGACAAACAAAGGCATTTATTACTGAGGGTTGAAATTCCACAAGGATAAAAGCTGCCCCCCCCCCACACCAGTGGGGTCCTTTAACCCCTGACATTGAAGCCCGATTTTGTGTTTCTGTAACAAATGACCATAATATATATACATGTACATAATGACCTTTAATTATGAACTTGTCCACAAAAGAGTTTTACACATTATTCCATTGGGACACCATGTGTGTTTCCGCCCATTAATCTTTCTAGAGAACGTTTTACTTAATCTTATTCAAAGTCACAGACTCCCGGCAGTGTGTGAGTGTATGTGTGCATGTGTGTTGTGTGTGACTCTCTGAGCCACTGGGGAGCCGCCGCATGACACAGCACCCCCTGCTGACCCCCCCTTCCAGCTGTGACCCAGCCGTGACTCCCCTGTGGTGGCAGGCGAAATCGTGAGCTATACAGGACAGGCATTCTTTGGAGTCCCAGAAACCCCCCCCCCCCCACTCGTCTTGGCAAATAGCATGACGAAACTCAACCTGGAATCACCCTGGCATGCCCGACTGTTGTCATGGCAACTACTAAAAGCACACCAGCTTGGTGATATGGTCCGCCAAACTACACCCTCTCGGGCACAAAGGTCACAGTTCGCATGTGAAAGATGTCAATTATTACACTCTGGAGCGATGACTTGGCACCTAAGACTAGGAAACAGCGGAGCGGAATCTCGTTAATCCTCATTAATCCTACGCCGCATGTGCCGGTATGTCGGAAACCATAGCGACAGGCCATATTTACTTAGTAACAGGCAGGGAAAGCCATGGTCATGCACCCAGGTGTGGAGACACGCACATGTACATGTGTGCATTCAGCTGCGTACAGGGCGACCATACGCGCGTGGGCACACACCAGCTGATCCCAGCCTGAACTTGTGCCTGGCCTCCATAATGTTACTCAAGAGACTTGTGAATATTGAAAAGTCCCAGACGCCACCTAGTGGAGGGTATTTGGAGAGCAGAAAGAAAAAAAATAATAATTAAAGCTCAAGGGTCCCTGCTCAGCAGTCACTGAGCGGATGAAATACTCACAGCAGAACATTTTTACCTAATTAAACAACTGGGAAAAGTACTTTTTCCAGACTGTGTTTCCCATTTTTTTTCCTCCTACTAGATAGTCTCAGGCCTCTCATTGATGAAAGGCAAGGGTGTAGGTTTGGTTTCAACACTGATAGGGACCACATCAGCTCCAGACCCACCCCGCCCTCCAGAAACACACGGTACTCCCACCATATTGGCTGGGACATATCCCTACCCTCCATACTCAGATCTACACCCTTGTTAATAGGATCTTGCCAGTGCACACTGATTACATAATGCAGTGTTTCCCAATCCGGCCCTTGGGGACCCACAGCTGCTCCACATTTTTGCTCCCTTCGAGCTCCCTGCCAGACAGTCCAGGCCCGGTACAGTTAGGTAGGAGTTAGGAGGGAGCAAAAATGTGGCGTGGCTGTGGTTCCCCAAGGACTGGATTGGGACACAGTGAGAGATAATTACTGGAACGCCTTCCGCAAACTTCCGCTATAGGCACACAGCTGTCAGCAAAAAAGGCCTCACCTTGCCCTCATCCTGGAAGGTGACTTTCCTGGACGTGGGGTGGCCCCGGCAGAGCCGCTGCGTTCCTCGGTCCCTACGCTGGGATGTGTAGCCCACGTGCTCGTAGATGGGATTGGTGGTCATGCGGGAGATGTACTCAGCAGCCTTGGTCTCGATGTACAACGTGATGAGGCCATCTGTCACCAGGTCGTGGATCGACTCGAACCTCTTCTCCCCGACAAAGTGCTTCCCGTCATAGAAGAGTCTGTAGTTCAGTGTTTGGTTGCCAAACCTTCACACGAGCAAACGGGACGGGGATGAGGCCATGGGCTGGTTTATAGCATCTAAACAGCTTGTGATATAGACCTGATCATGGCTATGAAAACATTAAGAAAAGACACTGACAATAACCATCAGGGACTGTGGGGGAGCAAAAGAAGATGTGGACCTCGGGGTCAGTGTGAGTGTGTAACACAGTAACTCATGGTCAGTGTGTAATGCAGTACCCCAGGGCCAGTGTGGGAGTGTATAATGCAGTGCCTCAAAATCAGTGTGAGTGTGTAATGCAGTACCTCACGGTCAGTGTCAGTGTGTAATGCAGTACCTCATGGTCAGTGTGAGTGTGTAACGCAGTACCTCTGGATCAGTGCGAGTGTGTAATGCAGTACCTCAGGATCGGGGTGAGTGTGTAATGCAGTACCTCAGGGCCAGTGTGTGAGTGTATAATGCAGTGCCTCAAAATCAGTGTGAGTGTGTAATGCAGTACCTCAGGATCGGGGTGAGTGTGTAATGCAGTACCTCAGGGCCAGTGTGTGAGTGTGTAATGCAGTACCTCTGGATCAGTGCGAGTGTGTAATGCAGTACCTCAGGACCAGTGTGTGAGTGTGTAATGCAGTACCTCAGGATCGGGGTGAGTGTGTAATGCAGTACCTCAGGAGCAGTGTGAGTGTGTAATGCAGTACCTCAGGGCCAGTGTGGGAGTGTGTAATGCAGTGCCTCAGGATCAGTGTGAGTGTGTAATGCAGTACCTCAGGGCCAGTGTGGGAGTGTGTAATGCAGCACCTCAGGAGCAGTGTGAGTGTGTAATGCAGTACCTCAGGGCCAGTGTGGGAGTGTGTAATGCAGCACCTCAGGATCAGTGTGAGTGTGTAATGCAGTGCTTTATAAATAAAGTTGGTATGGTATGGTACGGTAATGCAGTACCTCATGGCCAGTGTGAGTGTGTAACACAGTACCTCAGGGCCAATGTGAGAGTGTGTAACACGGTACCTTAGGGCCAGTGTGAGTATGTAGGGCAGTGCCCCAGGGCCAGTGTGATTTTGTAGCTCAAAACTTCAGTGCCAATGTGAGTGTGTAACACAGTACCTCAGGGCCAATGTGATAGTGTGTAACACGGTACCTTAGGGCCAGTCTGGGTGTGTAAGGCAGTACCTCAGGGCGAGTTTGGGTGTGTAACACACTACCTCAGGGCCAATCTGGGTGTGTAACACAGTACCTCAGGGCCAGTCTGGGTGTGTAACACACTACCTCAGGGCCAGTCTGGGTGTGTAACACAGTACCTCAGGGCCAGTCTGGGTGTGTAACACAGTACCTCAGGGCGAGTTTGGGTGTGTAACACAGTACCTCAGGGCCAATGTGATAGTGTGTAACACGGTACCTTAGGGCCAGTCTGGGTGTGTAAGGCAGTACCTCAAGGCGAGTTTGGGTGTGTAACACAGAACCTCAGGGCCAATCTGGGTGTGTAACGCAGTACCTCAGGGCCAGCGTGTGGGTTCCAGGCTGCCTCTGGCTTTCTCTGATGAGGTAGGCACCCTCAGCACCATCTAGAAGCTCGTCTGCACGCTCCCGTGAAACCATTCCGTGGAACCTGAACACAACATGTGCCCATAACCAAACAAAAAATTCAAGTGGAGAACAGTCACTTATGACTCAATAGACACCACAGAGATCACAGCACACAAGGTCAGATTCACTGCCCCAAAACACATAGCAGCAGCGAGGCCACGTAACAATGATTTACATAAGTGACGATCATGTTTGATCTCTGACTGTGAGATAATGTGCAATTGCAGACTCACTCTCTGCCGTAGTACTTTGGTCTGCTCTCCATCTGAAACAATAAAACAGCAGTTCGTTTTTACGCGATCTCTTTTCGGCATGCACTGACACACTTAACCACTAGGAGGCGCCACGTAGACCGGAGGATGTCTATTTCCATCTCAGCCTAGTGTTTTAAAAACCACATAATGACTGTTTTTTTGTCTGCCAGCTTTTTTTTTTCTTTTACAGTGTTACAGGCAGGAGCTCTACACTGACGCTGCCGTTAATCCTTAGGATATGTAACAAACATAAACAACAGTTTTAAAGGTCGTCTTACGATTTTAAATCGTAATTGCGATGTAAATATACGTTCATATAAAGCAGCTTTTTTATCATCTGTCTTTCATAGAAATGTCATAGAATCTCAGTTACTACAGCGTAAATGCAGAGAATTAGCCACGAGTGTAGGTTATATTTAGGCTTGATACTATACAGTTTGTTTAGCGTAACAGACAATTGAACGTCAGTTATTTTAAAGTATTTTGTGTTACAGTAACTTATTTTGTCTGTGAGGACAGTGAGAAGTGACAAAGCCTGAAGGTGCGGGTGTTGAGGGTGGCAGCACGGCGCCAAGGACTCGGGCGACGCGGGGGGCTTATCGGTATAAACTCCTTCACTTTATCGGCGCTCCTAACAAGAACAAACTTGGGGCACAGTGGATTATGGGATTGATCTTGTTGGCCAGGATGCGACTGAAGCAACCTTGAATTGGGGGGGCAAAAACAACATCTGGGGATTTTTGCCATCTTCTGTACTTCTGCTCTTGGAACTGTGATGTAGATCAAGACCACAAGAACGGCCAAGTCGGCATATTCATAGACACCCGCAATCTGCTGAAGTGAGCCGCCGTGGTAAATACTGACATTTGCGGGGAATTTACCGTGTGAAACGTCTGAGGGCGGAAAGGCACAACAAAAATGCTGTAAGAATGTCCAGGGGAGAGGCAGTCCGTTAATAACCTGTTATAGTTCAGTACCGCGGCAGTGTAATCGGGACAGGGCTGACTTGTCATGATAGCTATGTAAGAAACATGACCAGCTGTTAAAAACGCAGAGAGTTTTTAAAATGACAGGTTATACATTTCTGACAGCACTGACTGAGTGTGAGGCCCAGGAAAGGCTGCTGTTTGGCAATTTGCAGCACTGACAAGCTGCACCCGAGATCTAGGGAACACTGTCAGCTCGGGCTTTGCAGTAGCCGGCCTGAGAGAGTGTGTCATGCGATTCGCTTTGCACACCAGCACTGAAGTGTTTGTCCATGAGCGACCCCTCACCATTATAACACATCTCCTGTTATTTGGGATGGGACGACCTGGCGGACAGGAACTCCCCAGCATGTATAAGCATTCCTCACTTTGTACGCCGCTTTCGGTAAAAGCAGCTACTACATCAAGCAGCTAATAAATCAATAAATGTAAATGTGACTCTGGACGCTCACCTCCTGAGGGCAGGTGACTCTCTTGGGGCGGGGAGCCTCCTGCTGGAGCTGGTATACTGCTCAAAACAAACACAATTTCAGGAAAATGGCTACGTTTAATGATCGTATAACAAAATATAACATGCATATAATCAGGGCTGCCAACTCTCACGCATCCGGCACGACACTCTGACTATCAGACTCTCATGCTCACGCAGGAAATCTTACTGCAAACCTATAGATTAATCCATTATAAACCCACAAATTAGCTACATCAAAAGTGTTGGGGTGGTTTGCAAACCCTACAGACTATTTACAAGGTAATAAAACTGTCACATGCATGTAAATGCATGTGCATATGTGTGCAGACTTCTCTCAAATTGAAAATCTCAACCCAGCCAGCCGCCCAAAGCTGGCAACCCTGACATAATTGTTACACAGATCACGACTATCACTGCCAGGAACCCTAAGCAAAAGCAGATCCCGTCTGTCAGGGACACAGGTGGGCACCTTGGATTTATGTGGATTTTGTTTCATTTCAGATCACGCCAGGCCTCTAATAAGCCAGACTCTCCGCTGGCGGAGTGCTATGGGACAGGAGGCAGAGAAAACCACATTACCTGGGTCTGATATCGGCCCCGACATCATATTTCATTTTTGATGGCAGATGGCCTTGGGGCCAAAGCTAACACTAACATTTGATTATCAGGCCTCAGTCTGGCGGGAACAAGGTGCTTTGCCTGTGAGAGTGTTCCTGATTGCCAGGCAGGGGCTCAGCCTTCATAGCTGGGCCGGCTAATGGTTCGGGGTGTGCTTTGCTGCCGTTGTCGTACTTCCTGTTAGGGTGGATTTTTGGGGGTGTTGTAGTTTCCATTTTGAGCTTTTTACTGTGAGCCAAAGCACCTTTCATTATGGATCAACGGAGCATTGTGGGCGCTTCCAGTTTGGGGCTGAGGGTTCCTTCAAATGCATGGATGTAACCAAAAGCCTGCTGATCAGGGCGACGTCCCGGCCATGCCGTGGAGGTGGGGGGGAGACGCTGTTCCTAGAATTTGACCCTGACTAGACCAGGTAGAGTTGGCTGAGCCCCTCTTACAGCAGTGCTCAGTGTGGACCAGACCTTCCCGTCACGCGTGTCGGAGTGGACTTTGACTGCACTGCCGCCACTGCTCTGCGCTCCCAGGGTGTGCAGACGTGTGCCGAGTGGGTCAGGAGGCTGGAAATTTACTGCACGGAAGGGCGTGGACTAGCAGAGGGGGGTGTGAAGACCTGAGTCACGCTCCTGTCACGTGCGTCCAATTTTCAACCCACAAACTAATCCCTGCATGCAGCGATTTTGGAAATGCTGCAGCCCGACGCTGCTGCACACTGCAGGGGCAGGCAGGCCGCAGTGAGGCAGGGCGTGCGGTCTGACGCGGGACAAGGCTCGGCTC
>JAODKM010000044.1:2524320-2536223 GCA_026780845.1 Petrocephalus sullivani | reverse complement strand
GACCGACACACCGGAGTCGCCCGCGTGCCTGCGACCGCAGCCACGGGACGGGGGGGGGGGGGGGGGGGGGGGGGGGGCGGGGAGGAGGTTCAGATATTCAGATGAGGTGAGGACAGGGGCTGGGTGAAGAAGGAGAGAGAGGGACGTTTCTTCCCCCTCCGAAATAATCCCTGGAATGAAACAACCCGAAAGTCGAGATAATGACAGCATACAGTGAATGATTTGTTTTGCATGACATTTAAAGCATGTCTTTGGCACAGATTATAAATTTATGGTCCGGGAAATATATATTTGTATTTCTCAGCCGCTTAGAGAAGCCTTCACTTTTTCAAAACAGTAAACGCAAATAATTTAAGAGGCATCTCTCACTGCCGGTGACCTCTCTCACATCAACAGCACATGTCAGGCGGTTTTTAAAAACAAATAAGAAAGCCGATCCCGGCGCCTGGCTCAGAATCGCGTGGAGGGGGACGCCACGCTTAAGTCCCGCCACGCCGAACGCTGAACAGAAGTGGGCCCACGTAGCTCGGCGATGCGCAGCGTGGGCCAGCCGTGCCCTGGCGAACACGTACACGCGTAGCCGGTAACCCACGCAGCGGTGAGTCAGCGTCTCACCTCATACATATCCGTGCATTTTAATGGAGTCTCTCCATCAGAATCTGGAGGGCTGCTCTGTGTGTTTGGCTTGAAAACATGGGGACGGTGTAAATGTTTTGGGGAGGGGTAGAGGTACATTGGAACTCTTTCGTTTTCACATATCCCATCATGCTGTTCTTTTAGGAATATGCAGATGGGAATGAAGCTTGGGATTAGCATTTAACCAGGAAGGGCTTTAGGGCCTAGCCCAAGAGCCTGATAGCAGTGAGAATATTCTGCTGACCACGAGATCTGAACTGGCGACCTTCCGATCACAGAGGCCGGCTTACGCCACTGAGCCACACACTGCCCCCCATTAACGAGACGGAGAGAGAGGGGAGGGATCAGGTGCAGCAGCCAGGTTTATGTGGGCTTACGATTCGCCTCGTTCCGGTTGCAGAGCCAAACGGTCACTCTGCAGGCTGCTCGGATGCTGAGGATGCTGATAAAATCGACCCATTCTGGCCTGCAGTCCCCGTGCCCTTTGAATCTACTCGTCCTCTGAACGGTTCTCGCAGCTCTTACCAGTTATCAGATGCCTGTTGACATGCTGCTTCAATTATGTAGCGCTGAAATGCCGCTCAGTACCGTTTATTTGGACAATGTCAGACTTCGCCACCCCTGGGACGCTAGGCTGGTGTCTGATTTTACTCCTCAACTCCAGTTAGTGTGTGTGGGGAGGTGGTTACCGGGAGATTGTCAGTCTTCTGTACAGCTATTGTAGGGCTTTGCTCAGTGGGGGCTCTGTGGGGAGCCCTACAGGCTCACTCCCCCCTAGGGATGTTGGTTCGATACCCGTCCCCACTATGTGTGTGGGACGTGCAGGGTTTCCCCCTGCTCACTGGGGTTTCCTTCAAATGCTCTAGTTTCCCACCATGGTCCAAAAATATGCAATCATACAAACTCGAGTCTCTGATTGTGTGTCTGCTGTGTGATGGACTGGCATCCAATCCCATTTGTCTCCTGCCTGGTGCCCTGTGCTTCCAGGGATAGGCTCCGGGCTCACAGTGACCCTGTTCCAGACAAGTGGTTATGGAAGAAGGATGGACGGATGGAGGGACGAATGGATGGATGGATGGATGGATCTACGGATGGACCGATCGATTAACTGATGGATGTTTACACATTATATCTTACTATCAGCATTTATTCATCTTCTACACCACTTGTTCTATACGGGGTTGCGAGGACTGTTCAATATACTGCTTTGAATTTGAAACATGAAAGCCAATAAATGTACAGAGTATCTACGTTACACAGATACAATACATTTTCTGTGGCTAGGCACTATGTGGCACTGACCACTGGCACCCAGTGTTTGTGCACTGGTCTGATTGGTCCAGAGGAGATGGTACTGGGGTAGATATTCAAGTCCCAAAAATGAAAGTCAGCACACAAGTCAAGCACCTTGTTACCGAAGCTGCTTAAGACTTTAACGGTGGGATGGTTTACAGGAGAAATTTGGGTCAGGTATTCTGCTCCAGGGTACAAGAGCAGGGCCTCGAACCAGCGATCTAGAGAGGCACAGCATTAGCAAAGCCTTAATCGCCGGGCCGCTAAGCCGTCCCCTTTGGCTGATTACGCCCTCGCTCCATAAATGCCGTGCCTCTCCCGATTTCGAGAAAGCTGCCCGCGGTAACGGGACAAAACTTCGAATCCGCCGTAGTACCCTGACCGCTGCGTCACTCCGTTGGCTCTCAACGAACACTCAGTCAGCTCGCTGGTGTGCACTTAGATCCAAATGCAAGGCAGGCCTGAGATTTGCCGGGAAAGCACCGCAGCCAGAAGGACCCTAATGTAGGGTCTACTGAAAAACACTCAACTGAAATAATGACACCTCCTGTCGCTTGGTTCCCAGGCAACCGCATGTCGCTGTACCTCACCGTACAGCGGGCCGATGCTAATCGCACTAAGGGGCCAGCCCCTAATAATCCTTCCCAAACCCGTGACAATGGCACAGAGGGCCCAACACGAATAACAGCAGCTTTAAATAAAATACCTAAAGAGCAGAGGCACAGCGGGAGTAAGATGTCTCAATCTTCCACGATGAAAACCCCAGCATCTGTAATACTGCATCGAAAGAGTTCATCCCGAAGACAGGTGGCTATGAATATTCACTGATGTTCAGATCCTCACCTGTTCGGTCTTGAATATAATTATTGCGGTGAGCCTGCAGTTGTTATACAGTCAAATATATTCCACCAAATTAAAAACCCGCTGAATTTGAGAACGACCTTCAGCAGGGGAGAAAGCACCCTAACAAAAGGTCCCCCTCTTGAAAATTAGCTGCCTGCGGTTCAGTGTGAGTCCTGAGGAGGATGTTCGCCGGCGAGCTCGTTATAGATTATCGCACTCATTAGCATCGATGAAGAACCGCGGCCGTCCGCGCCGAGCAATTGGCATTGCTGAACTCACCTCACTCTGCTCAATGACATGAGGAGAATGTGCTCGCTTTGAAAATATATATGTACATAAACGCAGAATCACAGTAAGGAGCCGGGTATTTATAAGACCATCTAGGAGAGAAATCTCTTCGAGCTCTGCTGAAAATACCATAATATGATAAAGAAAAACTTGTATTTCGCATTTTTTTTCCCTCTTTAATATCCTCACCTGCTCCAAGCCTTCGATTTAGCATCACCTGCCGGGCTATGAAACAAGTGTCATTCCAACGTAGCCTGGAGAAAATGATCTCGCAAGCAGGGACGGGTTTATCGCCGGGAGACATCGCCGATTCTTTTGCAGTATTACATCCATCCATCCATCAATTTTCTGAAGCCGCTTGTCCCGTTCAGGGTTGCAGGGGGTCTGGAGCCTCCTCCGGTGGGACAAGAGGCTCACCCGAGAGAATAATCAAACAGTCAGGGTGAGTTTTTAAGGGTACGCGCCCCGTCATCTCAGCAGGAGGGACATTAATCTGAAAGTACTTTATGAATTGCCGTTTTTCCAGAATGTGCACACGCTGCAGGAAGACGACAATCAATACGTGCATTTGTGCATTTCTGTACTACGCCCATGTCATGCCGCATAGACCTACCGCTGTCCCGTTTGGGTCGCACTTAAGGCCGCAGAAATAATGCAGGATTATGCTATTACCTATGTTTTAATTAAGCACAAATTAAGTGTTAGTTACAAACTGACCTCATGTTTGTTCATCAGTTATGAATTGTGACACAAACATTTATCCCAAGCAGTCACTGTATTTCTTACTATATTTGTCGGCTCCTGTCTGTTCATCATTGATGAATCATGACACATCTTTCATCTTAAGTGGCGGCTATATTTGCACATAATTTGTACTCCAGTAATAATTGAAGTGACTACTAAGCATTTCTATTGCCTCAAGTAAAGTGCTGCTGTAGGGGTGGTGAATGTATGAAGCAACGATGTCTGCTAATGCCACGAACGCGTCCATGGGTGGAACACTCAGCACAAGTCCCAATACACGGAGACACACAACCGCCGTTTCAGCACTTAGATGCCCAGCTTAACGGCAACGTTTAGGAAACGAAAATGTTACAGGAAAGAAAGTTTCAAATATCCTTGAAAGTTTGGTTGAATAGGAATCTTTCAATAAAGCATGCCGGGAGATGTATCACCGGCTAATGGCAAACATTGATCCTGCGCTGTAACAACCTATCGAGCGGCTGGGGTGTCTTTCCGAAGGCCGTCGGGAGGTCGTGATGTATAATCAAGCAATTTACATCTTTCCCAGAAGGCCGCTCACGACTTGGGAAAAAACAGATACAGAGTAAACTGCACCAGCCAATTTAACAATCCATTATGTAAACAAATTAGAAAAACTGATACACACTTTCAGGCAATAAATGAATTAAGTAGTTTTCTCCGTGGTAATACAGTAGTTTTCTCTGTTACATACAGAATTAAGAAACTAAGCCCAGATATTTGCATTAGATTACAGTAGTTTCACTGTGATTCAGACTGCAGTACAGGCAGTACTGTTTTCATTACTGATAAACAACCTGCACTGACTCTAAGCCAAGATTGTAGAAAAAAGTACCATCAATCTGCTGCAGCGGGGAACACGGCGGCTGCATAACACCACACCTATTTAATATGTTAAGGGACACTTAAAATAGGCTACTTGCATTCACGTTTAATCGTTTTACGGGTATTTTTGCTTGACAGGTTAAGAGGACGGAGGCCCGACGTGGTTACTATTAAATTTGAACCTGCATGAATATCCAAGCCAGGTACACCGGAGAGACTCCAGCGATCAGCGTCTCCCTTCAGACTTCCCTTTGACACCATGTCGAGATACCTGGAGAAAAGTCTCGACCGTGTCTGTCCTCTTCTGCATAACCGACTCACTAATTTTACACGAGAGGTTTTGCCAAAAATACACCTGTATCTATAAGCTTTGTCAGAGAGGCACCCGGCATACACACTGCTGTATGACAAAGGGGTCCTGGAAATGCCTGGCTGGGGACTCGCACGCATACCGGTCGTGTCCTGCCTAAGTCTTATGACAGCGTGTGATTACAGCCTTGCTGCTTGTTAGCGGTGGTTCTGCCGAAAGTCGCCCCATGAAATATTCACTGTCATCGCATGTTCACCTTTCACCAAATACATGACAGCTCAAAGCGAGGCAATTAAAAATGCTGCCTAGAAACATATAAACAAAATCATACTGCTCGTGAGAAACTTCGGCATCAGAATTACACTGTATACGTATAGCGTACTATGTACCGCGTCTGCGCCGCATCTAACGACATTACAGAACTGTAAGTAATTATATATATATATATATATATATATATATATACATACAATAATAAAAAAGTGGTCAATTTAATCATTCCGCGCAGATCTTTTAGAAATTACATATCGATCCTAGGTCTTCTAAGTTAAATGGACATATCAATGGGCCGAGGTGGGTGGAGGCAGATACTGATGCCTAGTACCCTGTCAGTCTGAAGTACGGTGCGCATTTACCAGTGGGTGCTGGAGAAATGCTCACAGCTCGTCTCTATGTAATCCTGCTGGGTGGGCGGCGGGGGGGTACGGAGATCGGGAGGAACCGACAGCTTCAAGGAGCCCGCCACCAAATCCAGGATAATAACAGTGTGCGCCGAGAGTTCGGCCCATTGGGACATTGCCCGCAGAGACAATTAACTCCTTCGGGACAATACTGTAGTTTTCATAGTCTAACAGTTTGCTGCAGATGCAAAAATGGCCTTTTTATTACATGCCTTCCCCATATATGTGCACGCATTTTATCGTCAAAACCCCCGATCGCAACAAACATACTCTCTTTGTCATCCCTTTCCAGTAACACACAATGAAATTGTTATATATGCAAGGTTGTCGTTGTCATGTACAGCTATTTCGGCCGCGGGCTGGCGAGTTCAAAGCCCCGGCGTCATGACAGCCCAAAGTAGACGGATTACAGTGAAAGAGTGATGATGAGGAGGGTGAACGATGTGTTTTAGAGCATTCTCACCGGAGGAGACGGAGGAGCCAGAAAGGCTGGAGTTGCTGGACGCTGCCATCCCGGACACCCCGTCTTCAGCTGCGTTACACGCACGCAGTCCAGGTGCGCTGGGCACAGCCTCCCGGAGGTCCGTCCATCTCGCTCAGAGACCCGCTGTCGCTTCTTGCTTCGGGAGAAAGGAGAAGCGCATATATTTCCGATACGCCTTCTCCCTTTTTTTTAATTTTTATTCTATTTTATTTCGTTGCACGGCGCTCTCTCAGATGCCCCCTAAAGCGCACACGGCTTTGAATCGGCGTCTCTTCCCGCATTCGGCTGCGCGATTATTATTTTTTTTTTTGCAATTTATGACAGCGGCGCCGTTCTTCCCAAAAATGACGAGTATATCTCAAACGGGCTGTTTAAGCCGATAAAAGTTTTCCGGCTATTTGCAGAAATCCGTAGGATGTTGCTAATATCCCTTAAAGTTCACGCAAAATATGTATGTGTGCCACAGAATCCTTCGCCATGTTGAATTAGATGGAGTTACTGTATCTTTTCCATGTGCCACTTAAAGACTAGTAATAAACACACACTGTCCTGGCCGCCGTTTCCGCCTTCTTAAAGTGGCAGAGGGCTGCCAGGCTGCACGCATGTTCCCGCACAGATCTCCGCAGCCACCTCATACATATATGTTTCCTCTAGGCGGCTGTAATGGGCACCGCGCAGGCTGCCTCCCGGTCGCACCCAGACGATCTGCGATGCAGGAATCGCATGCACTTACGTGCGTTTTGTCGCGAGCAGATTTCGGCTCACGTGCCGGATTTGCGACACAGTGTCTGGCAGCGACTGGCGATAGACGGGCCAAATGCACGACACAAATCTGGCCTATAGCGGCGGAGCCTGCGTGCGAGAGTTCATTTATAATAAGGTTCCAAATCGCCTGAAATACGCCCATTTGCTGTGCCTCTGGATACTTCTTATTGCATTTATAAGTATTTACTGGTAATGGGGCGCACGTCACGTTATTTGGCTAAGCCCGCCGTCAAGCCCAAACTTGAATAAAATGTTACCGGGAAGACTGCTGGAGAGGTTCTCTCCATCCACTTACCTTCTGCCAGCCCAGTCTGCAGTCTCCAGATTAACGTTACTGTATTATTAATTTGCCAGGCCAACCCAGACGAGCAAATGTTTGTTGCCCATGCTGTTATATATTTGACGGATTTCAATTCCCGGATAACTGGAAACCGCTTCAGCCAAGCCATAGGCTATTAACACATAAATCCCCATTTCTGCATGGCTTTGGAAGTCATCGCCGTATTACCATAGAAGTATTTTTTGGCTGAATCACTGATTGATTGACTGATTGAATAGACGCCAAGAGAGAGAACTCAGCACCGTTCTAGATTCATGATTAGGCATTCGTTATTACAGGAGCTTAATTCCCACTCTTTTTTCAAAATATTGACATTTTGACATCACATTAACCAACCGGTTTTGTACAATTAAATCGAATTGAAGTGACAAAATATGCATTAGGACTACTTGAAATATTTATCAGCTGTCTACTTTTTAGTTTAGACTCATACTTGGCTGTCAGTTCACAGCCATTTCAGTACATAGCTATACAAGCCAAACATCAAAATGCATGGTTGGCATAAATTAAGCAAACAGGAACAGAATACAAGACAACGGTTCCATTTTACTCACATCTAAAGCAATAGATTTATCATTAAGTCGCCAAGGGGTCTAATAGCGGTTTTTATTCATGAAATCAACAGTATAGGTATATGGTAGGTCCAAATAACAATTAGGCCGTGGTAAGTACATAGCACAAATAAATGCTTTGGTTATATAAATAAAGACCATCGCAGTACCTTATATATGTGGAGACCCCCGACTTGTCAGCGCGCGCTCTGCTTCACGCGCCATACGCGTTACGTTGCATCGCATGATTTAAGGGGACTGCCGGTAAATTTTCAACACAAATATCTAGTACTATGAGTCCACCTAGTGGTTACATCGATTTAAATGGACTTCGTTAATTTTTAAGGCTACATATGAAATCTTGAGCTAGTTAGGATTGTTCAAGACCAACAAACCGTCTGATAATACGGACATAATTGCAGTGATTTATGCGTTTGATTTCGGGTCGATGGAACAAGTCCCATTATTCGCTATTACAGGCCTATTGGAAAAACACTTTAAAATACCTTCCTATTCTCTTTGATTTCCCATTAAACGTAAGGTGGGATTGTTCTGATACTACAACTGGTGCTTCATCATACTGGTTATTGGAATCTCACTTTCATTAACGCGGGAACATGGCTAGCGTGGGTACGCTGGAATAGATGGGGAGTGAAGCTCATCAGCCTAGCGGGCGTTTCCCAGAGGAATGCGCGGTCAGGATCGAGCAGCCAGGATCCTCCAGCCGCGCTGCGCTGCGCATTACGAGCGGCAGGACGGAGTCAGCACCCGTCAGCAACTGGGCTCAGCCGTACGTCTCTCTGCAGCGGAGACGGGGATTACTGGGATATGAAACACATTCAGAATATATTATTGTTTTATAGGCACCGCGATTTTCTTTATTCTGCACCTAATTACGCAATTCTCAGACAATGCTTATGCTTTGCATAATATAGCCAGACATAGTCCGTTCACCGTAGGCCCATTTTCAAATTTAAATACAGTAAATGCATGAAATGGAATCTGCATTTTTTATACTTGGATTATTACCAAATGTAAATTAAATGTTACAGACTTTCGCAGCGCTCATGTCTCTCGCTTGTAGTTGAGAGAACAGCACACGTAGGCGTTTAAGCAAACTCTGCAAAAGATGTAGCGTCATTAATCATGAACAAATCCACCAGGCCCATTCAGCTCCGAACTCCAAACGTCATCAGAAAAGCAGGAACGCCGGAGACGCGGGTGTGGGATCGCGGCGACCTCGCAACATGCGCAGACCCGTCAGGAAACGTGCCAGTGAAATGCGTGATGGGTTTTTAAAACGGAAGATTCGGGAGATGTACGACGTGAGAATGCACGCACAGCTAATAAGATACCGAGCCTGGTTACAAACCCAAAACCACGTGGGTGGGTTTCGTGTGGCTCTGGTGAGTGGGGTGCTGCCGTCCTCCATTCTGGCTGTCATTATAAATCTCGACATTTTAACATTTAGGTTGACATTTTCCTATGCACACACGCGGTTATCTGAATTAACTAATAGGCCTGGATGTCACGTCTCGTCCCGATTTTTATGTCCTGTAGTTCGTATCCGGGCGTATTTCCAGTCCTTGTCCCAGTGCGCCTTTTCCGAAACCAGCCACCAGGCGTCGCTGCTGCAGCGTCTTTTGCTAAAATGACACGCTGCCGTATCACCCTTTACACCGTCGCCATCGCATTCCTGATACGTCTGTTTAGCTTGCTCTGCCGTCAGTTCTTTTAATTTTTACAGGAAAACCGACTTTGTATTGGAAATCAACATACACTATCGCTTACTTCATTATTGGTCGGGATTGTAAAGTATATTGCTCCTAAAATACCCTTGCGGCTTCAGTATAGCCTGTAGGTTGGCTGCATTTTCTCTTTGCGCCCTGCATAGGGTGTGAAGCTTTTCCCAGAAACATCTGGAGCTGGAACAAAGGTGGCCACTTTATGGGCGTCCGTCGCTTATGGCAGTGATTGCGGCAAACGCGCGTCTGCTCTAACTGCTCAGGAGAATTAAGCTCCCTTATATCTTTGCCGTAATTCGGTGAGCCGTCTTTGAACTGCCACAGTTTTGCGCGGAGTGGAAAGTGTTGTGTCTGAAGTTCCTTTGTGATAAAGGACATTCCATCCCCCCCTCCAACCCCGGTCTCCGTCCCAACCCCCACACCATCTTCTTCTCAGGGTAAGAGAGGGACAACTTGTTTTAATTCCTTCCAGATGTGTGGGTCTCCTCTCCCGCCCGGCACATTCACGGCTAGCAGATAGTGCTGCTTCCAGTGCTGCAGACAGACGGTGCGAGTGCGGGGGGCCCGGTGAGTCACGGAGGGCCAAACGTAGGCCGGGGAACTGTCCCGCTCTCTATAACGACATAGCAGCTCATGCTGACTGCCACTGGGGGGGTTTATGCAGAAGTAGGGAGAAGTATTTGAAGGGAAAGCTGTGGAGCACGCCTCTTCGATGAGAACCATCTGGCCCTTGGGGGGTGTAGATGGGAGGCTGGGTTAGGGATTGTGGGGGGGGGGGCTTCTGGAAGATCAGCATGGGGCCCAATCATTTGCAGGTTTCCTTCTCTCACCCAGGGCCAGTTTCCCAGCATCCTCGGCAGCCGTCATCGTGTCTCACATCTACACGCACACTTCCGCTTAAAACTGCACCCCCTCCGCACTGCGTAAATGCTCACCTATCTGCTCACTGCCGCATACGTGTCTGACGTATCGTATGTCATCCATATGCAAACAGGAATGTGTACACACACACACATGTTCTCTGTTTCACTGTCTTTAGGGGTCAGTTCTGTCTCCATGGTAATATAAATACTGAGTATAGCCGAGTATGGAAATAATAAATATCCTTAGAATTGGTGGCACAGAATGGGTTAATGCTGTGAGTTTAGATCTCTGATCTCTGGAATGGCTTAAGTTCCTTAATGGTCCTAACAGCTGCTGGTTGTATAAACTCTGTCACACGCATGCACACAGCTCCCCCCCCCCCTCACACACACACACAGACGCTCGGTCTCGTCCTGCTGCCCCATGATTCATGTTTAATTTGTAGCTCCTCAGTCAGGTCGCCTGTCCTCTTCTGACTGGATCCCAACACACAGTTCTTCTCTTAGGGCTGAGCACATGTCCGTTACAGGCAGATTCAACCTTCCTTTGTAGGAAGATGAATATGGCTTGTGAGCAGAAGTTTGCAAATGTAATCGCAAAACATTCTCAGATGATACCCAACATGTGTTCCTAGTTGGGGAACTTCCGGCTCTCTCTCAGTTTCTGTCTCTCAGTCTATCTTTCTCTGGAGCAGAAGCTTTTTTTTCAGAACCAGCCCTCCTCTGCATCAGTCTTTGTGTGGTTTGTAGCCCCTCTGCACTCTCTGGGGCCTTCATCACTCCTGGGCTCATTAAGGGCCCATAGGTGTGGTGGGGGGTTTATTGCAGGTTTGGTCATTTCACTCTGGCTTTCAGCCCCCCGCCTCAGAGCCAGCTCGTAGCTCCCACCTATCGTCCAGCTGGCAGATTCGGGGAGTCCAGCTACAGGATTTCAGCAGACGCTGGTGATCCGGAGACACGCACGCCACCCGGATGGAGGTTCTGCTGCTGCTCCCATCCCTTAGCCGGATCCGACTTGATTGTTGTCTAGACCAAAAGGCAGATGTTCATGAAACGGGCACTCAGTTGTGGTGGCCAGAGCCCCCCCCCGGCCCACCCCCACATCCCTGTGTTGCTCCACACTGGGGTGTAGTCACTGACCGATTTCACCAGGGCCCTATGGAAGAGACCATGAAAAGGAAGCATCATTTATATATGTGTGCACATGGGGGGGGGTCGATGTGTGGGGAGGCTGCACAAATGTTGTACATGCAAAAAAAAATTATAACCCCCCCCCGCCGTATAAGTCCCCTCCCACTGGATGATGGACATCTCTGTCCTGAGGCCTGAATGGACTCTTTGTGACTAAGTGGGTCAACAGTGATGGGCTACAGGGAGGGGGGGGGGGGGGGGGGGAGAGGGAAAGGGGGGGGGGGGGGAGGGGAAGGGAGAGCGAGTGAGAGTGAGGGAGGGGGAGAGAGGGAGGGAGAGGGGAAGGGAGAGAGAGACAAGGGAGGCAGAAAGGCAGAGGCAAAGAGG
>JAODKM010000044.1:2508817-2524220 GCA_026780845.1 Petrocephalus sullivani | reverse complement strand
CCCTTAGAAGCCCCCCCCCGCGGGATGAGGGACATCTCTCCCCTGGGGCCTGAGTGGCCTTTTTGGGACAAAGGGGGAAAACGGGGATGGGGGACGGGGGGGGGGGGGGGGGGGGAGAGAGAGATGAAAAGTGGCAGAGAAGCCAGAAACTGCATCCTCCTGTAGTTCCTATCACTTTTGTAAAAGTGCAGACACAGCCCTGGAGCAGATAAAGCTGGAATGGTTCCTGTTTAGATAGCGGCAAGCAGTCGCCTTGTATAGTCAGGGAGAGAGAGGCCTGTTACCAAGGATGTTTCTTTTCTTTGTTGCTATGGGAGATTTTCATGTTTATGATTGTACGTCATTGGCTCCGGATTTTGCTGGAAAGCACGGCTGCCCTGTGCATTCTGGGTATTTGAAGACCTGTGACCCTGAACATACAGGACTTACTGAATACTCACAGCTGGCCCTCACTGGCGCTTTGGTTATTCTGTGCCAGTTAGTTGTGGTTACCAGGTTGTGCTTAATCTGCTTTTGTTGTTGTTTGGAAGTTTGAGAGTTTGGCTAAAGAAAATCTGGATGGGGGAGAGCAGATGTTGCCTCCTTCTGCTTCTTAAATCTCGGACAGGAAAGGATCTGCTCTGTGTTTCCACTATGACGAAAATTAACACTGATGTCTAACACTGGTCGTAGTGTAATCCCAGGACTTTACGGCATCAGGGCTGTTTCATTGTTCCTGCTTTGGATGATCTGTTAATATGTCACATGACAGGTTAGGGGGCGGAGCCACTGCGTCCCTCGTCAGTGCTGTCACTTCTGTATGATTTCCATGACGGGGGAGACCTCAGAAACCGGCCGGCCGATGGGACGCCTTTCATCGCTCTTAGAGTGCTTGCTCCGCCAGACTGATGAGAACGCGATCTCGCTGCCCGGTCTCGCTTGGCCGCCTCCACGGCTATCAGGCTGGACTCGATCTGCTTCACGTGAAAAACAGACAGGTAACAAAACGTGACGGGATGGCTGGGACAGAGGAACGAGGGATGGATAAATAGAAATACAGTAGACACTGTGACGGCGTTTCACATGTTCTAGCCCATTGGCAGCTCTTGTACATAGACAAGTAAGACAATGACTGTGTAGCGCAGGGTTAGCAGATTAGCAGATGGGGAGGTCTCGGCTTTATAGTGCAGGCCCGGCTTCTGCAGGTCCCAGTGCAGAAGGATCGGTTAAATGTCATTCACAGCCCACAGACTATTCCTCTTTCTCCTCTCTCTGCTGCCTTGATGTCCAGCAAAGCGGTTCTGCTGTCAGATGCTTCCCCAAGGAACTGCAAGCGAATGAAACGTACTTAAGCATGTACAAGCATTCCTCAGCCATGGAATGCAGTGATTGTTTAACTTCACTGCTCTGAAATGTGTTTTCCAGGAACCTGTTCAGATCTCCCCTCAGCGCAGCTACGGGGTTGAGGTTCTCTGGTAGCAGTGGTCTCACCTCCCGTATTTTAGGATTGAACCCCATCCCCACTCTGTCATGTTTAAGATGAAGCGGGATTTGAACCCACAACCCAAGAGGTGTAAAAAGCGATATGAGCTGAGCCCACAGACCAACCCAGAATGTTGTGTGTGTTTCTTCATGGGCGACAGGAGAGTGTAAATATTGTGTTTGTGTTCTGGGCAAAAAGCGAATCTGATTTATGCTTATTGGAGAAAGTGCTTAGCTCCCACGTTCGGCGTTCAGCACCAGGCAGCACTCCCGCCAAGTAACCACTCGCACAGATGTCTTAGTAGCTGCTGGAATATAAATTTCCTCCACATTAAATGAGTGGCCATTTACTTCTGTACTCCTGATGCGAGGGACGTTGCCCGCACTCAAGGTCCCCCACAGCTTGTGGTCAAAACATCCCACTAAATGTACTGCTTCTTACCCAGGGCCAAGTGACCTGAGATTCTCTATTTACTTGACTAACTCTTTGGCCATATTTGAAGGTTCCAGTTTATTCTTATATAACTATTTTTATATGTGCATCCTAGTCCTCTGAAGACTGACATTGCCTTATATTTATAATGTATATAGAGTTGCGGCATGTCCTGTCTTTGTAGGGTGTGACGCTGTTGCTCATTGGTGGAAACCCTGCTCAGGTTTCTCCTATGTTTTTGAGGCTGAGAAAAGTGGACTGGAAAGCTGATTAGACACAGGAGCTGAGCTGCCGACTCTCACTTTTGGTTGGATGCCCCCCTGGGCCCCTCTCCTGTGCAGGTTATCTCAGTTCAGTTTGGATCTGTTAGGATTCAGGGCCATTGCTGCACTTTCAACAAGAGTCCTTCTTTGTGGCTAGCACCGCCCCCTCTTTTCACCATGAGCCAATCAGTGCTCTGTGTTGCAGCTGATGAGGTCAATGACAGGTCCCTCCACCAATAGTAGCCAGTCACTAAAAGTTACTGGACGGCATTGACCACCCCAGGAGAAAGGAATCCCTACCTCAGCTGACCCACTTGATTTTTCCAAGGGCACTCCACATGAAGATCTTCGTCTCGATTACTGGAATTGATTTGTTTTTTGCTGTTGAAATGCTAATCCCCCTGTCCTTTGTTGCTGTTTCCTGTTGGTCACATTTTTTTTTATTTGCCTGAGGATGTACAGTTTTGTTGGTTGTGCGAGGAGGATTGGCTGTTATCTCTGGGAAGCCCATCTGCTGCATTACTGCCGATTTGTGCTGTTACTCTGTAGGGTGTGATGCATGATGGGAAATCTCTATACTGGAATACGCAAACGTAACGGACGGACTGTTAACTAATTTTCGAGACTTAAACATTTATGCATAAAAGTTTTAATATTACTAGCTTGCCCTGGTTACACAATTGTGAATTTATTCACTTTAATTTTATCAAGTGGAAACACGTCCATTTGCAGAAAGACACAAGCGGAGTTCTAGGCCATCAGTCATAACGCACCAGTTGCCGGTGGCAAATTTAGAGGCTGGAAGAAAGTCGATAATAGCGCAATACAGCGTTGACACTTGTTCTAAATTCCCGTCCTAAACTGCGGTGAGGTACAGTGGCCAGAGGTGTCAATTTCAGGTCCAGAAAGTAAAACTCCAGACCAGGTTTTTGTTTCAGCACTCTGTGACTGTGACTCTTTATGCTCAACTGATTGGTTGAAACAAAATCCTGGTCTGGATTTTTACTTTCTGGACCTGAAATTGACACCTCTGACAGTGGCGCGGCTCTGCAAATGGATATTGATCAAATGATGTAGTGAGTCGTCAGGGCAGTTAGGGGAAATTAAAGAGAGAATAATACTATGTTTTTACGAACAACTGTATCTTGTCTACCGCTCCCTTTCCTCAAGGTCACCGTCAGTTTAATCACCAACGTCTTTTCAAATCAGTTACACTTAATTTTCTCGTTCTTTCCTCTCCTGCAAAGGCGGCTAATTACCGCATTATGTCCGTGATACCTGTTCGTTTTCCAGAGCTGTTCTCTCTACAGTAGTGACGAGTACTTTGAGCCATGTTGCAGAAAAAAACGTTACATTGCAATCTAAAGCACTGCAGCTTCGTTCCACCGTAAACACGCGACCAAGGCCGTCCGAAGCTCCGTTCTGCACTCAGGGAAAAGGAGCCTTTTACATTCACGTTCAGAAAGCACTACTGACTACTTCGATATTTGTAAATTTTCTGATACACTACAGTCAAAATGAGCTGCTATTTACTTATCCGACCACCGGGTGTCACTAATGTTCACGATTTAGAAAAGCTGCCAGTAATGAATCACTTTTCGACACGCTTGAAAATTAAGCTTCAAGTGCTTTGGAAAGCTTCGTTTCGCCATCACTATGGGCTTCCTCTAGTCCCAGTCTATATTCAGACAAGGTTTCCCACATGAGAGCGTCGGTCCCTCTGCAGCCCGAAACCTGAACTACATCTGGGGGTATCTGAGTATGAGCAGAAATCTCCTTCTTTTTTGTGACTTTTGGAGGCAACAACAAAGTCAACCGAGGGCTACACAGGAAATGACCTCCATGGAGAGGAGTGTTTCCCAGTGGTTTGCATTACAAAGCACAATTCATCACTTAAGAGAAACTACCGGGCTTCCAAACATCAAGCAGATTCCCCCAGATGATACAAGCCGAACAAGCTGGCTCCATTAAAACGGACAAATCTGTTGGAAATGTGTCAGACAGATTGTTGCTGATTTCACGGATGCATGCCTAGTTGTCTGTTAACTGGTGAAATATAAAATATTACGTCCCTACTGATCTCGCCTTGTGCCTGTGGACGCATTGAGGTCCGCAGCGGAAGACAGTAGCGCTCACTGCGGTTCACCTCGAATGAATTGCGGGACAAAAAGTACCAGGCTAATTTAACTTATAAGCAAACCAACCGGGCCCGTATGCGCAACTTTCGGGAAGGTTTCCGAAAACAGAATAAGATCTACTGCCGGGTGTTGTCAACCACAGCTAAACAAAGATCGACATATGTGTCCGGCATGGCTTCCTGTTATGGTCAGAATTTCTTCTTTTCTTGTGGTTCATGGTCATTTGACTTCAGGAAAAAAACATAAACTCTAATTATATAGCGCTAAAAAACAACAACCCAGATGTAACGATGCGGGGGTGCTGTCAGCGTCTCTTACAAGCTGAGGTGCCGCCTTTACGTCCTCTTATATGAAACACAGGAGTGTCCATACCTTCAGCACACAACAATGTGTTAGAACGCATGAACCTCTGGTTATGTGGATTTTTTATGTTGTTGGTTCATCGTAAAGACGTTTTTACCAGATTCCTCTGTAACATCAGTTAGCAAACTCACAAAGCTGTACAACGTCAATATGGCAAAGCTCCTCACTTCATCAGACGTTTCATCAGTCCTGCGCTTTAAGAAGTATCTGTAAACTGATTAGTGTTAGATTTATTGCAAAGAGGGGCTTTGAAGATTGTCGTGAAATTCACTAGTCTACTGGGAAGTGCACATTCCGAGTTAAATCTCAGCGAAACAGCTAATTCTGAAACATTGAGACAGGGCTATAATACTGACATTCACCAGCAGTTTCTGGGTGATGAAACATATGTTCTCCATAACAAAATGTTTTAACGAAGATGTTTTATCTGATAACAACTTGCCGATATGGGCTTTTGTTTTTTAAGGACAGAACCTTTTTTACATAGACCATTTACTACCATTATAATTACACCAACTTTAAAACATCTGGCCGGCTCGGGAAGTCGAACTTGGCCGCATAAATAGGTAATTAGCCCACTCCACTCAGTTACTCTGCCAAGTTGCACAGCAACACCACTTCGACTCTCACTTAAAATTGTGCCCTGAGTCGTAAAGCGGTCAACTTGTTTCGAGCAGCAATCACCAAGTAAACGGAATTACACGTATATCTATAGACTCGGGATGTCAGCCAGAACACAACATTTTGGAGGTCACTAAGTAATCTGCGTTTTAAATGAAATCCCTCTAACATATGCCTATTTAAGGATGTCCAAATAATAGCGGCTTCAAGACACTGCAGACCCCCAACCCCCCAACCCCTGGGGAGGGCGCAACGTGGGAAGAAAGGCTTTCCATCTGTCTTTTTTTTGGGGGGGGGGGTCTTCGTCCCGCGCTTCTACAGCCAGATGTTCTGAAGACATGCGGTAGCAGACGCTACGACTGCATTGTGCAGTCAGGACCATGCTAGCGTGAGTGAGCTTATTTGATTTATTCCCGGCCTTTATCTGCCTATCGGCATCTGGACGGAGCCGGGCCGGGACGGGAGCGGAGGAGGTGCTCTCCTCGGCTCTGCTCGGGAGTATTGCCGAAGTCTGTAATTTGCAGCAGATGACCACTTGGGGGATGTGGATTTGGGGAGGTGTACATTTCCTCAAACCGAATTGCTTCTCTCTGTCGCTTTGTCAACTCGTTTTGTTGTTACTGGTATAAAACTTAAGAGCAGCTTAATGGCTTAAGACGCCTTTGATTATTGATGCACGCCTCCTTTATCGTGTCGCGGCAGCTGGTGGAAATGTGCGTTTTTGCGGTCGGCGTGTCGGTAGGTGGACGAGCACAACGATAAGGCGACCGAACCACATACAAAGGAATGCCTACAACATCGGCTTCGCCGTCTTTTGGGAATGGCAAGCTTGCTGGCTCTCTGCGTCCTGCTTTTGCCCGGTGTCCTCTCGCTGGCGGCCACATGTCCGGAGCGCTGCGACTGTCAGCACGCACAGCACCTCCTGTGCACCAACCGGGGGCTGAGCGCTGTCCCCAGGGCGCAGCCCCACAAGCCCGCCGACATCCTGGTCTTCAGTCTCGGAGGTAACTTCATACAGAACATCACTGCCTCCGACTTCTCACGCCTCGACGGTCTTATCAGACTGGACCTGCAGTACAACCAGATCCGCAAAATTCACCCGAAGGCGTTTGAGAAACTCTCCAAACTACAAGAGCTGTATCTGGGAAATAACTTGATATCTGGTATCTCCCCGGGTACTCTGCAGTCTTTGAATAAACTAAAGATTTTATATGGCAACAGCAATGACATAAAGGAGATAAAACCGGACTGCTTCGGAAATCTGGGAAGCATCATAAAACTTAGGTTGGACGGGAACTCAATCGAAAAATTACCAGACGCAGTTTTCAAGCGTTTGTCTAATCTGATGTATCTCCATTTGGAGTCGAATAAATTGCGGTACATCCACAGGAACGCGTTTATAAATCTCACCAACCTCCGCTTTCTGAACCTGTCCGGGAATAAGCAGCAGAGCATCCGGAATATTTTAACATTTGCTTCGCTCCCGTCTCTGACAACATTGCTGGTCTCGGACAACGAAATCCAGCATATTGGCAACCACGTCTTCCAAAATCTGAAAAAGTTGTTAAAGCTCTCTCTGAGCAACAATAAGATTTCTCAGGTCGAGCTGGGCGCTCTGAAGGGACTGTCAAGCGTCAGGGAGCTGCTGATGGACGGGAACGAGCTCGCCGACATCCCGTCTGGGGTCCTGGACCCCCTGGAGAGGGTAGAGGAGCTGGACTTCAGCCGCAACCGAATTTCCAGCGTCGAGCCTTTAGCTTTTACGCAGCTAAAGCATCTCAAGATTCTGAAGCTGGAGAAGAACCGACTGACAAGCCTTTCCGGGGGTGTTTTTGCACTCAATGGCGTTCTATATAACTTGCATTTAAACGGCAACAACTGGACCTGCGACTGTAATATCTTGGAGTTTAAGCAGTGGATGAATACGGCTCATTCTCAGGGGCGGCTCCTCACCGTGTTCGTTCAGTGTCAGTACCCCGACGCCCTCAATGGGAAGTATCTCGACTACCTGAACAGCACGCAGCTTTTGTCCCAAGCGAACAGCTCGCAGCCCTGTGGGTCTGGCAGCCCCGTGGAGAGCCTGGCTGGTGGGGTTCTGGAGAGCACGTTCCCAGGGAAGGAGCTGAACATTCAGGCAGACCAAGGAGGGTTAGGTCAAACGAAGAAGCCTTACACAGATAAAAATAAGCGAAAGAAGAGCCTCGCTCCCAGGTCAGGATCTCCTACCAGCGCTGCTGGAAGGACAGAGAGAGGGAGGGGTGTGCCATCCTCTGCTGGGACATCCCCCAAACCCAGCCCTCTGACAACCAAGCCAACGTTAACTGTGCCCAAGTGGCGCGGCATCGATCCCCCAGTTGCTACCATGCCTCTTCTAGAAGAAGCTGAGAAGTTTGACCGGCTCCAGCAGGAGAGGCTGGGTTTCCCCCTAGTGACCGACCCCTGCCAGTTCAACCGGCACTTTATTGTGAATGTGACCGTCAGCCAGGTCTCCTCGAACTCTGCCACCATCACCTGGTCCGTGCGGGAGTACCGGAGCGCACCGGCGTCAGCGGTCGGCACCCGGGTCCTGTTCGACCGTTTCGGACAGGCGGTGCGATTCCCACGCTTCGTGTACGTGCAGGACGGGGGGCGGTCGGTGACCCTCCATGAGCTGAGCAGGGACACCACCTACATGGTGTGTGTGGAGGCCGTGGTGGGTGGGGCCGTGTGCCAGGTGGCCTCCCGGGACCACTGCACAGGATTGGTCACTCTGGGGGCGGGGCGCTCCGGCGCGGACCTCCAGCTGGTCACCATGGCCATGCTGGGGGTGAACGCGCTGCTGCTGCTGCTGGTGGGCGCAGCCTGGATGGGCCGCAGACTCAGGCGGAGGCTCCAGCACCGGAAGTCCGCCGTGCACGTCCGTCACATGTACTCGACTCGCCGGCCGTTTCGCGCCATGGCTCCTGCCGTCGCCTCCGACTTCACCAGCTACCAGACCAGCCGGCCAAGGATGTGTGCCGTTGACGAGGGAGACCTCATCGAGTTTCCCTGCGACCGTTTCCTTGACAACAGCAGTACGAGGCGCGACGAAGCCTTGCAGAGGTTCACAGACTGATGCTTGGATTGGAAATCCAGTGACCAAGACTGTAGAGGTGACTCTTTATCTCCTGGATCTATTTGAAGGGATTGCAGGCTGGTGGGAAAATGCGCTGTCACTGAAGAAATACTGTCAGTCACAGCCCAGTGAAATGACTTTGTTTTGCTGAGTATGTGTGTGTTTTCAGGAATCTTCCACAATTTGAGCCAGACGTTTCCCTTTCCTCGTTGAATAGTTTGTTTCCGTCTCATCGGCCCTTTGGGGCTTCCTTGCACCTGGCACTTGGTATCTGCGTGCGTTTGCGTGCGCGTGCCTGCGTCTGTGCGCATGCGTGCCTGTGTTCGCGAGCATGCTCACACGCAACCCCGCGGGTCTAGTGACATCACAACTGTACGTCGCTCCGAATTTTGCTGGTGCTCATATAAGAGGGTTGCTTTTGGTTTAATGTAACTTTCTTTATTGGAAGCATTTACATTTTACACCTGGCAATTCTGAACTGTAGGAGCTGCTGGTTGGCAGAAACGTTGCTTTTATTTTCTGACATTTTTGTATTTTTCTTATTTAATCCTTGTGTTCATTTGTGTGACCAGGAATACGAAGTGTATTTTCTAAGTATGCAATAACCTGTAGATCATTATCTTTTTAAAAAATAAAAAATACAGTTTTTTTTTTAAACTTCTTGCATCGAGTTTGCTAGACATGTACTTTTTATAGTTTTCAATAAAACAAAACAACCTTGATGCCGGTTTGAAGTCGCTTTTTGTAAGAATGTATTTTTTATTGTTTACTGTGCTAAACGCGATGGGTTTATATCAGTAAACCGCGATTTCACCTGGCCGCTTTTGGGACGAGCTGCTGCCCAAGATTCTTAGTTACCAGCAAATCCATATAATTTTTGGGGGACCGCCCATCTATCTCTGTGCTTCTGTATGTTTATATAGCGTTGAGCTGTTCATATTTTTGCGTCTTTTTGCACGGGTGTGTCATGGCGATTTTGCACGGTACGTCACAGGGTGTGTGTACACTGTAGCCTGTGTGTATACCGCCCGTCTCTGTCATTTAGTCCCTGTTTGGTAAGAAAGGGTGGAGACATATCTTGCAGTTTCTAGTTTAGCTTCAGATCTTTAGTGCAGGCATGTTCTAATTTCAGGGCTGCCCTCAGCTTCAGCACCATGGAATGTTCTAGATGAACGGCAGGGAAAACCTAAATGAGGGAGATGAAGAGGGTCAGACCCCTAACAACGTAATTGACTGTGTGTACTATGCTGCAGATTCCAGCAAATAAAAGTCTGCATGTCATCTTTTCTACCACATCCAATATTATGACCATTCTAAGCCTGAAAGTTTGTGAAGCATTACAATAAAGCATTTTAACCATTGTCAAACATCAGTTATGTAATATGCTTATTAATAAGCTTTCATTTTATATCCTGGAGCGGTGAGTAGTAGAGTGTTAGTTGTAGTCCATCCATCCATCCATCCATCCATCCATTTTCGCGGGGGACCCAGAGCCAAACCCAGAGGCTACAGGCATAACAGGGAATAACCCAGGATGGGGTGCAGGTCAGTTGTAGTCTTTGTTTGTAAGTCCAGTCTTGACTAATCTTGATTTGACAGTAAACTGTTTAAGAGCTTAGCAATTGCAGGTTATTTGGCATTCCTGGGTTGTGTACTCTATAGAAAAGCAATCATTCTGAACAACTCTGGGGAAGGCAGTTAATAATATAAGATGTAACTTTGTTATTGCTTGAGAGTCGTAAATACATTTCTCAATTAGGTGTGCAAAAACTTATTTATGTGTGCTTCACATTTACAAAAATGCAGAGGTGAATAGTTCATGTCCAGAAAGTAAAAATCCAGACAAAGACTTTGTTGACACCAGCCAGTTACATACTCTGTGACTGTGACTCTCTATACTCAACTGGTTGGTTGAAACATAAACTTGGTCTGGATTTTTACTTTCTGGACCTAAACTATCCACCTCTACAAAAAAGCAAGCAGCATGTTGCTGACGCTGGCATTAGCTTCCTGTTTGCTACCAGTTTTCAGCAGGTGAGCAGCCCTGGGTTACAGTGCGGTTCTGTAAACTACAAAGCAACAGCAGAAAGTATAACAGGAATCACTATTTTAAACTTTTATTATGTCTAGGGGAAAAAAAGAAAAAATGTGTGACCGGGTGACCAGATAATCCTTGTCAAGGAGGACAGGATTTGTCCTTTTCAATTAAATGGACCGGGATTTCACATAAGTGCCAAGTTCTTGCTGCGCGCTGATTGGTCAGTCTCTCATAACTATGCATGTGTCACTAGTGTTAATGTGAAACAGCTGGATGAGTCTTTCAATCAAGGAAACAAACCAGTCAGAGCGCAGGAAGAACTGAACTATTTAGCCAATCACAGGAACCTTTCAGTTTTAAAGTAGGGTGTAAAACCTGAAGTGGTTTAAAGTACCTTTCTGGCATGGATTATCTTGTCACCCTCCTAATAACGGTGTTTGCCGATGGATGAGTCCTTCATGGTAACACACGTCTAAGGAAACTAGCAGTATATTTTGACATGTTTTTCTACTTATTAATAGAATGAGATGGGGGGTCAGCCCATCGCAGGGCACACTCACACACGAGGCACTCACACATGCACACCTATGGGCAATTTAGTAACTCCAAGCATGTTTTTGGACTGTGGAGGGGGAAACCCGAGGAAACCCCACGATGGCACAGGGAGAGCATGCAAAGTCCACAAACATGGAACCTGGGCGGAGACTGAACCCCGGTCCCAGAGGTGTGAGGCAACAGTGCTAACCACTGCACCACCATTAAATGCTATGTGGCTGCAACCCCTCAGGTTTACACTAGAGGGAGGCAGTGTTCTTTATAAGAAATCCCGAACGCGCACATGTGGCAACATCTGTTGAACTGAAGCGATGTTTATTTCTGCTTAAATTTATGCTTATTTACGGATAGATTGTAAAACTACAGTAGATCTTGGCTAGATTTCACAATCCCTTTGTGTTGATTTCTTTAATTTAAAAACGACATGATACCATATAAGGAATTCATGTATTTTCAGTTCAGTACCTGCCCCGGACGATCTGGTGCCCAGCCGAGCATCACCGCCGGTGTCTCCTGTCCGAAGCAAAATGGAACTGGCTGGCAGGTCCGCGCCCCCTCAGAAGTTGGTGCCGTAGGCGGCCGCCTATGTGGATTATAAGCAGGGTTGCTAACTTTGGTCCGCGGGCTGTGGTGAGATTTTCACCACGCACATGTACACGCATTTACATGTATGTAACAGTTTTATTACCTTGTAAATAGTCTGTAGGTTTTCCGCTGCAGCTGATTTTAGCTTTATAATGGAGTAATATAGATTTGCCGTAAGATGTCTTGCGTGAGAGTCTGAAAGCGTTTCACGCCAGACGCCTGACGGTTGGCAACCCTGGTTATAAGATTGACCGGCCCTGTATTTGTTTATAAGACTTTAGAAGTAAAGAAAAAATAGCATAGAATACTCATCGGGCTGTTGCTGTGTTTTAGTAAGAAGAGGCTTTTATTTTTAACCGATGCTTACAACTTTCCGAGAGAAGTTAAATGCCCGTTTTAGGCACTTCTTCAAGTAATTCTGAGGCTTCTGCGTCTGCTTTCTGTCACACACAAGCACTCAAGCACACTGTTACAGATGAGTGTTTTATTTTCATACGGGATCTGCGCTGATATTTCACATTTGTACAAATGCATAAAAACACAAAAACAGAGGGTAAGTCTGAGGCATTAATAAACCCATAGAAATATACAAAGTTATATAAACCTGTATGAATTTTATCTATTATGCATAATAAAATTAACAATATATGTTCTAATATAGGAGACATGAATCTTGAAAGTATTAAGTGCTATTACAATGTTATGCACAAATATGCACCACTGACTCCTTTCCGAGAGAAAGGTGGTTATGCTTACAAGTACAAGATTACAAAAAAATTATGAAATTCTATACAGTATGTATAGTTTAATCTGGAAATGAATGTATTTATATTATGATACATGTTTTCACACTGTCCTCGGCATAGGGAGTCTTTTCAAGTCCCTCCACCTTGACAAAACACAAACTACGCACTGTACTCCCTGCATGGAACGCCCTGGAGGTGCGCACTGTTACGCAGTGTTAAGCCAAAGTTGAAGCAAAAGGTTTAGAGAGAGTTGAGATGAGATGTGGCACGTCTCTGCTGTCTTTGATGCACTGGCCATGGGGTGGGGAGGTCAGAACTGACATAATGACGTGGGTGACCTGGGCCACAGACAGAGTATAGGCATGGAGAACTAGGGTTAGTCAGGGAGGAAGCATTTGGAGCTCAAAGGAGTTTTACTTACTCAGACATGTTCTGAGGGCAGAACGGAAAATGATTGGTTCAGACAGATAGCCAATCAGATCTTCTGTCAAATGTCAGACCAACCAACCAATTTGATGTCTTGGTCCTGCTTGCTCTACAGTCTGATTGGTTATCTCTCTGAACTGATAATTTTTTATTCTACCCTCCTAAAACTCCTGTGAGTGTATTTGGAGAGAAAATGGTCAACTATGTGTAAGGAAACGATGGCACTAAAGTGACAGATTCGCTGAGTGTTTTAACGAGATGATTTCACGATGAATCCTCATCTTCCTCGTCTCTATAAACCGCAACGTGTGCCCCCCCCCCCCCCCCCCCCCCCCCCCCACACCCCCCCCCCCCCCCCCCCCCCCCCCCCCCCCCAACCCCCCACCGCCCCAAAAAAACCCCACAGAGAAAAGTTCTGTGGTTTTTTTAACGAGAAGTTTTCCCGGTGTCCCCCCCCCCCCCTCCCCCCTAAAACACCCACACCGTGCCCCCCCCCCCCCCCCTCCACGACATATGAAAACAACACCATTCCAGTTCACAATATCACCGGCAAACTCCACAGTGTGCAAAAAAAGGGCCATAATTGGTACATCCTTGTGTTCCACACAGGACAAAGTGCATTAAAAGCCACATAAGATACCCTCCGTCTTCGGTTATAAGCAGGCAGTCCAGGTGTGATACGAAAAGTCCGCCAATGGGTGTCTCAACATTCTCAACATTTAATCATGCCTCTATGTGTGTGTGTGTGTGTGTGTGTGTCAGATGCTGAAATTCAACTTGCTGCTGCTTTGGGCAAGCTGCCTGACTGGTACCAGACACCTGAACCAGGGCCTGGTCCAAAAATGTGAGACAGGGTGACACTGTCATCAGAAGCGGGCGCCACTGAAACACCAGCATGGCGATAATCAAAGTTTTCTTTTTGGTCTCAAAGCGATCAAACCGTAGGTGACAAATTGAAAATTAGGCTAGACATTGGGGCTTAGTGTTAAACTGCAGAGATGGAGCTTAGTGGGATATTTCAAGCCAGAAGAGGCTGGTCAGAGGGGACTCTGGTTTCCTGGGGTGGGGGGGATTCTCCAACCACAGTGCTTTGGTCTGTTTGGTTTAGGACAGAAGTTGGAAGAAATATCTCTAAGGCGGTCGGGCGGAAGGAAGTTCAAATCCTGAATATCTGTTCAAGCTAAAATAAAGATCACAAATTGAGAACAGGCACACAAACAGAACAAGAAACACAGCTAGAAAAGATCACATAAAAAAAGGTTTCAAGCTTGAGTATTTTCTGCATCTTCAATTTTCTGCATGAAATCCTGACACGCGTGAACCCCTGGAACACACCAGTGGGTCGGGTCAGGAACAGTTTCTAAAGGATGGGGTTGAGGCCTGTGCGGGAGTTGAGCTGGCCCAGCACAGCGTCGCCCCCTACTGCGGTGGAGGTGGTGATGGTGTTGTGTTGGATGACCTGTTGCTGGGTGCAGACGGGGGAGGGACTTCCTGCCGGACTGCTTTCTGGACCTGGGGATAAGGAGACTTGTCAGTCATGTGTACTAGTTAGCTCTTATAATGTCCCTGCAAAGACAACTAATTCTGGGGGGACTAATCTCCGTGAATTGGGTTAGGATCCAAATATATAAAGGTACTTTGATAAAAAAAGCACTAACTGTTTAAACTGTTTTGATTGGTGGAAAGTGGAAGAGTCCATTTCACTTGCTGGGGGGGGAGGGGGAGATGGGTTACACTCTACTGGCATTGGACTTTAACTGAGGACACAACCATTCTGCTGTCCCCCAGAACAGCCCAGCTGGGGCTCGGTGTGACACGTCCTTGCTCTGGATGATGGGCTGTGACGGAAAGACCGGGAGGAACAAGTGCTACTCACTGAGATACCCCTGCGACTCCTTCTGCATGGCTGTGACCGGGCAGTCTTTGTGGGTCAGCAGCAGCTGCTTCAGCTGCGTCACCTCCGTCTTCAGCATGGTCACCTCGTTCTGAAATGGGAACGGCAGACTGCTGACCTTCCTCAAGCAGTAAGACTTCTACGGATGCTGACGTAGGTGACAGTAAGGAAACTGCGACACATACAATTGGCTCTATTCTTTTAAGGGAGTTTTGACATTTCCAAATGCTGAAGTGCTTGCTATATTTCAAAGCATAAGCCTGAGATATAAGTCAGATATAACATGAAATATGATATGAAATCAGATATAATGAGGTATATGTGGGATAGAAAAGAACAATATGTGAGCTGTAATGAGGTAATTATTGAGGTGTTTATTGAGATTCAGAATGAAAAATATATGGGCAATAACTGTGAGGAAAAATGAGGTATATGTTAGATATAAGCAGGGAAAGGGTAATAATGTGGTATTTGCGGTATATAAGCAGAGGTAAGGGGCTTTAATGAGATATGTGTATGGTATAAGCAGAGGTAAGGGCATATAATGGGCATATAATATGTGGTATATAAGCAGAGATAAGGGGCTATAATGCAGTATATGTGGTATATAAGCAGAGGTAAGGGCCTATAATGCAGTATATTTGGTATATAAGCAGAGGTAAGGGGCTATAATGAGGTATGTGTATGGTATAAGCAGATTAGAGGCTACAATGCGGTATATGTGGTATATAAGCAGAGGTAAGGGGCTATAATGAGGTATGTGTATGGTATAAGCAGATTAGAGGC
>JAODKM010000044.1:2495558-2506345 GCA_026780845.1 Petrocephalus sullivani | reverse complement strand
CACTAACATCCCCCCTTCCCCCCTCAGTGCAGTCCCTGCCCGCTCGTTACCCGCCAGCACTGCCCCCCTCCCCCACTGCACCGCTATCCCGCATCCATGATTTACAGCCCTGCATCTCGCAGCCTCTGAAGCCCCTCCCGCTCACCCCGCCAGCGCTACCCGCCGCCGAGGCCCCTGGTACTTCACAGAAACCGCCACGCCGGGACCACCTAGAGCCCAACGCCTAGCTGACACGCCACCCCCAGCGATGGCTGGCTCTGGCTTTCAAGGGCATCTGTCTCTGCTGCTCCACACGCCAGTAATGGAGCTCCATCCAGCAGCTGCTAGACGTATCACTGATCACAGCCATGATGCCCATTTAGCCTAAACGACAGTGCGCCACTAAATAGAGACACACCTACCACCAACTCATGGGCCTCAGACTCCTGATTGGCTCAACAAAAGAAGTTTACAGGCTCCTGATTGGCTCAACAAAAGAAGTTTACAGGAAAGGTACGAAACAGGACGCCACATCTGTTGACTCAAGAGCTGCTGCGACAGATTCCGAAAGGCCACATCTGGCCTATAGACACTGTGGCATATGCTAGGAGGCGCAGAATACCGACTGTATGCAAGCTGCCGCGGAAGACATGATCACACGATCACAGAGCACAGGGAGGTACGAAAAGCAAGCCAAGGAAGCATAACTTTTAGTGGGAGAAAAGGATAGAGGTGAAATAACAATTGTGTGAATAAATAAAAACATTTAGTCCCGCAGGAGATTCATATTAGTAACCTGAAATAAGATGCATTCTGTCATTATGAATTACTACTTTGTTTTTATTAGTTTCAGTGAGCAAAGAATTGATTCTAAATTCAATAAGTTCAGCAGGGGGTAATAATTATTTTCTTTAGGGGGTTTGCTTATTTAAAGTGCGCAGTACCTCCAAGGTCACGCCTCCCCCTAAACCACATGGCCTCTCAAAAGGAGCCTAATTGGCCCCTCCCACCCATCAATCATCCGTCCATCCAGTCATCCAATCACAGCACAGCTGGCAGCCCAACTCCCGCCTGTAGAATCTCCCTTAACCACAGAGAGACAGGGAGTTTGGCGGTGCATGTGGGGGGGTAGGACTTTCTGGAGCAGTGCCAACCCTCAATGGAAAGGGTTTTAATGGTGCTGGGAGGGGGCTTGGTGCTGGCTCAGAGTAGCTCAGGGAACAGATCACAGCGAGTCCCGGTCCCACTCAAAGCCAGCTCAGCTGGTGATAATTTATCACACATTTTGATATCCGTCCAGCTGGCGAGGGGGCCTCTATCTGCTCCTTAATTCAATTGTGCTGCATAAAAACCAGAGGGGGGCACAGTAGGTGTGTTAGGGGTCAGAGTGTCAGAGGCAGGGAAGCTGGGTAACGGCAGGGCAGAGGCTCACATGAGCGCGGGACCGGATCTGTGGGATGCATTACTGCACGGGGGCGGCGAGGTCAGCCACGGGAAGAACGGCAAGAGCCACGGACATGGGTACGGACCGGATAAAGCATCAAGAATATTCCAGTGCTTCATTTCCGATCTCTTAAATAGCCAGAAAAGGAGTCGGGCAGTACCTACGCCAGATATGAGACGACATTCTTTTTGAAAGCCTCTGTGACCTGGAACGACATTTACGAACAAAGATATCTACTGGCTAGAATGTTAGAAGTTAGAATGCAAAAAACAAGCAGTTCGTTTTAACACAAAAGCCACCGGGATTCTCCTCGTCCTCCTCCTAAGTACGCACTCAATCCAGCGTCAAAGTTCCTCTGAATTTAAACAAACGTTTCCACCCGGGAAACACAAGGGAACGATTTTTATACAACAAGAAGAGATTAAGGGCACTTAGCCTCTGCATCAGCCGCGACATACATCCAAGCGAGTTCTAATCCCGGAATTAATAAAATACGTTTCAGATTCTGGTCCTCTAAGGAGGAGCAAAGTCAGAGAATGACACAAACAGAATTAAGACGGTTCCCAGCAGCAGAAACGGATAAAGGCTCAGAATGAGCGGACAGACATTGTCTCCGGGTTTCCGTAACAGGATGAAGGTGCCTCACCTCAGTGCCAGCTGAAGACGTAGCTCTGACTACGACCGGTCAGATGACTGGAAGCCCTCGCTTTGTGGCTCATTCGAACCCGCCTTATCTATCTGGGCCTATTCAGGCCCTGGGTGACGCAAGGTGTGTCGGGGGCCATCGTCTGGCGACGCCCCGACCGCCGTCCTGCTGCGTTCGCCAAAACGCCGTCGACAATGACGGGTTCGACGGTGTCGTCGCCCATGCCGGGCCCACAACCACCCTGACCGCCGGTGACGACTCTCCATTATGGAAAGACGGGCTCAGCCGTAAACAGTTATTATGGGATGCAGGTGTCGGGAGCGGGCGAACAAGACCACGGGATCTGCCGAGGCAGGAACGTTACATCCTCCGGGTGGATCTGAGCCCGCTTTCATCCCATGGGGGTTTGTGTTCCTGACCCAGCTGGGTCAAAATCAACACCTAGGTCTAATAATAATAATCTCTGGCAATCTGGAAGAATCTGGACATGTGCCTCATTAACCGCGACAGAGAGATGAAAAATAAGTTCCTGATGACTCAGTGTTGAGTCTCAGGTCCCGTTAGTAGAATTCCTGTGTGGCTAAATATCTACTAAAAGCTTCACCTTCCACGTCGGTTCTCAGCGTTGACCTCAGTTGAAAATAATGGAAACGATCTTAGTCTCAGGTATGATGAGTAACGTCAAGGTGCGACGGCAACTCGTAGGTTGAAGGCTATTGGTTCAAGAGAGGGCAGGTATCCTTAAACTAGAACTTTGCTAAAAGTTTGGCTGAAGAGTACCAGTTACACAGTTGACAGGCAGGAACAGTTCAGAGCTGGTCTGGTCTCGTTCTGATGAAAACGGAGGTGGCATGTCGCTCAGTGGGTTAAGCTGCCAGATACCAGGGCTGAAAGAATTCACTACTGGGCCCTTGAGCAAGGCCCATAAGCCCCAGCTGCTCCAAAGAGTGTCTGACCCTGCTTTAACAACTTTATTTAGGGCATTTTAATGAATATTTAAGCTTCCACCACTCATAACGACCACATGTCCTACAAGATCAATTGGAGACACTTCCAGGGGGGTGCCTACTATGGATACCCAACGAGTAAATTCCCAGGTGGAAGCTACAGCAATGAACATCTGTGTGAGTCGGGACTTATGCAAGTATGTGCAGTACAGGACCTTATGCGAAAAATACTGCATGCATGAGAGACGATGTCTATATGTACCATGTTTGTGTGCATTGTGTGCCAGTGTTTAAGCCTGTGTGAGAGTATGTGTTCACTCATATTTGTCTTCCTTATGGTGCCTTGTCCATCTCTCTGTAATTATGCCCTGATTGTGCATCGGTGTGTGTGCGTGTGTTTAAAGCTGTGCATGTGTGTGTGTGGGACTGCGCTAATGTCCCTGCACGTGCACATGTGTGGGTGTGTAAATAGGCCCTATAATTGGGGTATAAATCATGGCCGTTTCCCTGGCAGCGAGCGCTGGGGCCCCCGTCCCATGGGACCTTCTCCACAGGGCCTTAATTACCTCCCTCCCCAGAAAGGCCAGCAGTGCCCGCTCTTAGTGCCACCCATCTGCCATACCAGCCCCCCGTCCCCTGCCCTGCTCCCTTCATTAGGTTTCCATCTCCCTCTCTACTGGGAGACATTAACCCATAGCAGACACACCCCCAACCCCCCCTGCCCCCCCATCACCGGGCTGCCTATTAAAATGACTTTCTATGGGAATGTGTGAGATGTAAGCGTGTGTTGGGTGCATGTGTTTGGTATGATCGTTTGAGCAGGCTAATGTGTGTTGGGTGTATGTGCTTGGCATGATCGCATGAGCAGGCTAGTGTGTGTTGGGTGTATATGTTTGGCATGACTGTGTGAGCAGACTAGCATGTGTTGGGTGCATGTGTTTGGTATGATCATATGATCAGGCTGGCGTGTGTTGGGTGTATGTGTTTGGCATGATCATGTGAGCAGGATAACGTATGTTGGGTGTATGTGTTTGGTATGACCATGTGAGCAAGCTAGTGTATGTAGGGTGTATACTGTATGTTTGGTATGATCATGTGAGCAGGCTAGCGTATGTTGGGTGTATGTGTTTGGTATGATCGCATGAGCAGGCTAGCGTGTGTTGGGTGTATGTGTTTGGTATGATCATGTGAGCAGGCTAGCGTATTTTGGGTGTATATGTTTGGTATGATCGCATGAGCAGGCTAGCGTGTGTTAGGTATATGCGTTTGGTATGATCATATGATCAGGCTAGCGTGTGTTGGGTGTATGTGTTTGGTATGCTCATGTGATCAGGCTAGCGTATTTTGGGTGTATGTGTTTGGTATGATCGCATGAGCAGGCTAGCGTGTGTTAGGTATATGCGTTTAGTTTGATTTTGAGAACAGAGTGTCTTTTCCTCCTTCCCTCCACCAAATGTCAGGTGAGAGAGATTGCAGTTGACATGCTAACGAGTCTTTACCGCCCCTTAGGTAGTGCTAAATTCATGGCTCTCCACATGCACAAAGATAATCACAGAGCAGCGGACAGCAGCAAACTCCAGCTCGTCTGAGGCCGCCGCTGTCTAGTAACGACTTGCAGGTCATTGTATTATTATACAAGCCAGGGAAAAAACGAAACCTCAGCTGAAATTCATGCTTTAAAACACCCGATAAAAGCCAGTGAATACTCAGAAAGAACATGTCTGCAAAATAAACACCGATTAGATGTTTTGGAGTAGAATCAGCTGGACTCATTTACAATTAAAAGTTAATTTACAATGTTATATGGCTGCTAGCAAGTGAAATATATTTTACTGAAATTTATTGAAATTTTAATTGACCTCTGCTACTACCTGAACAAAATCTAACTTATGAGTATACATCTAATATTACTATAAAAAAGTAAATCATGCTATCTATGTTTTCCATTCAAATGGTCTGAGCTTTCCTTAAATGAAACGCCAATACTATCGCTACACATTCTTTCTCTGGGCCACAAACCACATCTCAGATAAACATTCTTGGCTTTTGGTCCATAACCAGGGACCACAGCAACCTTTCATGTCAAGCATTTAGAGTAGTTCTACATTCATTGACTGCTTGGTCAACGGTTATGTAATAAGTATGCGTTTGTTATTTGATCACACACTTATTTTGTCTTCTGTGTCTTTTTATTTCACACTGGTCTTTGAATTTTTTTTTAAATAGTATACTATAAAATAGAACTGAAATAGAATTCAGCACATTGAATATCGTAATCCATTGCCAGTCTGAAAGGACCTGCAGTTGTACCTTTGAGCAGCTAAAATAAATGTTGCCTGGGGAACTAAAGACCAACAGGCTGGCTTTTGTCAGACATCAAGAGGTCTGGGGCGATCTTGTATGTAGCTTTCAGCATAAAGGCATGTAGGATGAAAGTTATACTTTATTAGGCCGAAGCTTGAGACAATGAAGCGAGCGGTGGCTTGAGGGAACCATCACTCTTGCGTAAAAAGCAGACCGGCTCCTTTAAACCCCGAGTGTCAGTGAGGTGTCATTGTTCCTGCTCGGTAAAAGAGTGTCACTTACCCTCTCAAGTAACATAAGGACCGTCTGCCGCGTAAGAGAGTAACTCTGCCCCATCCAGCCTCCCCCGGGATTGAACAGTCCTCTCACTGCCACTCCGCTACCTCTTACATGAAAAACACACACATAAATATTTGGGAAAGTCCGTCTTTGTAATTTACATCAATGACCCAGGTAAAAAGGGGGGCCACTGCAGGGGATTGTGGGTCAGACTCTCTGACTCCTCCCCCATCATGGCTGAGCAGCACTCGGGAACATCGGAGCGTCTGACAGTCCGAATGTCACCGTCACGCATTGCCGCAAGCCTCCTTCCTGTAGGTTGCACCAGCATCCACGACTTTGGCCCGGCTGCGCTGACATCATCGCCTCCCGCCGATGACATCAGCCCCCCCCCCACAATGCCACCATTCACGCGGACGTCGTGGAACGCTGCCCCCGCCATAAAATGTGGCCTTTATGTCTCGCCTGGAGGGGGAGGGGCACGGGAGAAGGAGGAACATGGCAGCAGGTGTCCGGGGCCAGAGGTGCCCATCTGTGTCACAGGTACGCCGCACTGATGGTCACTGGACTGTGGGGGGCGCACTCAAGCACAAACAAGTATGTAGTGGGAGCAACATTTCTATTTTAAGAACCGAGTGGGTATGTCACATGATCCAGTGAGAAACTGCACACTGTAAAACGCTTTTCGGGTGCAGAGTAACTTTCAGAGCGCGACCATTGTGACTGCGATAAGGTGACGTTCAATTACCTGAGGAACATGTCTCACAAAGGGACGTGACAAAGTCAATGACCCAACGCACCACTGGCATTAGTTCCCAAAAACTGACCACAGACACCCTTCTGAAAACCCCTTTGCCTGTTTCGCCCCCCCCACCCCCCCAGAACCACACGGTCCGCTATCTGCGACAACGGCGCTCACGTTCGCATTCGGTTACGCAATGCTTCTCCGAGAATCATACCCCTTCCTCTATTCGCAAGTAAAAAAAAAAAACACAGTACATTCAGAGCATGCCAGGGATTATGTCATTGAGCCAGCCCGCGCCAGGAGCACATCCAGAGTGCAGGGCAACAGAGGGGGAACATATAGTATTGTTTACCTCATAAAAAACTCAGCACCTTCTCTGATGCTTAGTGACAGATCTATTGTCCCTAGTAACAATATAAACAACAGATCATTACCCACATTAGAGAGGACGCATTCCTATCTACAAGCCCCGACTAGATGCAGCCGCGTTTCGGAGCTGAGGGTCTAGAACGACGACGCAGGTCTTTGAGTAGCACAAAGGGCAGCTGATTGCACGCTCGCTCTCGATCTGATCTCACCTCCACAGCTGCCTAGGAGGCTGGGGGACTTTGAAACCAGATCGGCTCCGATTCCTGGGTGAGGGTGTGATACCTGGCACGGGGGTCCTGTTTTGATACGGATGAGGGACAGGGTCTGCCTCTCTGATGGATGGCTCTTTCATCGGGGAAACGGGAATGAACGGGGTTGGGGGCGGATCCCTCAGTGAGGTAACAGCAGGGCGGTGCAGGACTTGATGCGCCGGACCGTGTTACCCGTGTTACAGAAAGGGGTGGAGGGGCTAGCCTCAAAACACAGCCCTGCAGGACAGTCTGCACGCTGTGAACCACAGTCCTCTGTCACATCGCACCCACAGCCACTCACATTCAAAGTCAAGATGGAGGCTCACTTGTATGAATCCTGGGCAGGAACGGGGCAGACCAAAGGGTGGGGGGGCGCTTAGGGGGCCCGGAAAGCAGCAGGAGGGCGCGGAACATCGTTGCATGTTCCCATGTTCTGCCCAAGCTTCCAGTGCTCAGCACCGCAATGGGCCGGGCCTGACGGACCCACACAGGCTAACCCTTACAAATGGTCGTCCCCAAGTTCCCCCGACTTGTGGGGGCCAGCGTGGGGTAGGGGAAGAGTTGGGGCTGGAGAAAGCCTCCTGCCCGGCCTCTCAGAGGAAACAGCAAGAACGCCGGTGCTCGTCCGGGTGTGGGATTACAGCAGGAGTAATTTCTCATTTGCAGAAAAGTCAACAGGCGCTGGTAATGAGATTAGGCCAGGAACAGCGACGCGGACCAGATGACATTTAGGCTCGGTCATGGTACAGTCACACGATAGCCGGCCCCCGCTTATCAGCCTTGCGGCTGGGACCTGCCTGACACATATGAAACCGTAGACCCCTTCCCCCCCCATCAGAGCGGCTAACCCAAACAGGCCCATTCTATTTCAATTTTCCACTCTCACTGTCCTTGGACTCTATCGGCGCAGGCCGCCATCATCTCAAGGTGAGCATGAGATGAATCTGCAGGGTTATGGGCCTCTGCTGGCCACTTAAAACGGTCCCTAGCAGTGAAGGAGACTTCTGCACAGCCTAAATGATCAATATAAAAAAAGCTGACACAACCTTCTTTAAAAGCAGGATGCAGGTGGGCCAACAACATGCAAAATGCTCCTCCCGCGGAGCCCCCCACCGAGGCACTCGTCTTCCGATGGCCCAGCCAGTGTATTTGGGCAAACTCAGGGAACGTGTTCAGTTGGCCCCCTGAAACATGCACCTGGAGCCATGGCCCCCTTGTACTTCGTACCTCCAACCGTCCCGTTTCCCTTTCAGACACCAGTAGGCTTCTCTTTCTGCCACCTCTGCATACATTAAGCCACTACGGGGTCCCACGTGTCCGTCGCCGGCCTCGAGCCTCGCGGTGACCCCGAAACGCTGACGCGACGTCGTAAGGCAAGCCGCGCTGGGGTCGGGGCCGCGGAGCATATCGATGACCGAGGCAGCCAGTGTTAAAAGCCTTAGGAGCCAAAAGGCAGGTCAACCCCATAGCTACAGACAAATGAACAAGAGAGAACGGACAAACATGATTCACCCCGAGGGGGTGGCAGCAAGGGACGGAACTCCTGACAAAGTGCCCACAGAACTGGTGCCATGTCTGGCACAATGTCCTTCTTTGCAGACCTCTGGCACCAGCCCTCTCCCTCCCCCCTCTCCCTCTTCCGTACAGCTCTACCCCGCCCTTCTTCTTGTGTTTTTTTCCGCTTTTGTGACTTTAAAAAAGCCAGATGACATATTTTCATACCCTGGGTTAGTCGTGGGAAACACCATCACTCATTGTTCTGGTCGCACCGTTTAAAATCGGGATCGGCGGACGGCGGCGCTTGTGCTTAGGGTCGGGGGGAGGAGGTGGGGGGGTTTGGGGCACGGACTCCCGAACGCTGCTGGCTCGGCCCTCCGCAGGGGAGCTGCTCTTGTACCCTTGAGCAAGGTAACTGAATCGCTGGAGTAATATATCCAGCTGTATAAATGGGCGTAATTTGTAAGTCACTTTGGGTAAAACTCTCAGCTAATGTGTCTGGCTGTGCTGGATACAAACTTTGTGAAAATAGCATTCCGTTACCATGTCAGTTAAGGTAAATGACCTGCGCTCAGTTGGGGGGGGGTCTTTTGGAAGCCAGAAAAAAGCAGATGGTGTAAGAGTAGAGAATTGGGGATGGGGGGGGGTTAAAGCCAGCTGTTGCACACACAGGAAAAACTGCCTATCAGTATTACTTTAAAAATGGCGCTGGCTTCTCAGTCACAAAGCCTTTGTTGGGGAGGGGAGGGTTCATGTAATTAGGCAGCGAGTCGGCCGTGCATGCCGGACCCCATCAGGCAGGAGGCCCCCGTCACACGTGTAATCACTGACCCTGTTGTCAAGTAAGGGAGTGTGCGTGTGCTGGTGGGATGAACATGGGTGTGGGGGTGGGGGGCTGTGGCGGGTGCTAATGAATGGTGATGTCTGAGGACATGAAGATGGACTCTACGCTAAGGGCCCCATTGTTCCTCCAGGGCCTGTTCGAGAAGAAACAGGCTCCTCTGTCTGGCTTAGAATGGAGCCCCAGCACGTTTAAACACAGGAAGATTCCGTGCAAAACATTCTCGGATCCTACGTACAGGAACCGCTCCGTGTTTCAAATCTTGGGGCACAGGACTGCCCATGTGACAGAGGGGCCACACTGTCGGACAGTAGTCTGGGCGTGTAACAGAGTCAGATCCTCCACCATGGGGAGCCAGAAGGATGGGTGGACTGGAAGACACCTCCTAGCGTAAAGCTGCCCTGCTGCCCTCACCCCCAGCATGCAGGGGCCTGTTACACACTCCGTATATGACGATATACATCCCAAACCCAGCACCCGCCTCGGTACCCCAGCATATAAAGGCCCCTTTATTAATACCAGAGCCCCAGTTTTTGGCAGACTGACACCAAGCTGCCCACAGCCAACCCCAGAGCACAGGGGCTTGGCACTACCCAATGGAAAAGTGGGGCCCACCCGCCCACCCACCCTCCCTCCCGCATCACCGCTGTGTGTGTATGTGTGTGTGTGTGCGCGCATCCCTTACTTACCTGTTTTGTCTCTGAGTGCATGGGGGGGATGTGGGAGGCCGAGCAGGCGTTGCTGTGGGCGGGGCTTTGCATGCTCATCACACTGGCGCCCATGCTCATCTGGCTTTCCATCTGGGGGGGGGGCAGCACAATACCAATACCAATCTCTGAGACACGCCCTTCCCAGATGACATTCATTCACGTTTCAAAGCATTAAAATATATAAAATATATAAAATATTATATATAATGTGCACCCAGCAACAGACTGGCATCCTGCCCAGGATATCCCCTGTTCCCTGTCTTGTGGGCCTTCCCTGAGTTACCCAGAATAAGCTACAGCACCCCCCCTTGCAAGCTTGTGCTACATATGGGAGATGGATGGATGGATGGTTTTATATTGCATACTCTGAACTAATAAGGTTCAGTCTTGGATATCGGTCTGACATAATTTGGTTTGTAGTATCATATATGAATGCGCAGCATTGCTGTCACACTGAAAGGGGATGTGTGGGTCCTGATGAGGGGGGGTCCTGGCGAGAGGGGGTGGGGCCGCCACACTTACGGGCATGAGCACCGCAGAGGAGCCGGGCATGCTGGGATCGGGCAGCGGGCCGGGCATGGAGGCAGCCAGCGGCTGCCGCTGTCTGTTCCTGAGGTGAAGCAGGGAAGACAGCGAGCCGGGGACGGGCCTGGAGTGGGGAGACACACAGAGAAGCATGGAGACCCATCGAGGCACATGGAGACACACAGAGAAGCATGGAGACCCATCGAGGCACATGGAGACACACAGAGAAGCATGGAGACCCATCGAGGCA
>JAODKM010000044.1:2470699-2484356 GCA_026780845.1 Petrocephalus sullivani | reverse complement strand
TAACAGACACCCCCCTCCACTAGACCCCCATTTGCTTCCAGCCCCAGAATTCGGTGAGGGGCCCACAGGGGGCCCACGGGAGAATACACTGATAAGAGTCATCTGGTTACACACTGCCTTGAGTAAGAGAAATATTGTCATAAGCTCAAAACTCCTAGTTCAATTCTGCAAACCCTAAGAAAATGGCCTCACCTTGAAACATTAATTAAAAGCAAATAAAGACGACTGAAAAAGTAATAAAAGCTTTTCAGTACCTGAAGGTTCCTGTTTTATGGTCTGGCATATACATCCCACCTGCACGTATACACATGAACGTAAATCCGCAAGCATGCACACTCTCAGGTATTCACCATGCCGTCTTAATGTGATTAATATAATCCCTAACCCAAAACCAACAAAACTCATAACAGATGGATATCAATAAGGCAAGGTTGATGCTTTTAGTTTCCCTCCAAAAGGTTAGGAAAGCATGTACACACACCCACTCACTGTTAACAGCCACCCCCAGAAGTTTGGGAGATGTGTAAGTGATCCTGCAGGGACGTTCCAGCCACTCTCCTGTAACGGGCCGGGCTGTGCCACATAAGCCCCGCGGCAGAGGTATCACTTGGCAGGGTTTTCAAGGCTTAGGATAAACTTGACTTAGAACTGAGGTTGTGAGCTTTGATGAGGGGGTGGAGGGGACATGGCCGGGTGGGGGTGGGTACCATTGACAAATAATTTTGGCTCCCGAGTAATGTTATGAACGTTCTTACCTGAAAGCATGTTGTCATTCTTTATAGATGGAAACTTCAGCGTCATCTCATGTTTATGTCGATGAATCATCAGGTGGTCCTCTGTGGGGAATCGCTGTGGGTACAGGGCATTGGGGTTAGTGATCTGGGCATGCTCAGACCTCATCAGGTGGGTACAGGGCATTGGGGTTAGTGATCTGGGCATGCTCAGACCTCATCAGGTGAGAAAAACGTTTTCTAGGTCTTTGGTCCTGCTTGACAGTTTACTAATTGACTTTTGCCAGAATATCTGATTAATAAAATGACAGAGTCATTGACATACGGACAATTATAAACAAAGCAAATAGCTTTTTAGATAGCATATATACACACATATATATCATATATACATCATTCTCTGAACTGAAGGTATGAATTAGTACAGCTGGCCGAGCCACAGGAAGAAATTACATACTTGCTGTTTTCATGCGAAATTGATGAAACAGAAAAATTGATAAAATGATAAGATATTCCATGTTTAAGAGCTGCTTAGCCACTAATAATTAAATACGGACAGGGAACACTGAGACAATCTGTATTATCACATTTCTGCGTCATTGACTCTCACCCCGTCACCAAAATTAGCAAAACCCATCCAAAGCGAGAGAACCGGATCAGAATCATTAAAAACTGTCCGAAGACCGTCAAAAGATTCAAACCCAAACGTTACAGTTGTCGCAGTGATAAAAAACTGAACTTGCCATGCACATGTTTTAATAATGTATAACTTCCATAGCCATTAGAACTTAATGAATTAATGATCGCTGGTTAGAAAACAAAGAAGCACCATCTGTAAATACTAACCAAGATACTCATATATTAATATCTCGTACCTGCCTGATGTCGGGAGATTTGACTCCTCATTGGCCGAAGTGCGTTTTAGGTACTTAAAATGCCACACATCTGGTTATTACATTACACAGGAAAAACGTGTTCTCCTGTTTACAATGCAGCCCTTAAAGGAACTTATTTCCCCTTAAATGCTTAATTTGATTATATTAACCTAGCCTAAATCTAAATTTATTATGAACTTGAAGGGCATCTTATCAATCGGGGTGGAGGAAAATACATAAAAAATATCCAGCGCGAAAGCCAAAACTGAATACTGTGGATTTCTAATTTAGAAGAAAAATATTTGTCTGCCGAAGTTGTTTTGAGTTACTTTCAGGATTATTTTAGGCAGCGGCGCTTGTTTTTTATATTTTTGAGGGAAAATATTTCACAGTATGTTTACCGGCTTAATATAAGATCTGTCTCATTTTTATCAGATTTTTACCATAGTAACTATGTGATAAGAACAAAACGGCAAATAAAACGGTAAAACGAGAAGCAATCTTTACAGGAATCTTATAAAACATTTGACTAATATGAAGAATGACCTTTCAAAATAAGTATGGTTGACGTTTGAGTTCTGCAGTACGCAAAAAAAATGCAAGGCAAAAAAAATCCAACAGGCTATCTCTGCAAGTCAATGAAAATAAACACGATTCTGTTTAGGTATGTTGAGTGGTCTTGATAAACTTTTTATGAAAAGTATTAAATTCGACTTATTTCGTTTCTCTTCACTAAACCAATTGCAGTCATGGATTATTCGAACTTAATTAGCGATTAAGTTTGTGAATACTCGATTTATGGTAGGTTTATGGTTTATGGTATTTTGTTCAGTTTTAGAACACAATTTAGACACTTTGGCGCAAACTGCCGGCTAAAGCAACAAATAGCATAATTATTATCATCAATGTGTTCAGATACATGGGAAATGCAAAGCGCCTTCGGGTAATTTTTTTTTCTTTGAATTATCATCACTGTAGGTCAAGACTATCGGCAACGGATATATCGTCAGTAAAAGGCCCAAACATAAGGAAACAGTCTCAGATTTCCACTGGATTATTTTAAGTTTAATTTCAGTGTTGCTCACCTGGGTGCATCCTGGGGCGTTGCAGACGTACGGTCTTTCCTGTTCGGCGTTCATCGCTGCTTCTTCATAAAGCTGCGCACGGAAAGGGGAGAGGAGAGTGCGTTTGGCCACAGTACCAAAGTTTTAAAAACGCCCACCCCGCGCCATTTAAAGACGGTGGTAAAGCATCTTGCCTTTGGGTTTATAACTGAATGTAGTTCGGAAATGGACTTGAAGCTTGAGCGATGCGTGTAAGCAATCTCTCCAGAGCCGGCGTGCGCCTTGATGTCTCAGTTTCGGGCGGAGAGCCACCCGTCACCGAGCTGTCAGCGGTCAGACTTAAACACCGCGGTACTGTATTACACACTGGTATAATTAAAAAGGGCTTTTTCCCTTCCTCATAACTCACTGGGTTTTCGATAGCTCATGTCTATATAGATACTTTTTTTATATTTAACCTACACACAAAATAACTACTCTGACGTTTATAAATTGAGATTGCTGTGAAGGAGTAAGTAATATGAATGCCTAGGTAGCCTATATATACAGTATATAGTTAAAATGCACGCGTATGTCAGACACTGAAATGGTACTCACCACGCCACGAGGCTAATCGGCCCGAATTTATTACAACATCAATATATTTAGTCTACTATTCTAACATCTAAACTAACGAAACTATAAATTAATAAATGCACAGACCCGAAAACATAATGAACTTTTAAAAACAATAGTGTAGTAGCAATATAAACTAAAATGGGTAGCATGCAGTATGCATACTTTTTGCATTATGAATATTAACATTTATTTTACAGCTCAGTGACTATATTTGCGAATCAGTGTCACTCAGGCAGTATTTGGACAGGTATAAAGCTGTGACGCTGTTCACTCTGTAGAGACCTGCACATCTGAGAGGGAAAAAAGGTTTGCAAAAAATCAATTACCCATCAGCTTTTGAAGTTAAACAGCAAAGCTCCAGCCAGAGTTCTGCTCAGATGTGTGTACCCAGTTATTACATCTGACAGGATGACTTTTGACAAGAGCCAAAGTTATGCGGCACGCATCAAAGAGCAAGACAGAGAGTAAAATGTTTCCTGTTTTCTCCTCTATTTATCTTAAATAAAAAATGCCATGGGTGACCCCCGTCGGAGATGTCACACGTGTGGTCACACGAACTGCCCCCTGACAATGATGACGAGTACCATGTGCAGCACAACTTGGTAAAATTCACCAGAAACTGTGCAGGAGAGATGAGAGAACACCTGAAAAAATGTATGTACAGATCAGAAACAGGTTTGTTGTGGATTTGAGAGTGTTATTTATCCATGCATAAGACAGAGCTCTTCCCACCCCCTAAAACAAGAGATTTGGTGGAGACAGCCTCTATAATGTTTTATTATTATTATTTATTTCAATGCGGCCCTTAATTTCACATACAGCTCGAAACTGCTTTGAACTCAACAACCCCAAACTTCTTCCAACGAACCTGGCAGCGCAGGGTCTCACGTGCACCTACTCTGCAAAGCCCACCGGCTTTACACGCCCCGTGGACCCGGCCCTTTCATTTTCTGCCTCCTTACCACATGTCGGTCCTTTGTTTTGGTTCGGCGGAGGAAATAGGTTTACATTTTGCGCTAAGTGAATCCTGATGGCAGGAAAGGCTTGGGTCAGTCCAAGGATGGAGAACCAGAAAGGAGAGGTTATGGTGTGGCCAGATGCGGAAGAGCCGTCCAGACGCTCACATAAACCCGAGCAGCATGACAGGGAGCGGAAGACACTGGACACGTACCGCAAGAGCACCAGTAGTTTGTTGAGTCCTGGAAGGAATTGTCTCATCGTGAGTGCTGTGCATGGTAGCATGAAAGTTTCCATACGCATAGCGCGTATTCAGGAACTGGCAGCATCTCGTATAACTTCAGCCTGTCATCAAACAGGGATACACATGGCTAACTGGCGTAGATCACCATCAGTTGGTAGTTCCCACCCCCCCCTCGCCAAGGATTTTTTTTTTCTGACTTACAGTTTAAAAACTTGGGAAGTATGGCAGTAAGTGTGTGTGATACGATGGACGGGTGTCCGGCCCAGTGTGATCCCAGCCTCGTGCCCCTCTGCGTCCAAAGAGATACACTGTGACCCAGTACTGGATAATGCATGGTTATGGGTGGATAGATGGATGGATGGATGGATGGACGGTTGGACGGATGGATGGACGGATGGACGGATAGATGGAAATGTCAGTACGCAGAAATGTACATACTTAAATAAAAGGTGCAACAGTCACGCTGCTGCGGTACCACGGATGCATTACTTGGGCTTACAGGCAAAGCTCCGTGCAGTATTTATACAAGCAGACGCAGCTGGAGCGCACAGATGAGCTAATCTGCAAAACGAGTGTCAAGTCAATTCAAACCAACACTTGACTTTAAACAACAAACAGCTTATTTCAACAACTACTTCCCCCGAATGTTCTTTATATACAATCAAGGAAGACGTCAGGAAAAGATAAAAAGAACGTCATGACCCATAGACGATGTGGCTGTTTGACCCGCCGACGCAATCCAGGATGCTATTGCAAACATAAGGGACCCTTTTCCTTCTGAATGACACTGTGCGCCCTAAACTTAAAACTAAATTCTGCACTTTTAATCTAGACCGAAGCCCCCGTTTGACCGGCTGATGAAAACCAAATGCTAATTTCAATTTACTCGCACTTAGTAAGTAACAAAAATTCATATTTCATAAAAAAAAACTGGACACATGACAAAGATTACTTCAGTATAAATACTATATATCATTTAAATTTAAATAAACATATTTTATGTGTAATGTGGAGGATTCAGATTAATTGATTGCAGTCGATAATAGCCAATAATACTGGACGCATGATTCACTGTAAATATATTTATACTAGTAGATTAGTTTAACCGCAGTATTCGGATTGTGCGTGCACTTCCGCAGCGTAATAGTTTTTGCCTCCAGTTTAGGGACTTCGTATTGATCGTGGGGGGATGGGTAACCTTGGGTAATGTATAAATGTATTAGTTGTTATACTGCATTACATGGTGCTGATAAGGCGCGTGGCTCGTTTCCTTGTGCGGCTGTGCAGCACTGGTAACCCGCTCTTTGCAGCTGAGCAGAGGAAGCGTCCCTGTCGCACGGCACTGCGCCACCTGCCGAGGCTCCTTCCCGAAGGGGGGAAGCTTTTCACTGCAGGGTTCTAAATGACAGAGGACCGCGTTACAGGCCGACGGAAAAAAGGCGCTATTAATGATGAACTTCATTTAGGCATGAAAAGTCATTATTATCAACAATAGTAACAAATAACTTAAACTTAATGTTGCATGTATAATATTAATAACAACAATATTTCAGGTTTTATTGGGCAATATAATAGGACTATTCTTATTTGCCGAAAGTTTCACATTTGTATAGGTTACTAATAAGTGTGATAAACTCAAACACTCAGAAACCAGTAATTATATGCTTAAGTGATTAAAGCTATACTCTACCGACGTTTATTAGTATTATTATTGTTGTTGTTGTTATTATTATAAATGCCATTATTAGTTGCTGTTTATTAGACTACTCTCTACTTCTTTGGGTTAAACTTCTTTAGGTACTGTTTGCAGAATTGTATAATGGCGTTGCAGTGTTACAACTTCTGACATATTTAGGGATGATAAACCTACATTTGGTGGCTTATATTTTAATGATGAGCAGAATAATCAATAGTGATACTTAGGCAGTGCACCGCTTTCTCAGCGCGCGGGCTTTTAAGCGCGAGATTTCGCCTTGTCGGCACTTTTCCCTTTAAGCCTAGAGTATCTCCTACAGGCAATCAAATACTTCGATCTGCAAAATGACGTAATGCTTACCCTTACGAATTCTTAATCGTGGTTAAAAACAAAAACACCAAAATAATACGCGGGCACGTTTTAGGAGCTGCCACTGAACCTGGACGTGTCGGTATGTTAAGATCCGGTTGCAAATCCAGTAAAGTACATGGTTGCACTAGGCTGGACGAGTGTGACATTGACAAAGGGAAACTTTACAAACTCCGCAAAACCGTGACGGTCACCGCTTCTCGAGTCGAGCGGCGCTAACGGAGCCGGCCGGTGCACCAACTTGTGAAGACTCGGGGGTCTTGCTGAAGGACCGATTGCTATACCTCGGACATTGCACTCAGGTACATAAACACACAAGCGTACGTATGTGCGCTCGAACCACAAACGCCACGCCATGTGCTGGGCTCCTGTGTATTAAACAATGCGGGGAATTCGCGACCTTCTTCCGCGACTCTCTCAAACTGACAGTTCAAGGCGAGTATGTGACAGCCTGTCATTGTCATTTTTTAAACAGACTCACACTCCGGCACAACTTCAGCAAATGCATTAGTTGAACGAATGCCAATGACGCGCTAAGTTAATTAAACATCTTTTTCAACTTTTTCCAACAAAGGTTCAACATCGAAACTTCTTAAAAACAGAGAAGACTTTCAGGTAGAGCTGATCTAACCAGCATACAGAACTTCACTCAACCTGTTAACCAACTTAATAACAAACAGTATTCTACACTGTCAAAGTGCCCAGGCAAGCACCGCAAATAGATACACAGCCTTCTGTTTATGAACATTCAGCTAATATACATGGAAAAAAGCAAAACCGAAGACGCATATTTAATCTCCAGTCTGAAAGTTGGAGGGTGCCAGACAATAAACATGACAACCAGCAACTGCACACTGTTTCTGAACCGCAAAAGTGTTGCCTTTCAAAGCGGCCGTTTTAGTAACTTACCAAATAAGTGTGGAGGAGAAGCGGCACTCTTAGAGAAGGAACCACGTTGGACTGGGAGCAGATTACAATACGATCTATTTAGAGAAGCATTACATCACCCCGCGGTGACGTCACGTGGGATTCCTGAACTTCTAAATCATTGCGGTCCGTTTCTGGTGGGCGGGGCTACGGGCCGCACGCACCGGGACGGCGCAGCGTGACGGGGGCGCGCCGTTGCAAAAGTCAGCGCTCAGGCTCCGCGCTGACGGCTTCGGTGATCACTGTCACAGCCCCCAGAACCCGGAGACCATGCCCAGAGCGGGACACCGAGGCATGTTCAGCCAGGCGAGTGGTTTATTTTACTGCGTGTCTTTCAGTATCGGTTACAGTACATTTTCTTTACTTCAAAACTTTTTTTTTTGTAAACACGGTGACATAAAGCAGACAGTCGCTTTCATTTTAGAAGTCAGAAGGGAATGCGTCTCAGGAACAGACTCGTCACCAATATATAATTCACATCTCCGTGCCAAAAAAAGTCTTGATCTCCGAAATGCTGTGGAGAAACACACGTCCTTCGTAAATTACTGCGATGACTTGCAGGGACGTCTCTAATTAATGAATAATGCTGCCTCTTGTAAATAAATAATGGACAGGATTATGTCGACTTTTAAAGTGTTGGATTTAAGAGATGCCGTTACAGAAGTTATATGCTCCAGACTGCCTGATAACGTGATCTGGTAGCAACACAAATCAAAGTCTAAACCGGACAGCATTTCCATCACAAAAAGACGTAAACTGTTTAGACAGGTAGGTAGCGCCCTGCTGACGTCAGAGGTTATGAGCGGTCCGAGTGTCATATCGGCACCGCAGAAATATGCTTAATAATAATATGTACAATAAATCGTCACAACATATAAGCTAGTTTATTCCGCTTTTGGAGTCCAATATAATCCGTGTTTATGCATCGCTTGAGGTGTTTTCCACAAAAGTAAAAGTTTAGGGACTTTGTACTCGTCTTGTTTAGGGGGGCGGGGGGGGCGGTGGGGGTGTGGGCAATGGGTTCGCTCACAAACATAGAAATGCCCTATAAAATTTGTTAACCCAGGTTTTATATGATACGCAGCATTTCTGAAAAATAAGTACAAGTTTACTTTTGCTGGGACCGAAAGGCAGAACTGAGAATATGACTTTATACGCCACAGCAGTAATTCCCCAGGGGGTCTCGGCGCGCGTTTTCCTCTCCTTCTCCTGTGCTGTCTTTTCGGAGCAGGAAAGCCCCCTCGCCGCGTATGACATTTGGCTGTTCGAACCAGGGGCTGCACCACGTTCGCAATAACGGGAAACGGGAATACGTCACTTCTCATTTCTCTATTCGGCCAGAAAAGGTGAAAGGTCAATAGTGTTCATTCATTTATTTAGCCGTTCAGCGATGTATAGCTGACATGCTAATATATGGGTTATTGGCATGTGTACTGAAACATTTCAGTATTGTCATTTACAATGGTAAATGCCGCCTAAATCAGTCCTACCTGCCCCTCACCCTCCCCATTGGGTCCATCCTCGTCACTGCACTGTGGGTGGCCCTGATAAGTGACCTAATGACAAAGTGGCCTGACCGCTCAGTTTTTTTTTCTTAAAGCTGCTTGCCGCAGAGACAGGAAGTGTCCAGCTGTGCCACCCTGGCTCCCGTTGACGCACCCACGGGCTGCTAAAGTGACATGCACGGGCATATGTGCCCCCTTCTGTATGGGGTCCGACCTTCGCTCCCTCAACGTGCTTCTCAATACAAACCTGCACGAAGGCAGCAGGGAAACCTGGGTAATCCTTTTGTTTTACTGCTGTTCTCTTCACAGGATTTACCGTCACGTGACCCTCTTGCCGTACTGTCTGACAGCAGGGACCCCGTGATAAACAGGAACATATACAACCCAAGTCAGACCAACTAAGGTGCACATAAAACAGCCCGCGAGGAGTCTCCAGCAAGATCTTCCAGAAACGCTGCCTTTCCATAAGCCGAGATTCGCCACTCTTGCCCGGTTCCAGCTCATATGTTCTTTGGCACAGGTTATTTTAATGGCCCTGGTTTGGCTCTCCTGGTTACACTGGTAATATTCTTATGCTGCCAGATGTCATGCAGACGGACCGTAATTACAGAATCCTACCTTCCTCTATACCCTGATTGGTAGCACCCCCGCCCCCCGTTTTCCCCGATGGCTGACGCTCTGTGGGCTCTCTGTAGAACCTCTGCCCCCCCTCCAGCTCTCACTCCCCCTTGCTTCTCTGCCACCTCTTTCACTGAAATCCCTCTTCCTTGGTTACCAAAGCTGGTGCCCTGGTCTGTCCCCATCCCTGTCGTGTTATAAAGTGTGGCGCCCATGAATGTGCCCGCATCCGCATCTCGGTGAGACTCCTGCTGAAAGGAGAAGTGAGGAGGGTAAAAAGAAGAAACTTTTTGAACTTGCGCGTCAGTTTCGGCTACAGGTTTCGCCCTGACCCTGGAGCTGGCATCAGTGAGCACAGAGGTGCCGGGCCGGCGTCCCCACGGCGAATCGCAGCGACGCGCCCGTAACAAAGAGTTATACCTGCACAAAGGCGGCCGTCAAGCAAGGAGGCGCTTTTAATTGATACGATTAATTACGGCTCTCTTTCAGACGGGGGCCTAAGCAGCGGAGAGGGCCGCGCGGGCCAGAAATCACGGCGGCTGGCGTCGCGGCTGACGTGCTGGTGGCAGGTTTGTGGTTTGTGCGGGCCTCAAATGGCGGCTGATCGAAGCTCCCCCACACTGTGGCAATTGATGGGCGCCTCGCCGGGCTCCGGGCAAGCCGCGGCCACACCCAGCGCGGTGTCGCTTCTAACAATAACGTGCCTTAAAAAGCCGCCATAACTCAGGCTTTATTTGCCTTTCTCTCTTAACCTGGGCTTTAATCAACTATTATGACACATTTTTATTGCCCATATATTTCCGTGCCATATCTCCCCGGAGGACCGGAAAATGCGAAGCCTCACCAACCCCCCCCGCCCCACCACCACGCATTCACTTTTTTGTCCCTGCTTCAGAAATGGCGCAGGGCCGCGACGTCGTGACGCAGACGTCCGCAGGATGCAGTTGGCATCGTCTTCGGCATTTGTGAACGGGACATTCCACACACGCACTGCCCGCCCCCTACGGCGGGTGCAAAACGTCTCTGCAAACGGTGATATTCAATATTTCCTCTGATTTCCTACTATGGTGAATATGGTGCCCCCCCGGCCCCCCACACACACACTCCCCGGGTAATGTCATTACGTTACAGGCTTGTTGTCTCTGAGGCCCCACACAAAAATTCAACCGCTCACCCCCCCTCAGATATTTCAAAAGCTAAACCAGTAACTAGCACGCAGCGTCAGGAGATGGCAGCTAGCTAGCCAGTTACCAGAACGCGCTTCGTCAACATCTCCTAAATAAGGTACGTGTTTATTGAATGTTTGGTGTAGTGACTGGGGGTCTGGTTTGAGGGGTGGTAAACACCGGCACGGGATACAGATCTAGCTGGATCGAGTGAGTATGCTGGGGTTAGGATATCTCAGACTAGTTAAAAGGCCTAATCATAGATGCAATCATCCCAGCCTCTCTGCTCCCACAAGGAGGCTAATAGTAAGGCAACGGTGGGGGGGGTGTGAGGGAGACTGGAGTGAGGTGGGGGTCAGGATCAAGGACAAGGGGAAGGACGACGGAGGGAGCGAAGGTGCTATTGGCGAGGGGCGGGGGGGGGGGGGGTAACAAGGAATGAAAAAAATGGCAGCTGAAAATGTCTATATTTACAGACGTATTACGTTTATAGCCCCCGGACGTCGGCGGGAGAAATTACAGGAGTCATAAAAGCATCAAAAAGCCCATATACTGACCTTTTCCTGATAACTGTGGTCACCGTTTCTGGGGATTTCTGCTTTTAATGTAGGCTTTAGAGGAACCGCAATTTGTACAATGAAATACTAGGGGAAACATTAAGTATAAGCAGCTGCGTGATTATTTTATCTTTGACTTTGTCTCCTGCAGCTAGCAAGAACATCATTAGATCGATATGTTCGACTGCAATTTCGTGCGGTCAAAATGTGTAAAAATTTCAGATTAATTAAGCACTTAACCCCAGTGTTTTTTTTATGTCGGTCTCCAAATCGAAGAGGCGTTTAAAATGTGCAGGAAATACACCGGAGTGGAGAACTTTTGTTACTCGGGCCTGAATCACACACTGAGACCAGGAGATGTTCTGTTGCTGGTGTTGAGATCTGCGATGAGATCACAGGCAGGGTCTTTTTGGCCGTGGAATGCAGTCAAACGTCTGCATATGTGGTTAGGAGGGGCAGCTCTGCGCAGCGAGACGGACGGCTGCATGCCAACCACCCACCAGGCTGGAATGGACACGCAGAGCCCCGCCTCTCATTGTAGGCCGGGGCCCCTGGTGCCCCGGTGCGCCTGGCAAAGTGCTCTGTGTCTCTACTGCCTGTAATTACATAGCAGCTCTAGGTTTGAGGGCACGCAGATCTATGCTCGATGCTGCAGAGTGAGCCTTAGACTTTAGACTGAAGGTCACACTGACTCAGATCCAAAGAGAGACCGGCAGTACAGGTAATAATGCACCCGTACCTTCGTCAGTGCGGGTCAGTCTGTTAGGTGACATGGATGGCCACCCAGGTGTGTATTTAGAAATTCTGCGCCCCCTAACAAAATATCACCTTGCCCCCCCTCACAATTTTACATATAATTTGAAGTGGTGGCCTCTGATTCTGCCAGGGTACCTATGACCCTTCTGCGTCGCTGTGACTGCCTAGGGCACCAGCTTCTGTGGGGGTGCTGACTTAGCAAACCACCAGCGGCACTTGGGGGGGGCAGGGGTTGAAGGTTGCCTAGGGCACCACATGGACTTCAACTGGCACTGCCACCCACAGCTACAGGGCAAGCTACAGGAAACCCCTCTGGGTCTGGTCTATGTATGCTGGCTGGCACGAGGAGATCTGGTTCCAGCTAAGATTTGTCCAAAATGCAAAAATGAGAGTCTGCGTTGTGTCAGTCAACACTGGACGGTCGTGGTGGGGAGAGGGGAGGGGGGTTGGGGGCGACCTCCAGGGTTCCAAAACGTCAGATTGCAATGGATCTGAGGAAGCTAAGAAAAACAGGGAACGGTTAGCAGGAAGTTACCGGGGCAGCATTGTCCGTTTGTCTGGGAATTCTTCGCCTCGGCCCCCCAGTTCTGGTCAGGTGGCCTCGAAAGGCCCAGAGATGCACCTCAAACGACACCGTCCCCGCCGCGTGCCGAGCATTCACGGCAGGCCTGCGGAGCGCTCACGGTGTGCAAAACGATGGCTGCATCGCCGGGGGATCGGTTGGCGTTTGAGCGAACCTGACATCACCGTCATCCGACGCCGGGCCGCCCCGTCGCCTAGCAACGCGTCAGAGAAGAAGCGGTTCCCCAAGCACACCCTTCGCGATGAACGGCCAGCCGCCCCCCCCCCCCCCCAACTCCAAGGCGTCCCAAACTTCGGCTGCATCACCGCTGAACAGAAAGAGCTCATAAACGGGCCGTCCGCCCATTTCGGATTACAGAGAGGTGCTGGGCGAGGCGCACTAATGATCCTGGGAAAGGTACCAGGCCTGGCTCGGCTTCCAAGAAAGAGGAGGGAAAAAAACATAGAGAGAACAGAGCAGGGAGACCAGCAGGGAGACCAGCAGAGAGAGAGAGAGATGCGTTTTCAGAGTGATGTCGTGCAAAGTGTCTTCCTGAAGCCACTGACATGTGTCCTGACCTTGTGACCCTTTGTCAGCGATTAGCAGGGCATAGGAACCAGGGTGAGGTGGGGGATGAGGGGCACATGTACACCCCAATATCAAATTTGTATCTGTTCAGTCCCTGCAATAAATAGATGTTTACATTTCAATTATGAAGTTCTGTTCCCCCAATTTCTCCAATAACAACCCTCTCCCACGTCATTGGTGATTAGCAAACTTTCATCCCTCGGCACCCAAATATACACGGCAACACTGAGATGGCGGGAAGCCTGTACTTGGAAAATAAACAGTGATGCAGCCAATGAACTCTCCCGGGACGGGCTAGGGACGGGGGGCGGGGGGGATGGCAGGGCGGGGAAGGAAGGGGGCGCCGGGAAGTCATTGCGCCGGGTGTACCGCCCGGCAGCCGCACGGGGCCGGGATGTGGCAAGGCTGCCGCTGGGGGGAGGCA
>JAODKM010000044.1:2425527-2448212 GCA_026780845.1 Petrocephalus sullivani | reverse complement strand
CACAGAGGACTGTAACGTGGGAATGACCAAGTGACTCCCAGGTTGACATAGTTAACCTAGTGACTACGGGGAAGAGTTACGACCGCGCACAGATCAATGGACGATGGGATGGGAGACCACGGGGGGGGGGGGGGGGGGGGGTTGTTTGTGAGCAAAGCATTCCAGAGCCTCCTCACTGGCCTTGTGTGAGTTTGGCCCTACTTGGACATCTTGACCACAGTGCAGGTTGGCGCCGTTTCAGGGAGGGGAAACGCGAGTGAGCCGTCTGCAGATTCCGCCCGGGATGTCAAACACTCGTAAACACGGCCCAGAAGCCGGCGCTGTAATGGAACCACAGTTTATACTGGCCTTAGCGGCGTGACAGTATTACGTGGCAGGCACCGAATGGAGGGGACCGTTCTGATATACTGTGTATAGTGAATGTATTGTAATGTGCGTCCGTGTAAGTGCTTTTAAATTATATTTTCGTATGTTTCGTGGAGATAAACGTTTCCTTTTGTGTCCGAAGGCAACGGAGGCCAGGTTTTACTGAAGGCGATTTACTACGTCGGACTGTCCTTTAAAAAGCTGCTTCATAAATGTCAATCCGATTACATAAAATAAAGGAAATTTCTCCGTCTTTTGGTCAGAGTTTTATTCACTTTTGTATCTGCTACAATTTGTGCCTGTATGCTGGAGCATAGAAGTGTTCAGATCCTGGGGTCGTGGGGTATGTGCTGAACAGTGACCCCAAGGTATGTTACTGTCACTCAAAATATAAGGTCAGAACTTTAGTCCTGGGGGAGAATGTGCGAGAGGGCACATTGTAGACAAGGGAGAGCACCAAGAATCAGAAACTAGGAGAGGGAAGGGAGATCTAGAGATAAATACCTTTATTCAGCTTGCAATTATATAGTCAGCATTTAGAATCATATACAGATATAGAATAGTCCTATGATTCCAGATCATTCAAAAACAATTCAACTGTTCCCAAGTAATGTGAAGAGAATAAAATAAAAGCATAAAAGGGTAACTGGAAAGTGAAGTCGGAGAGCTAACAAACAGGTAACTTCTTTCAGTATCATTCTCCCTATAATAACCATTTCTATAAATAATTAGGATATAAGCTATGAAAACCCAGTGCAATTAAATATAGATTGTTTAAACTAACCAATAGGATAATGATATACTTTCTGCCTATTGGCTGCTGGGATGGACCCTCCCACAGCAGTTATCAGTGCTAAGCTCCCACCCAACCTCACACTGAGCAGAAGATGGTGCCAGATGGATGGTCTTGTTGAAGAAACCTAGCTATGTCTACACATGCGATCGCGCCGCGCCGCGCCAGTACAGGGACGGGCCGCGCCCTAGTCGAAGTTGAGCACGTTGCCGTCGAAGTGCGTCAGCACGTGGTTCTCGAAGAGCTGCTGGTCGCAGTCCAGGGGGAACTGCTCACTGCACATGGGGCAGACCTTCCAGTGGCTCTCCACGTGCTCCTCGAACTTGCTCTGCTCGTAGTGGGGGGGGAAGATGACCTCGCACAGTGGGCACCGCTTGTGGATGTCCAGGCTCCTGAGGGAAGTGGGGAGAGGCCCGTCATGAGCCGGGCCGGCACCGAGAGCCGTCGTTAGCATTAACCGTAGCGTTACTGCGGAACCAACATCCCGCTGAGAGAGGATCGCCGAGCCCGGCTCCGAGAAGTAACTCCTAGAAGGTTCCAGAGCAGCTTCACGGCTCTCCTTTTCCAGAAAACCTCAGGAATTTCTGGACCCTCTAGCACTAAGCGCCACAGCTCAGCAGCTCCGCAGTAGCACACCAGGTGATCTCTGACTTTCACAATCTTCCAATTCTCTCTCCCTCACACAGAGTTTTACAGATGTTTGGAAAATATGCCCGCATCGCACGAGCATTGTTTGGCAAATAACAGGTTGGATTAAAGGCGACAAGAGACGGGGAAACAAAACAAAGAGCACATTACCTGGAGTCGAAGCAAAAGCGGTTCTGGCTGCCCCCGAGTAGGGAACTCTGCGGGTCATGAGTCACTGGCTGCTCAGTATCGCCGCCCTGCTGGAGTAAGTAGGAACAGCTTCAAATAAAGCTCTTACTTTGTCCAGTCCCCATTGAGACTGCACCCCCCTGGCCAGCATCCTTTACCACCCCCCCCCCAATGACATCCTGAGTGGAGCAGACTCATCCGTTTCCACAAAGGTTTAAAAGTCACGCCTGTCTGAACACTGATGGGCTCCAGCAAAGGTTAATAATCCTTAAATGCGGCAAACTAGAGAAAGCGAGAAACAGGTCATGATACCACTGTATCAGCAATGAGACGAGTCTGTGATGCTGCCCTCGCCCAGAGCCCCGAGTCCCGCACCGCACCAATTAGCCTTTCCTTCATCAGTCTAATTGCGCAGACACTCTCCCAATTATCTCTCCACTCGTCAGATAACGAGCACCCAAGAGCCAACTTTAATTGAAGTTTTATGTAAATCCTTTTTTTCAAGCTCACCCCAAGCCCCCGGTGCATGTGGGTGGGACGGGGAGAACTGACAGGAGAGGTGGGGGGGGGGGCAGCAAGAAGGGAGGGAAGGAGGGAAGCGAGAGAGAGAGAGAAGGAGATGTGAAGAACGATGAACAACACAAGGCAAGAGGAGGAAATACAAAGGAAGTGAACAAGACAGACCTTGGTTTTCAGAGATAGAGGGCGCTGTGGAGCAGCTGTGAGGTTAGTGGTGGGGGGGGTCGTACCATGTTGCTGTGATCCTCGGGGTCCTCCAGACCATCTGGCGGGCTCAGGTTGCGGGACGGCTGGATGCAGACCACGTTGTCCTCCCAGGAAGGGGGTCCCGTAGGCGAGAGCCTGGATGCACGCTCTGGAGAGAATTCGCCGTCCGCTCCATCTGCGCAGGGGGGGGGGGGGGTAAAGAAATCAGATGTGTCGCCACGGAGGGCTGGGTTATGTGGTCAGAGGTACAGGCCTTCTGGTCGGAGGCACCGGAAGAGAGCCCACCTCGGGCGCTGGGGGCCGCGTAGGGGTTTCCGAACTGCAGCTCCGCTGGGCGCTGCTGCAGGAGAGAGACCGGCGGCAGGTCCTGGGGGTACGGCAGGGGGAACTGCAGGAAGAGGGGCGGGGCCCCGGTTGGGCTGGCCCCCGCGGCGGTGGCGGCGTTCCCGGCGGGGCTCTTCTGCAGCTCCTGTGGGGGAGAGCAGCGCCGGGATGGAGAACCGCATCACCTTGGCCGCCACATGGGCCTCACCACGACACATACCAGGGAGACCCGTCAGTTAGCCAATGAGGCCGTGCCAAGCTGATCACATGATCAGCTAAGTCTGACATCACAGGCACCTTATTCTTTCTGTTATTTCCTTGCAGACACAGTGTATCCAAATCAGCTAGCATGGTGAACATAGGAACAGGCGGGCTGAAGAGCACAGCTCCTAATGAGAAGCAGGATGTGGGTGAAGCCAGGCTATGACTGAAAGGATAATCCAGCCCACCATGGGTTTCAGAAAAGTGCCATGTTTCCCATCGCCACACTGCGCTCTACACGCGGGGCTGAGCGGCTACTCCTCTGAGTATTTGGCAGACATCTGAGTGTGGTGAAGATTCAGGGGATAAACAGGAAAATAATCATAAAATACATTAGTCAGCTCCACTCCGATGCAACGATCGAGCCAGAAAACCAACGACGAAAATAATCCAACCTCTTCAAGCTTCTCCTTCTCCTGCGCAATCTGCGCCATGTTCTCCTTCACGTCCCGGACCTCACGGTCCTTCTCCGCCACTTGGCTCTACGAGAGACGGGGGGGGGGAGTAAAATGATTAAGCGTCACAGGACAAACCGCATGGGTGGAGGGGAAAAAAAAAAGCATTGCCAAGCGACTCATACGGAAACAATAACACAAAGTGGCACTAAAAAAACAGAACGAGAGACTCTGACCTGGGGGGCAAGGTTTACGCAAGCGGAGCCCCCCCATCACAACAACACATAAAAGTCAGGCGGTCGCAGAGACGCCCTGCGACCGGGGCTTTCAGCCGCGGAGCTGTGAGCCAGAGACTGCATTAGGGAGCCCCAGGCCTGCGCCCCAGCCGCAGTCCACGTCCTGGCCCCGCCGTAAACAGCCATAAACAACGTCTCCGAGAGGGGGGGCCCATAAAGCATGCTGTCCGCGTATTTATCCCAGTACTGAGATGGTATCAAAGCGGCGCGCTCGTTATTTACTGCTCAGATAAACAGGCGCTCTCACACAAGGGCCGGCGTGCACGGCTGGGCCTGCCAGAGCACGGCCGCGCCATGCGGCTTAATCTGCTGCAGACGCTGGCTGGCGTGGCCACCATCGCCGTCCTGCCTCTCTACAGACCGCAGAACACTATGTGGCCTCTCCTCCCGGTCCATACGGACCCCATCGTCTTCCCGGTCCATACGGACCCCATTGTCTTCCCGGTCCATACAAACCGCACCCCACTCCCCTCCCTGTCCATATGGACCCAGTCCCCCTCCCCTCCCCTCCCAGTCCATACAGCAGGCCCCCGTCCGCTCCCGGTCCATATGGACCCCATTGTCCACCCGGTCCATATGGACCGCGTCCCTCTCCCCTCCTGAGAGGACCCAGCCCCCTTCCCCCCCCGATACGGACCACACCACCCTCCCCTCTAGGTCCATACTGACCACACATCCTCCTTAAAGATAAGAGTTATTATTCAGTTCAGTTACCATGGCAGCAGACACCGTGACTGTCTGCCCTAAGAACAACACTCCTGGCTAGACAGAGGCCCCCGTGGGCGTGAGGCCTGGTCCCGGGGTTCCTCCCCGCCGCCACTGACCCTGCAGCGTTCCTCCTCCTCGGCCAGCTGCTGCCTCAGGCTCTCGTTTATCCTGCACTGCTCCTTCCACTTCTCCTCCATCTTGGTCAGCTCGTCTGCGAACATGCAGCTGTGCTCCCGCTCCTCCTGCGCAGACGGGGGCAGCGCGTCACAAATGCGCGACGCATATTGCGGCCGGGGGCGACCCTCGGGGCAACACACTTACGTTCAGCATCTGCTTGCATTTCTTGTATCTATCACTGGCTTCCCTGCCGGCCGCTTTGCTCCTCTCCTGGGTCAGAGTGTCCAGCAAGACATCCACACTGGCGAGGCCCCCTACAGGCAGGAATGTGAACATCGTCATCACTGCCACTAGTGACTGGACTCACAGAAATGCCATTTCCAGGTGGGGTGGGGGGTTACCTGCTGTGGGGGACTCGGGGCTCTCTGAACGGGTTGGGGATTCGGGTGCTGGTGAGCTGCATGCCGAACTTTTATTTGAGTCCTTCAACAGAATGGATAGCAGAGTTCACAAAACAGGAAAGGTACCACAAAAGTGCATGTTGGCACCTGGGCAGCGATCACCATAAAAGTGTGGCCCCTCCCACCACCACGGTCCCACTCACCCCCTGCTGCCCGGAAGCCTGGCCCCTCCCACCACCACTGTCCCACTCACCCCCTGCTGCCCAGAAGCCTGGCCCCTCCCACCACCGCTGTCCCACTCACCCCCTGCCGCCCAGAAGCCTGGCCCCTCCCATCACCACTGTCCCACTCACCCCCTGCTGCCCGGACAGCTTGGCGACCTGTTTCCGCAGCTTCTGACACTCCCTGCACATCTCTTTGTAGTGCTCGGCCGCCATCTGTAACCTGAGCTTCAGATCCTCCACCTCTCGCTGTAGCTCCGCCTCCCTCTCAGAGGCCACGCTCTCAGCCGGCTCCTCCTCGCCTCGCTATTGGACAGAAGGACGGCAGAGGATCAGCGCCAGAGGAATAGCGCGACGGCACCCATAAGTGAGCCGGCCCCCGGAGGCACGTACCGGCTCCCGGCACCCGGCTGCCCGCAGCTTCTCCAGCTGGCCTTGCATGTGGCGGCACTCGGCCTGCGCGTCCGTCAGGTTGGCGCGCAGCGCGTCGGCCCCCAGCCGCGCGTGGTACAGCTCTGACATGGTGCGGTCGCGGGCGGCGGCGGCGTCGCGCAGCTCTGATGACAGCATGGCCGCCTGCTGCCGTGTGGCCTGTAGCTGCTCCTCCTTCTGCCGCAGCTGCTCCTTCAGTGCCGACGTCGCCTCCTACAGGATGGGAATAAAAAACGCTCACGTGCCTAAACCCAGCATACCGCTGTCTTTGTTCTCACACACACATAATCAAATATATAAACCAGCTATTATGGGATATAAAGCTATTATGGGAGTACGCACTGCTCACCCTAAGCAGGACACGCACATCTGCGTTACGCACCATGTTCCTATTACGTTTAATTTAGTAACTTTTATCCAATGTGACGTATATTTTTTGTCAGAAAGTACAGTCAACCAGGACCTGCAGTAATTGCTGGTTAAGGTCCTTGCTCAAGGGCCCAATGGTGACATCACTCAACCCTAGGATCTGAACCGGGGACCTTCCAATCACAGGCACCGACAGAAGCCACACCCCCCATGTTTCTGTGAGGTCAATGGCTATGTAATACACATTCTACACAGTGCTACATACAAACTACCTAAGTCATGAGGGCTGGTGACTCAACTAGTACACTTGAGTACAGCAGAGGTGGAAAGTTCAGGGTCAGAAAGTACAGATCCAGACCGAGATTTTGTTTCTACCAACTAGCAGAGGTGTCAATTTCAGGTCCAGAAAGCAAAAATCCAGACCAGGATTTTGTTTCAACCAAATAGTTGAGCAGTCTGTGACTGAGACTCTTTATGCTCAACTGATTGGTTGAAACAAAATCCTGGTCTGGATCTGTACTTTTTGGACCTGAAATTGACACCTCTGCCAACTAGTTATATAAGTCAGCAATATATAAGTTATATAGTTATATAATACTCAGCAATCGGGCTGGCCCAATATATAAAAAGTTATATACTACTCAGCAATTAATGTATACTCAAGTGGTTGGTTGAAATAAAATCTTCTAAAAATCAGTACGTCTGGTGCAGAGCGTCAGACCCATGCTTTATTTGGGCTGACTAACCATTTCCCTTGGCAGCACGCGCGGGCACACATGGGAAGACACGGAGCAGACGTACTGGGGAGGCGCTGCTGGCGAGGAGCTCCTTGTGCAGACTCTCCTTCTGGGCCACGCACGCTTTCAGGCGGCCCACCTCTTCCTGGAGCTGCGCCACAGTGATCTCCTTGTTCATGTCCACCGACTTGAGCATCTGGAGCTCGGCGGTGAGCTTGGTGTTCTCCAGCTCCGTGTTCTTCAGATGAATCTGGCCAACCACACGCCGGCCGGGGGGGAAAGTGCAAGGGGCATTTACAAGCGGGTTTCGTTTACTGCAGTCGTGCGTTCACAAGGCCCGCGGGCAAGTGTGGGATTTGACAAAAAAAAAAAAGAAAAACACAGTGCCTGACTGAACTGTATAACTGCTCTCGTCGACCTGTCACATGATTGTCAACCACAGAAGTGTTGGGAACGGCCACCATCTAGGAGGTTCTCTACCTTGTACAGTTCCCTCTCATCCCGTTCATTCTTCAGCTGGGACTCCAAGGTGTCCTTCTCTGCCGTTAGCTTCCTCAGTCGGTCCTTAAGGCTACAAAGGTGATGAAAACCGTCCAATCAAAATGCTCCCCTCAGTCAAGCAGAACGATGGCACTCAGCTGCCAATCACACGATGCCTTCATAGATGCATACAGCGTTCGGCCTACCCGTCCAACTCCGTCTCTTTCTGGATGCCTCTCTGCGTGACCCCAATCAGGTCCTCCTCCAGCTGCCGGATTCTCCCAGTGGCCTCCTCATGCTTCTTCCTCACCTCCTCCTTCTCATCCTGTAGGATCTGCGAAGACTGCAGAAGCTCCTGAAAAGGGAAGAGGGTCGGGCGCACAACGCCAGGGTTTTTCGGTGAAAATCGGACCCAGTGCCATCGATAAGTCCCCCAACCATCATCAGCTGAAGCGGTGAAGCAGTCGGGGCATCGACCTGAGCGACGGGAGGCGGGCGGCTGGTTAAATGTCAATAAATCCATCAATTATGGATCCGGCTGCTCAGCCGAAAATGGGCGGCACTGCGGATAAAACCAGATTGGTCTTTATAGACGGATGGCAGTGTTACCAGCCTCGAGACAGAGGGGACAGCTTTAATCTGTCCTCTCCGCTTATACACTGAAACCTCACAGCGCTTGGTACAGGCAGCTTTAGTGGGATCGCCGTCATTATTGCACTAATTCCCGGTCCAAAGAAGGCAACCACAGGAGAAATTCGATAAACGAGACACCAAAGGCGACAGGCCAGGAGGCTGCGAGACCATCCCTGCAGCATCGAGCCCCGGCCGGCCCCACGGACCTCCCCGCTGGCCTAACTAGCACTCGCGTTCTGATCTAAGTGGGGCGTGGCGGAACTGCGGCCAAAAATACACAGCCGATTAAAAAGGCCTAGCTGCGGTAGTCTGAGCCAGTTTCAGAACAAGCTGACTGCTTCATTAATGATAATCACCTTTAAGTATGCACTGAAAAATACTAACGAGCCAATAGCTAAAAAAATGTAGTGGTGCAGGCCGGTAATATTAGAAAGTATCTATCTTACGTATGACACAATAAAAAAAGGTAAAGAGCAAATGGAGGAAATAAAAACTATACATCTGTGTGCTAATGGCCTATGCAGCTCTTTGCAATTTCTCTTGCTGACTTCTTAAAGTTATAATAAAAAAAAAAACATTTCCTCAGTAATCTGTCACCAGCACATATGTGTACCGGCTCTTTGCCTGTCATGGCATGTACAAGTGAAGGCGTGGACTTCCCCAGACAACCTGCAGCTACATTTTTAAATTTTTAGAAATGGACAGCTGTCCACCTAAAGAAAAGAAAAGAAAAAAGTAACCACTAGAGTTTCACATCGAGCCCGGTGTTACCCCCTGCTTACCCAGAATGCACCGCTCCAGCCGGGACACACCTCTGGAGTGATGCAATCTGAAACCATTGGACCATCTGAGACTGACTTAAGCCAGTGGAATTACCGTTCGGTTTTATTGCCAAAATGTTTGAGTTACTTTAGCAGCACATAAAGACCTTATAAAAAATGTAGTCGTAAAATTAACAGCCGCAAAATATGTACTTATGTTTTCATGCTAAAGCTACTGGCATTTTCATCTGCCTTGATTTACAGTGAGGGCTTCCCTTTCCGAAACGATTCGGCGTTCCCCGTCATGCCACAATTAGACAGATGACTGATGTTGCGTGGAGACGCAAACCTCTGCGTGATTCAGATTTACGTCGTTTCCATGAAGTGGCTGCCTGTACTGTACAGCCCCTGTTTCTTGCTTGCACAGGGACATGTGACCGGCGGTGACTGATATGCCCTGTAGAGGGCGGTAAGAGACTTCGTTCCAGACGGCTCGTTACATATACACATATATAGGCACTCGAAGTTGAACAGACATAATCTGAAATCAGAAAGACTTAAGTATTTAGTTCATGTTTTAAGATGCCTATTGTATTACTTTCCGGACATGGCCAGACACAATTTGCTATGGACAGACAGCTTTCGCGGGCCAGGATCAGGTAAATCCGGAGGAATGCTGACAAATCCAGCGGGTGCCCGATAGCATGTTTGTCCTGGTTGGGACATTGGGACAGTCTCAGGCGGCCCACATACTTACCAGACCCTTGGAGTCTCTTCCAAAAAAAAACAGAAGAACTTGAAATAAATGATGTTCACAGTCTAGTAGGGAGCTTCCATATTTACCCACTCAATAGATGGTACCGGGTATCTGATTTGCATTGTTCCTCATTATACACTTTTACTCGTCTAGACACTCAGTTATTTTAGTGAAGCGATGAGTTAAGCACCATTCCCGGGGGTATGGGAGCAGCTTCGCAAATCTCCTGCTTTCAGGTCACACCTCCGATACTGATCACCGCTGCCTCCGGTCTGGCCCATTTGCCGCGGGCGTCTCTGAAGTGAGAGCCTGCAGTGGCTGCATGGTGAGGGACCAGGGCACAGGCCCCCCCCCCACCCCAGGCCTCCCCTCTCTTACCTGATTTTTGCTCCTCAGATGGACGCAGGCCTGTCGCTCCTCCTCACTCTCCCTCTGGAGACGCTCTCGCTCCTCCTGGAGCTGCTCCTTCTCCTTCTGCAGGAGGGCCATGGCCTTCAGCAGCTCCTCTCGCTCCTTCTGTGCCTCCTTCACCTTTTGCTACAGGTTTTTTTTTGGGGGGGGGGGGTGTTACATTCAAGGGTGTGAACATTCTGGGAAAATTATTATGTAAATTTCTGCTGTTTACAAAAACCACGAGCAAAACACCCCATGTTCTTTTAATATGGGGGGGGGGTCCAGGTAAATAATGAAGGCAGGGGCCCAGGTCCCCTGAAAGGAGGGGGAAAACTGGGTCATCCGTGCCTCCCCAGAGACGGGGCTCGGAAACGTACCTCCAACAGGCCGACCTTGGTGGTGACCACCAGGATGTCCGAGTTGCTCTCATCCTCCACGGTGAGCAGGTCGTCTTCGGTGGGCGTGTCGGCGCGGAACTGGAAGGGGGTGCTGGCTCCCCTGATGTCGCCTTTGTGCGTGACGTAGCAGAACTGGTAAAACTCCCCGTCGTCTTTGGGAACATAGTACCCTTGGGAACAAGCGAGAGGGAGGTTGATGGAGGACAGGAAGCTACTGAAGGGGGGGTGGAAACTGGAGCGGAAGGCAGGGAAATAAAAAGAAGGCACTTTGCAGCAGCTACCAAATCGGCATGGAGACAGCTGGAGAAGAAGATGTAAGGAGCTCACACCTGGCCATGCTTTCTGTCGCATAATACTGCAATTTCCCCGAATATCATCCTCAATTTCCACTTCCTCCACTTTAAATATCTGCTCTTAAACACTACAGAAAGTCCCAAATACCAGTTTGGCCTCCATAATTCCACAACAGAAACTCAGGTAAGACAGACACATGGGAGTGAATGCTGGTTTTTTTGTGTTTTCCATCTCAATGACTCACTGATAGATTAAAATACCCCCCCCCCCCACACACACACACACAGACGCACACAAAGGGGGTGTTTACCTTGGAAGACCACCGTCCTATGGACCGTCGATCCCTCCGCATAGTTCTCGGGGCACGGTGACCACAGGAAAGTGTAGTAATCCCGCGCTGTGCTCCAGCCAACCTGGGGAGGGGCGGGCACACTATAAACAACATGACACCCCCACGAACGCAGCGCGCTTCCCTCCCTTGTGCAAAGTGCCCAGCAGTCTTGTGACCTGGGGGGCCATACTATGGCACCATGACACCCCTGAACTTGCAACCGGAGTGAACCCCCAGGCACTGGGAGCACAGGGCCGACATGCATCCAGGAATTTTGCTATTCCATACTGTTACTATCCCTGATTTTTATTTTTAAATCCTCAGTTGTGACACCGCAGAGACTGCAGGAACACAAAAGGGCTAACAGAGCTTTGCCCACTCCCCTGCAAATGCGGGCATGCCTGGTGTGAGCTCACTTCCTGTCAGGGGCCTGAGCCTGCAGAGCTGCTGCCCACTTAGAAATGGGGGGGAAGGGAGGGGGGGGGAAGGGGAAAATTTTATGAATTATAAAAAAGATGGAAAGCAAGATGTAATTATAGGAGTTTTATGTGTTGCTAAGTGACGGCTGACGAGGGGAGAGTGGAAAGCAGATCAGAAACGTCGGGCTGCTCCCATAAAAGTGTCACGCGGAATCAGACTCACGCCTGGGCCGGGCCGGGCCGGGCCGGGCCGGGCCCCTCCAGACACAGTCACCGCGACACCCGCACGGGAAAGCCTGCGCAGTCGCGCCAAGACGCCAAGAGTCAAAGGGAACGGCATTCACTCCCGTATGCAAGGAAGAAACACACATCTCATCTGAACCCGGCGAATACAAAGTAAACAGGCAAATCCATGCAAATATCAACCTTACCAGGGAAAAATAAAGCGGTGATCACAGTGACAAAACGATTTTTAAAATGTTCACTTACGTCTAAATGTCTCATTTCATTGCTAGTTTTTTTATTCTTAATTACCATTTCAACTGCTTCATATAAAAAAATGTATCATGCAAGCATGTGGTTTCTATAGTCTGTGGAGGACTGGCCACATCCATAACATTAACATTAATTATTTTCTTCTAAAAATAACAAACATTTTCAAATTTGTACTTTTTGTGATCGTTCAACTCTCTTTCATGTTACTGATATACTGCAAACATCTTTAAAATTCATAGTTTGTAGAAAATCTGTAGTCTCTAATAAAAGTACGCTCCTTTGTTGTCACATCCATAGCAACTGATAAAATGTTTTTCTAACAAAAAAAACTAGCGCATGAATTTTGAGGATTTGTAACAAATCCTAAAAAGGTTACATAAAAAGATATGTCAACTGAGCCATTGATACTAAACGTGTCCATGGTCTGAGGCAATATGAGTCTAAAGGTCACAGACATAACATGGGAATTACCCTAATACCAATGCAGATTGACAAATATCCTACTGCAAAGATTAACAAGCATATTAAAGAGCCATCACATGCATGCGCAAGAACTGATAATGTTACTTTGAGATTATCGATTACCCATAATCCCCCATCAGGTCCCATGCGCACCCAAAGTAACCAACAGACCAGATGGGGGTGACAAAGAAAGAAATACTTGAAATGGGAAATGGGTTTTACCCAAAATATATAGAAATCAAATATCACAAAGAAAAATACAGCGAGACACCAAGCTAAACAGAACAACAGTTTACTTTAGTTGCGATCGCTTAAATACTGGTGTCAAATTAGGCCGGAGAGGCAGGAAGAATCAGCCTGACAAATGTGGATGTAAGCCTGATCTGGCTGCAGTTAATATAAAGATCAACTCGTCTGCGGAGACACATGGGAGGAAGAGCAGCCTCCAGAGGCCTCGCTTCAGGTAGATGACGAGAGGGTCGGAGGAGCGGCTGTCATCCGCGCAAACCGCGGCAGAAATATCGCCATGACGAGGGCGCGGCACGCAGCCAATGGAAGGCCAGGGATCCCGCAGCGGTGGCCATGAATCAGAGGCAGGGACACCGCCCCACGCGGGCTCCATGGTGGCGTAATTACGGCCTCCCAGTCTGCGCCGGCCGCAACATCAAAGCCCCGACGCAGGCTTGTCGGATAACAAGGTACAGCGTGCCGTTTCTAGCACAGAGATAGTATGAAATGTCAATATAACCCGTAATTAAATTTAACGCGTTTTGTAACTGGAAGCTGTAAGGAACTGCAATTAAAAAAAAAAAAAAACCTTCATACTGATTGAGGTTGGTTAGATCTCAATTACCCGTAATCTCACATGAAATGCTCTGTGGAAAGTTCCACGACGCTCTGAGTGCAGGCTTCACAAGGCCCCGCAGAGAGCCGTGCGGCACAAGGAGAAGCAAACGAGCAGAACAGCAGCGATCATTTTCTCTCGGGGGGGAGAGCGGTCCGGCGGGTTGGAAGTGGGCTAGCCCAGTAATTGCGGCTCTTGGTCACCGGGGGGCGACGATGACCCACACAGGCAGGGCAGCACATCTCTGGTGGAATTTGTCTCCCAGGCCTAGCGAGTCACGGTCTAGCCATCCGCACACACCATGGGCACACGCCGCGACCGCCCTGTCAGCACTACCTGGGAGATTTATGAGTCTGAACAGAGCTTTTTTTTCTTACTTCTTTCTTTTACTTCTGGGGAGGGGGTGTATCTTTCTATCAAAAATGACTCCTCCTCTATCCACTTCATTAGCTAACCATGCAGACTCTTCCCCCTCCCCCCACGAAGAATGCTTGCAGGTACTGAGTCACATATACCCACTTCCCCACACAAGAAGCAGGGAGCAGAAACCTCCACAGAGTTGTGGAAAGTCAAGGGTTAACACAAACACCTGGGGGAGCAAAGGAGCTTTTTTGGAGGGGGGTGGGGAGGTGGGCAAGGGACAGCTCTTTAATCACTCCATGGCTCGCGTGTAATTCTCTTTCAGAAGACACACTTTCATGGAAAAAGCCTACTGCCTGGTGGGTGGGGGGGGTCTGCTTAAACCTGGCTGAGTCCGCTCGGGCGTCTCATTAGCCTTCCGCCAAACCGCCAAACGGAGCCGTCTGCGGGCATCGACACCCCCAATCTAAAATTCCCCAATTAAACTCAATCTCATCGAGATTTTATTGAGCGCCAGTTGATCCGAAATTACTTTCAAAAAAGATAATAAAAAGGTTTGTTCTTATCTTATTAATGTGACAAAGTCACCCGCCACCCCCCACATGTTCTCCCAATTAACTTTAAGATGGAATTCTGTAATGAAAACCTCGGGAGGCCGTGAGGCGCGCAGGGCAGCGAAGCTCCCCACGCGAGGCCTGCAGGACGAAAGCTTCCCCGCTGCTTTGATGTGCTCCGATTAGAAGCAGACCTCAGCTTGTCCCCCTTGGTCCTCGGCCCTCGCCACCTGGCTTAGAATGGGCCACGGCTCCACCCCCACCCCCCCCACGCGGCAGACTCAGCTTTTAACCAATTACTGGCCTTTCGCTTGATTGCCCTCTTAACCCGATCCACCTGGGGCAAGCCTCCTCCTTCTGCCTCCTATATACTGTATGTCACTCGAATGTGCCCTTTAGTCCTGGCATTCAAACTGCGTTTCATACGACTGGCTTCAACTGAAGCTTCTTCTGTATGTCGACACCATAGCTTATGATCTAGGAATTTAATTATCAATTCCGCAAAACTGCGCACATTCAGTATCCATCATCTGTTTAGAAGCATGCATAAGAATGGAGAGATCAAAAAGAATTCTCAGGAAAATTAACATTTTTATTCATTAGCTTTTCAGATTAGTGTGACAAAAAGAATCAGAAATTACGCACGGACACACACACATACACAAACAGATGTTTCAGAAAATCTCACCGGGAACCCATTATTATGAACCCCAGCAGACTTACTCTACAGATGTCAGAGTTGGCCAATGAAGACGAAGAAAACAAATCGAGATGGGGAAGCTGCAAGTGGAGAAGGTCGGGAAACTGACCTTGAAGATGCCCACCCAGTCCTTCTGGTGGGGTTTGATGAAGGGGGTCAGCGTGTAGTGACATTCCAATGCGGCATGCGGGAGGAAGCTCTTCCCCACATTCTGGAAGATGACGTGGGCGAAGTTCGACGTCTCCATAGGGCCGGTGGCCGAAGCACCTTCAGGAAACAGCGCCATCCCTCAGTCAGCGGCGGCTTCCCCTGGAAAATGGGAGGAACGGGTGACACATGCTTAGGTTTTAGAGAATCTTGTCCTCTCTGCGGGGGAGGCGACATTACCGATTAACATTTGGCACCGGTAAGCATTCATCATCAGGGGGCTACAGCGGGATACTCGCGACATATCAGCCTTTTTGGCTTACGCTGAATCCAAAACAGAAACCGCATCTGCTCCGCCATGTTTTCATAAAGCCCAGACATTGACCTTTAAGCCCTACATGGCAGGCATTCTAGCAGCACCCTCAAACACTCAATGGGGGGTGGCCGGGACAATGGCAGGCTAAAAGCTAACGGGCCCATTACCCAGGAACGCTGTCGCTGTTTATGTGGCATGAACAGGCAATGCTGAAAATTCACCAGCCTTCCACCACAAATAATGTGGACGTGCAAACGACGCCGGTATGCTTCTGGCTCACACACCCTGCATGCTGACACTGGTGTCAAGTCAGCAAAGGACAAGGCAGGAGCTCACTTCACATGCCCGATTTGACAACATCTACATCGGAGACTCGGGCTCGGTTGCAGGGTATGAATTGTTACATACGGCAAAAAAGATCTCTTCAAATACTTCTCAGATGACTAAAATTTCAATATTGATGTTTACAAATTCCCGTGACCCTGAATAGGACAAGCAGTCAGCCCTGAGCCACAGCGCTTCCTTGTGCAAAAGAGAGTCACTCAGCAAATTTTTGTCTACCAATGTGGAATGGTTTCTACTAAATTCCCTCCTAACAATGTGACCTGCTCTAAAGTTCCTGTGGTTTACAGTCATCAACAGACAAAGCATTCCAAACCTCTTACTGTTCCAGAGCAATGATGTTACATGCGACTCCTCATTTAAGTGGATAAAAAACACACATAGCTTTCTGGAAACTTCTCTGCATCTCATCAAATTGATTTCCAAACTTTTTTCTTCGACAAACAATTATTTCTTTCACCCGAAACAGCAAAACAGGCCTAGTGCCCCGTGATTCCTGGGCAAGCGTCCAGCTCCCCCTTGACCTCGTACTGCATAATTGCTTTGAAGATTAATGGAAAATATATTACATTATATTATATCATATTATAACGCATAAGACAACATTCATAACAAAACTGCAGTCCAGTTGCTTCACGGGTGTACTGTGTTACATCTTTTCTTGCTGTCCCCTCTCAAATAGGTTCAACAGACTGTGGAATCTTTGGTTCTGTTTTTGATATACAAACAAATGGTACTGATGTTAATAGTGACCTTAAACAATTGTTTTCGTTTGTTTTTCTAGAAAAAGTCACAATAATGAAAATAAACAGTGAAGCATCCAAAGCTTCTGATACTGAAGAACAGAGCCAACGAACTATTTTTTAACAAAGTATTCTGTCTGGTTAGTGTAATGTTGGTATGTGCCCTGCTAAACTGCTTATTTTCTATGTTCTATGTTTTATTTTCTGCATTTCCCTTATGTCACAAGAGAGTAGTTACGTAATTACGTCAGAGACCGTAGAACGCACAATGTGACATTCCCAGACCAGTTGTTTACGCCCTCGTCACAAAGTCCCTCCCATCGCCTAACCCGATTGGTTGATTCGATCTGTAGACAACGCATTGACAGCGTCGCCAAAGAAACCTGACATCGGCGTCAGACTGCGTTATCTAACTTGCTGCTCTTTTATAAAGCAATACAAGAGATCCGAATTACTGTCAGTCACAAATAACTAATGTTTAACATGACAGGAGCTCAGAGACTAGACGGCATGGCTTCTTGGTGTTAGATTCCCTATATAACATCCTTAGCAAAAACGGCACTAAAGTAGTATAAAATGTTCCAGGGATATCCTGCGCAAAAGCGAGACGCCGCAGCGCTACAATAAAACATCTTACACAAGTATAACCATTACAAACGCCAGGAAAGGGTGTCGCTAATGTGGAATACGCGGCCACATAAGGGCTGAGCGAGTCTAATCGCACCCCAGGCCGTCAAAATAAATACTTAGCCACATCAAACGCTGCTTGTAATCTCTCACAAAACTTTTATACTCCCAAAATACAAATTTCGGCCTAGAATATCTTGGCAGCTGCTGAAATAGGAGATGATACACTGTCCCGGGCAGGGACTCCGCACGCAGCTGACGAGCTAGCTAGCCACCAAACTACCTCGGAATCCGCTTATTTAGGAATATAACTACAATTTAGACAACAGCAGCAAAGCAGTGGCGGCCGCTAATCGGCACAGTCTGCGGCAGAAGACACCGACTACCTGTTTTCCATATGAAATCGAAGTATAGTACAAGCTGTCCTCCAAAACTGTTATTGACGCAGTTGTCCGCCGTCAGCGGGGTCTAGGATTTCGTCCCGAGTGAGAGGAAGAAACTGCGACGTCACTTCCGGATTCTTCTGCTGAGAGATTATTAAGTACTTATAGACATATTGCTGATATATTGTTCAACCTGGTGGTTTATGGCATAGTATTTAACTTGATATTTCGCCCTTGTTTGATTGTACATATGTTAAATAAAGTTTGAAAGTTTGAAAAAAAAAACACTATTAAGTACTAACTGCAAACAATTTTTTGTGCTGTCACACATTTTTTTCTTCCAGTAATTTGCCACATCCTAGTTTCTTTGATTTTGATTCCCACTGTTTATTTAGACTTATCGTTTTTAGATCTTGTTAGTTTTTAGATTTCTTTTTAGAAACTTTACATATTATATCATGCATACTGCAAAACATTAGTCACTGCCTGAAACAGTCACGTTAATGATATGTAATGGAACATATTTCTTGCGTGAAATGTAAGTTTTAGGCATCCAAGAATGATTTTCATAAGTCAAATATTGATTTTAATGTAATTTTAAATATATGATTGATATAGTGAAAGTGAAAGGTGATTGTCATTGTTGACACACCACAGCACACAGGGCACAACAACGAAACGTGTCCTCTGCATTTAACCCATGTGACATTGTGACACGTGCAGCAGTAGGCAGCTATTTCAGCGCCCCATATATAACCAATAAACACTAAAAACAGTGCCGTGATGGGAAGAGTATTATGTGATACATAATTTTAAAAGTTATAGGGGTGTGTGGAGAGTGCATCTAAAATAGATCCTAATGCATACCTGTTGAACTGGATGGACACGTTCCATGAATATTATCATACTTTATATTGAGTTCCCTCATGTAGAAATCGCGTAAGTGTTCTGGACATTTTATTTCTTCATGTTTTGCCCAAAATTACAACACACTCCTTTTCTGCCCCATTACGACTTCGGTATTTTGTTTGAAATCGTCCGTGTAATGCTGGGATACGTAGAGTGGTCCGTTTTAGGATCGGTCGGATTGAAATTGTTAGGACGATATTAAATTTATTTAGGGATTTCACACAGCAACCCACGATCTTGGTGTTTTTCAAGAAAATAAAGTCCCTTCTTTGTTCTTGCCTTCAAAGCCTCACTCAAATACACACAATTCCCGTTGCTGTCCAAATCACTCAACGTGCTTAAGCTTTACTAAGCACACAATCGCAACTTTGACAGTTGTTTACCGTTAATATATGACTATTTACCTGATGGCTATCCTGAAGTCCTGAAAAAAAAACTTCAGACCATTCACTGCAACAAGATAACGTGGGACCATCGAAAAGTAACCCAAGGCGTCTGGAGCCTGTAAAGGATGTCCCGCCTCACGTTGTTTTTCGTTGGGTAGCTTGTTTAAGCTCAGATGCTTATTGGGGGACCGACGCGTCAATCAAAAAGTAACCCCTGCCCTTATTTCCTGCTCGGCGGCTGTCACGGTAACGCTGAGGTCAAGGGGAGAGAAGCATGGCTGCATTATTTAGAGTGTCGCGGAACTTGCTGCGAAGGTGCAGTAAGCATGCCGACATAGCGATGGGTAACGTACCTTCTAATCATCCACTTTCAGTGGCGTTCTACGGAAACCCTCATAGAAGTCCCCCCTGTTTTTTCGTGTTTAGTAGTTTGCGTGCAGATTTATGTCTGCACTTTTTTGGTGATTTTTAAATAGCTTCTTAGCTAAAGGTTTCGATACAAAACAGTCCATGTAGCCCTTGAAATGAACTCATAATCTGCATTTTAATCTTTTTTTTTCACTCCGGCAAACCTAAAACTGATGACTTATGCTGATTTAGTTGGCATCTTATATCTGTCTGTCTAGATAAACATCTACGGCCAGTATCGTTTAAAACAAATTGTATCATTAGATTGATTATCCAATATATTGATATTTCTGCATTTATAAAAGTATATTTTCAGTCTGTATGCTTTCCCCCACTTTCTGGGTGTAGGTTTAACTAGTTTTATTATTATTTTATTTTTTTATTTTTCTTTGTTAAAATAGTTACCCTGAAATTTAAGTATATATCTTTAGGAAGAATAACTATTTAGAAACCGTTTTAAAGTGACTAATATTTTGCACGTTATTTAGAGGATATTTAGAATGGAAAACATTTAACTCTATTATATGTCAGAGCAGGGGAACTGTTACTAATGTATTTTAAAAGGTCGTTAAGTTCTTGAAGAAAAACCCTTAGTTATATTGGAGCCTGCACATTAAAATGCACATTCATTTAAGGCAAAGTTGCTGATTACGAATCATAGCCGTTGCACGTGAAAACACCACATGACGTTTTTGGTGGCTTGTGTTTGTTTATCATGGCTGTGATGTTTTATTCTGCTGTTTGCTTACTGGCCTCTGTTCACATGCACACCAGATTAAGTTGTCGCCCAGTTAGATTATTCTTTAAAAGAGAAAGTCTGCCGAGTGAACTTGAAAGGACGTGCGTGGATCCTCCGTTATTGCGCTGCATTTCATTACAGTCGTAAAGACTGGTGTTTACTGTCTGCAGGAGTTCAGCTCTACCGGAACTACAATGAACTTTTTGAAGGATTTAAATGAATCAGTAACTTCAAGCCCTCAGTGCATTATGGGGGGAAAGGCTTGCATAAAGTCCACCACCCGTGTTTTTACTGTTATGAGGCAGGTTTCTTTCAGATTTGCTTAATTAGTTTTTTTATTGTTAATTGCACTTAGCCTTGCATATATGAAGACCCTGTGATCTCTTAACAAGACTGTTAACATGAACACATATACAAGTGCCTCCAGTATTTGTTTATATGTGTTTGGGAGGTAATACTTTGGTGGTTTTCTTCCCCTTGTAAAAATATTCAGTGCTCCAAGATTATTCCTAGTATTATACACTGTAGCATGCGATGGAGAAAAGCAGGATGTGGATTTTTATTCTGGCTTGTTGGAATCCTTCTTTGGTGTTAAAAAAAGGTGCTTTTCAGACCATCCTCTGTACAGGATCCCCAATTGCACTAGGGGGCACTGAACGTTGGCTTATCCTGTGCTGTGCCTATATGTATATCACCATGCATCAGCGGGCAGAAGATAGTGTGATTATTAATCACATCGCCAGTGCGTACAGTGTGCCCTCTGAGAGGGGTTAGAAGGGACAGACACACCTGAATGTCTTTTTTGACAAAATAGAATTGTGCTGTGTGGACTGGCATTCATTCCTGACAATGTTGCCACCTTTCTGAATTGATTCATATAACTTTTATATAACTATGGAACCCAGAATATACTGAGTTTCTGATTCCTCAAAGAATTACTTGGGAGACAGTTTAGTGTCATTTTTGATTTTATTTTATTGCAGCTTTGGGACCAAATCTTGATTTGGTTATTGGACGGTATATTTAAAAATAGATGTAAATGTTTGTTTTGACATGTTGATTTTCTGTCCAGGACGCCGTACACAAACCTTTTTGTTTTGTGCGTCTGTTCCTCATTCAGTTTCCTCCAGGACCATGGCCTCCAAGACGCCGGTGGGCTTCATCGGCCTGGGAAACATGGGCAGCCCCATGGCCAAAAACCTGCTGAAGCACGGCTACCCTATCATCGCCACCGACGCCTTCCCCGAAACCGGCAAGGAGCTGCAGGACCTGGGAGCGCAGGTTGGGCGTCCCCACATCGCGGGCTCCCCTGCGCCCTTCGGAAGCCCTCTGCACGTTCACTGGCGAGCTTCATTAACGCCTCGGTGGCGACCTGCCCAACAGTAGCTGGCTGTTAGTGCAGCCCCCACCCCCCAGGACCTGATGCGGCTCCCACACCGCCATGGTGTGTTGGCCGCGAAGGCGTGTGCCTTCCTGATCCTCATGCCCAACTCTCCTCCCAGATCCTGGACTCCCCCGCGGAAGTGGCTGACAAGGCTGATCGGATTATCACCATGCTGCCCTCTAGCCCTAATGTTGTCGACGCGTACACGGGGCCCAGCGGCATTCTTAAGTGAGCCTCGTCACCCCCCCCCCACACACACACACACACACCAAGAATGCATTTGTGTGGCCTGTTGTCACCCACACACAGCCCGGCACCAAATATTTACATCTACAAAGAAGAACAGGGCTTAATTTTGAGTACTGTATGTTTATATAACATAATAAACAAAGCGTGAACTACTTTTACAGATATACTTTTTTTTAAGATATTTTAATCCCGGGGGAAATTCTTTAAGGGTCTTATTCTTACTTAGAATTAAATAATGAGTCAGTATTATAATAAAAAATAATCACTTTTCATGCCCTTACTGTTCTGCTGCTTGGAAGTTAAATAGGACACCTGGAGTCATTAACTGTTACAGGCTTTTAGGTTATTTATAATTCAAGACTGTTGGAAAGCACTGAAATGTGTCGTTTTTGACCCAACTTAGCTTCTCTCCTATGTATTTGTGATAGAGATGTGTGTTTGTCACGCTGTTTGAGTGATGATAGCAGCCATGGCCAGTTGAGTTCTGGCTCAGTAGGTTACAGATAAATGTTTTCTGTGATTTATTTTTTTTTTTAAGAGGCGCTGTGCTTTTCAGCCCCCCCCCCACCCTCTGTCTTGCAGGAAAGTGAAGAAGGGCGCCCTCCTCATCGACTCCAGCACCATCGATCCGTCCGTTTCCAAGGAGATGGCAGTTGCCGCAGAGAAGATGGGAGCAGTGTATATGGACGCGCCCGTGTCAGGAGGTAGGTAGGGGGGTGACTGCAGGAGTCTGTTAGTTCGCCGTCTTCCCAGTGGGGGGCTGGGCGGACATCAGACGGGACAATTTTTACTGATGTACACACAACTATGAAAGGACCGCCACCATGTGCATTATGGGTAATTGGCTTCATTCCCGGCACTGGGCAGGATTTTCATGGTCCGTCGATCTTAGCAGGCCCTCAAGGTTCAGCGCTAGCATGTTCCACTGTGGACACCCTGCAATTTCAGCGGCCGCCTGTCCCCCCCATTCGCCTGTGGACAGCCCGCAATTTCAGCGGCCACCTGTCCCCCCGTTTGCCTGTGGACACCCTGCAATTTCAGTGGCCGCCTGTCCCCCCATTCGCCTGTGGACAGCCCGCATTTTCAGTGGCCGCCTGTCCCCCCGTTTGCCTGTGGACACCCCGCAATTGCACCGGCGCGCACACGCCTCGACTGCCTTCAGTGGCCGTGCTCTATTATTGGCGCGCCCGCGTCTGACACGCCTATGGA
>JAODKM010000044.1:2411203-2423930 GCA_026780845.1 Petrocephalus sullivani | reverse complement strand
GGGGGGGGGGGGGGGGGCGGGATTACCTCCCTTTTACACCCCGGAAATGGACCATTGTTTACCGCCTCCTCCCCGTCCCCCCCCCCCCCCACCCCGGGATTAAAGCAGGCCACCGGCGCAGTGAACTTGGAGGGGAGTGAGGTCAGAAGGTGGGCGGGGGGGGGGGGGCATAAAGCACCGCATACCTCTGTCTCTCTCACCTGAGTCATGTTTCCATTGAATTGGAGGCTGAAGTTTGGGGGGGTCAGGGGAGTATGTGCCAGTCTCAAACCAGGAGGGTATTGCGGATTGTGAGCGGGCACAAAGGGTTCTTCTTTGCTTGATCTTGAGTGCCAGTGTCGGGTACTAGCAGATTAATGTTATTAGGAGCACTTCTCTGATTTTTCACCCACTAATGGGGCCACGGCAGAATCTCTCTCCACTCAGTTGGAGCACATTTCAGCACGTCGTCCCTGTGTCTGTGCTGGTTCCCTTTTTTTTTTTTTTTTTTTGACACATCCTTCTTAGTTAAATCGCAGTGTCTGCCTGGATGAGGTTTCATACTGCCACGCTTGTTAGCTTAGCCGCTAGCATGGCCTCTGTTTCTGACCCAATTATATTGCCGCGTGTAGGCAGGAAGATTCGAGATCTGAATCTGCCAGCTGTCGGAGCCATGAACGGAGGATTAAATCGCCTCCCAAGCCGAGTTGCTGTGATTCTTAATGAGGCCGCTTTAAATGCAGATGGCGAGGGCCGCGTTATGAAGCTTGTGAAATTGCGTGCCCACCAGCAGGTGGCGCTGTGACCAAGTCTGCGACTGGTCAAGCTGAAGAATATCCAGCAGGAGCTCTGTGAGTGAGTGCATGTCTGCAGGCGTGCTCGGTGAGATTAGCGTGGCCTGTCGTGACGGCCAGACCTCGCCGCAGCCCCCCCCCTTTGGTCTGACTGCTCCCTTTGTGCTGTTCTGCCATTAAGGTATGTGCTGCGTAAACTTCCGTGTGCTTCTCTGTGCTGTGCCTCTAGGTGGCGCTCTTACAGCTGCTCCTGTCTTGTATGCTTAATGACTCTCTTATGCAGGCATTGACACCGTCTCACCCCACGGTCACGCTTATTTTACAGCTTTACACCCACTGACACCGTCTCACCCCACAGTCACGCTGATCCTACAGCTTTACACCCACTGACACCGTCTCACCCCACGGTCACGCTGATCCTACAGCTTTACACCCACTGACACCGTCTCACCCCACGGTCACGCTGATCCTACAGCTTTACACCCACTGACAGTGTCTCACCCCACGGTCACGCTGATCCTACAGCTTTACACCCACTGACAGTGTCTCAGCATTTCCTCCTGGGATCAAAGGCAATCTTAATTTTAATCAGCCCACGTTCACACTGACACAGCAGCTTCAGGTTGCTCTCAGGGGTCCCGCTTGAGCTTTTGGGCCCCCAACCCAAACCAATCCAATTATGTTACAAAGTCTCAAAGCCCCTGTCACTCAGGGACCTTTGGAATCATCGGAAGAAATGTTATATAAGAGGAACTGAATATTCTGAATGACTTTACTTTATTACTTAATAAGCGGATGTCCCTCTAGCTTAATATCCGTCCTTGTGCCCGGGGACAGCAACGGTGTCCTAGCAGCCTGCCATCCTGTCCGCACTCTCATCCCAAACGTCACACAGCCGCTGGTGTTAAGATGGTGGAACAGCGCAGGGCAGCTGCGTCGCTGTGCAGACGGCCTCGAGCGCAGGTTACCGCGCACCTGCCTGCCAGTGTTGCATCTATTGTCGCGGGGGAACCTGCAATAGCGAGGGCACCCACTTCCCACGCCGCCTGCGGGACACTTACAGGCAGCATTCGCCAAGCCCTCTGAGCCCGTCACCGCCGCGTGGCCCCCCCCATGCCCAGCCGGCCGCCCCAGCCATCGCTTTTAATTTGGAATTTCTTTTAATACGCCTTTTATCGTCTGTCCTCTGGTTTCTTTTTTACGCTCGTCGGTGTAAACAAGGCGGCCCGCCACCGCTCGCCGAGTCGCGACCTCCGTGGCGGGCCCTACCTCGAGTGCGTCAGCAAGGTTTGGCAGGCGCGGACGGCGCATCGGCACCGTTCTGATCTGGGGCCGCGTCGCGGGAATAATGAAGCCGTAAAAGTGGCTCTCGCGCACTGACCGGGCCGTCTGGGCCCACCGGCCCCATTATGAATAATTCATAAAAAAAAAAAGCCAGTGTCTGCACCATTAAAAGTTGTCCGCATGCAACGTGGGGCCACAACAAACCCCGGCTGACGTCACCCGGGTGGGGTGTTGGCACGTCTGGGTAAAAATAGAGGGACGCTAACGAGCTCCAGGGTCATTAGCGGCAATTATACCACATTCCTCGTCTGCCGAGGTCGTCTGCACAATTACGGGCTGTTGTAGTTTTAAGCTTACAGCGGCGGGCTGCGTCCGAGGACGCATGCGGGAGTCGCAAGGTGCGCTCGCGCACGGTAGCTGCCCCTCATGTCGGCGGATGGGGGGGTGGGAGGGGGGGACCTTTTTCTCGCTCGCTGGTTTTGGTATTTAAGCAGAAGTTTGGCTCCCTCTGTTCTTCGCCCCCGATGTGGAATAAGTCACAGACAGAGGCAGTTATCATTGGTTAATCAGGTCTGATTTCAGCTGCCGCTGTCGGTTAGGCTCCGCTGATTGGCCCTGCCATCCCTAGGCGGCAGCCACCATCCCAGTGTGCTGGACGAAAGTGCTGATGTCACTTCCTGTAAGCTGGTGTGCCCCCCGTGCCTGCCAGGGAGGAAGCTGCGCTGTCATCAGTGCCCTTGTCAGTACCTGACAGCGCTGGGGGGGGATTGATTTGGGGGGGGCGGGCGAGGGAGGCGGTGCGTGGAAGCCCATTGAGTCTGCAGGGATTGTCACTGGGAGCGTGAGCTGCTTAGCCAGGGAGGCGGGGCTCGAGGCCGGAGTGGGTGAATTAGCATAACAAGGCCCTGGTCCTGGGGTCCCGGGGAGACTGACGTCTGGCCTGGACTCCAGATGGAAGCAGACTGGCAGCAGCTGGGGGACCCGCTCCCCAGCCCGACCGCCGGCTCCCTGCATGTCATCTGCCGCGCCGGCCGCCCCCCCGCCGGGCCCCTGTCCGTCAAGCCGGACCTGAGCCCCGCCCACTTTGTTTTACTGGGCGTCTGATCGCGGCGGTTTGATCCGAGGGTCGTTAGAGCACGGCCTGTCGCGTGGCGGTGCTGCCGTTGGACGCCGTGGCGACGGGGTGCCGCATTGGGCAGGGGGGAGTTGCATCGACCTGCCTCTGCATGCGGCCCCCTCTCTTGGCCAGGGAGGTGTATGTAGTGTCTGTCACCCCCAGTCCCCCCCCCCCCTCCCCCGACCCGAGCACGGGGGCAGGCCTGATTGATCAGATGTCGGCTCCCCGCGGAGCGGGTCATGAACTGCTGATGATAGCGTTAAGTGGACTGCGCGGCGTCCGTGGGCGGCCAGTACATCACGGGCGTTAATAACCGGCCATTACCGGCCTGCTCACCAGCACACGGGACAGATTAACCCAGAGGCACTCGCATAGCTGCTCTCCGCCAACTGCATCGATCGGTTTCCGGATTCTCTCCCCCCGCCGCCCAACCAGCTAAGTTCTCGCTGACTTGGAGGGCCTTGCAGGTTAGACTAGCGTTTTCCTGACTGTAAAAACCAAGAATGAAGACGGAAGTATTCAACCTTTTGTTTAGCCAGGGAAGTTATTCCGCTCCAAAAGTGTGTGAAATAATCGCACTGGATGGCGATTTTTGTTGATTTGCATCTAAACCTGAACGAAGGGCAACCACCAAACTTAGGGGGACGCCTAATGATGGTCAAAGCCAGACGCCCCACTTCAGGACCTGTGTGCTTCGGCGCTGTGCCGTTCCCACGGCGTGTGTGTGGGATCGGGGACCGACACCGAGCGACAGCAGCGTGCTCGTTAACTCGAGCACAGAGATAAAGAGCCTGTTTTCCAACATGAAGGGGCGCATTAGTAACTTTGGCAAACGTATCGTAAGCGAGCGCTGTTTTTCGTTTTTTATTGCGTGTGTTTCGGTTAAGGTTATTCTATCCGTAGAAAATTTATTAAGCTTGTTTGGGTTTTTAATTTGTTTTGAGAAAAAAAAAAAAATCTTCCCTTCAACTTAATTATAACGCCGTACCACATTTGAGACTGCCTGGTAAGGCTGTAAAACTTTACCGTGGTGTGCGTTTTCGGCACACCGTACCGTGCCAGCCCAGAGAACGGGGTTCCTCTCGGGCTGAGCCCGTGAGAATTTGTCACACGGTGACACAGAATTCTGAGACACTGTTGTTCCTGGGAATTCTCTTTAAATTCCACACAGATGGACAGGATTAAATATCATTTATGTACAAGATTCCCCATGCATTTCTTGTTATAATTAGATGAAACAAACATTTTATATGTGTTTTAAGTACAAAAATATAGTGGACAGTAAATTAGCATTTTGTGATTATTTTTAAATGCTGTTCTCAGGTTAATATATAACCCATCACCAAATACGAATATGTTGCTGCATTAATGTCGTATGAAAATGTATGGAAGTATTTTTCTTGTAAATGTTTATGACCAAAAATGTCCCATGGAACCCTTGGGAAACAGTCGGTGGCTTGCGGCCAGGACTGGAGTTTCACACAGTGCTGTGGGATGGGGGGGTTCGCAGGAATGGCTGGTGTGTGTGCATTTCGGACGTTTTTATAAGACATCCGTATATAAGTTGGGGGGGGTAACGGTCCAGCCAGACAGGGGCTACAATCAAATGCTGAAGTGTAAAGAACAGCCCGGCTGAGGGGGGCATTCCAGCAGGTTCTGACAATCCTGAATCATGGGAAAAGGACAAATGTGTTGCCATCTACTCACAAATTTCCTTTAATTTTATCCCCTGCCAATAAAAGCTCCTCCTGCTTAGAGGCTGCTTGTAATTTTTTTTTCCCCTTAAATGGCAACTGGTGATTCAAACGGAGCTGAGGCTGGAACAGCACCTGCCCGTCCCCTCGGTGTCAGACGCTAATGCGCTAATCTGTTAGCACGTCACCCCCGAGCCTCGAGTCCCAGATTCGCTTGCTTCTCAGTTTCACCTTGGGTGAGAACGTTGAGGGAGCTCTTGCTCTTTTTTTTTTGTTTTTTGGGGGGGGGCGGTGGAGTGGGGCGAAGGGGCTGGAGCCACAGCTGTAGAGAATAAGTTACGAGAAACGCTGGTTTCCTCTGGCCCGTGCAGAGGGGTGGGCTGTAATTAACCAGCGGGCCAGTCGTGGTGCGCCGTGTGCTTCCGTGGCTCCGAGTGAGAGCCTTCGGCCTTCTGGCTTCTACTTCAGCTTCTTCCATGCCTAGTGGCAAAGAGAGAAGAATTTTGGGCCTGCACCCCCGCCGAGATTAGGGTGGCAGTACTCGGGATGGACGACAGGGCGGCACGTCGGACAATAACGGCCCGCCTCCATTTTCTTGCCCGCCGCGAAAGGGAGTGACCCGCGCTTTTCGGTGCCGCTTTGCCCCCATTTCCTCTCCCGATTCGTCACACCCAATAGGACAGCGGGGCATGTATTTATGGTGAGGGGACGTCATTAACGCGCATGAGAAACGGCGTTCCGCCTCTTGCACGGGGCATAATATTTGTATTAATATTTGCATTAGACGTGGGTAATTTTAAGTGGATTTCTTAGTGCTGATTGACCCGGGCTCCGCCCCAGCCCATGAGCGATTTGGTCGCTGTGGCATGTGTGTCAGTTTGACGGGCGTGGGGGCATCTTTCCGGGTGCTGCCATTGGTGCCCCCCCCCACACTCCCCAGGCCTCTCTGGAGGCCGTTGTTCCACAGCGGGGCGTTAATGAACCAGAAATGTCTGGCGCGTGGATGGATAGCACCCGCCCCCCCCAGCTTATTAGGATTCTCGCCCTATCCGTCAGCGCCGGAGCGCGCGGCCCGGCCCCCACGAGCGCCTATGCTAATCGGCTGCGCTGCCGCCTGAGAAGTGGCAATCTATCATAAGAGGGCATCCTGATCTCGGGGCTCTGTCCCAAGATGCTAATCGCTAATCATGGGCACCCACTTCAGCCGCTCGGCCGGCCGGCTCTGCCTGTCCGCGGTGTCTGCGCTTCCGGGCGCCTCTGATCGCCGGCCCGCTGCGATGCTGCGCTGGGGGCTCGCGGCTACCCTCTCCTCCACGGCTTTTTCCATTCTGGGTGCCGCTCACCTACTTCCCACTTTCTGCCATCACGCCCATTCCCAGAATCCCTCTCTTCCTCTCGCCCCCCGCCCCCTTCTGCTTCGAGCCTCATTTGAATTCTGGCAGTGCTAATTAGCCGAGCCGCTGTCAGTCGCCGTGATGCGCCAGCGACGGCTGTGCGTGCAGGTCATTATGGGTAAATAATGAGGCAGCACCGCAGCTGCCGGGCCGGGCCGGACCGTCCGAGCGCAGGGATGCTTCCGGGCCAGCTCCTCGCCCAGACCCCCCCTTCTTGTTTTGTGGTTTCAGCTGCTCCTGCCACATCTCCTAATCCCTGTTTAATTACTAACACCCACATTACTTGCTCTTCACAATTAACCCACCCTTTCATCAGACGTGTTTTTTTTTTTTTCCCGAAGAGCCATTTATTCCGGACCGGCGTTTTTGAGCATCCTTCTTCGCTCACGTACTTTTCGCGTGTGCGGTCTGCTCTGCTGGCATATGAAAGCCCATAATTCTGAGATCCCATAATTACAATAAAATTTCCAATTAAAAGACGATGTGCGCACCCCCCCCCGAGGTGATTTAACCGGGGCTGTGTAGTGCTGCTGACGCTGTAATTGTCCGGCAGGCAGGTGTCTCTGGAAGCGGACAAGCCCGCGGCCCTCGGCCATTCATAATCGCATCAAAACGATGGAAGTGGAGGCAGGTCGATGGCGGTCGATGTGCTGCTTGGACGATATTTGGGTCACGCCTCCTGAACCACCCCAGTGCTCATTACCGGCAGATCGGTAGGGGTGCTGTGCCCGGGTATAAGCGGTCCTCTTACTGATTGTGTTTATTTGGCCTAAATGACCATAGTAATGTATTATGAATTTTTTTTACCATATTTGGTTCAGTCTGAGGACTTTACGCCTCTCCCTTTCTTAAACGCACCTCGGCCCAACCCGAAAGGGCGGGGTTGGCGATCCAGGGCGGTCCCATGTTAGGACGGTCCCGTCCTTGTCCTCCCCCGTTGCTCTCTGGGGGCTCGTCGATGCATGGAGGGGGCTGGCCGTAGCAGATGAGATTTAAAGAACGTGTTCCGCCTTGTTTTGCTTTGACACCCGCTGTGCCCGGGGCAGGCCGGCCTCCTGGCCATCTATCTGTGTCAGCCGGCAACCCCCCGCCCCCCGGAGGAGCAGCTGAGGGGGGGCGGGGGGGCACTGCCCAGGCGACAGGGAGGACACAGCATGCTCCTAAGGCGATGGTGCACTCCCTGCCCCGCCTCCCGGAGGCCCGCTAATTGAACATGATAAAGTGTAAAGTTAATTACCCCTCCAGCCTGTCGCCCCTCTCCCTGGGGGGCTGGGAGGGGGATAGATCCACAGGGGTGCAGGTCCCAGGCCCAGCTGTTGGCCTGTCCGAGGGTGTCTGCGGAACAATGGAGCCGGCGATCCCGGGGGGGTCGTGTGGAGGGTGATTAGGACCATCAGCTTTTCCCCCTTCGTTTTACGCCACCCACCCCGCCCCCCTCCTCATGCCGCTGCTCTCTGACCGTTTAACTTCTAAGCAAATTAAGTGATTTACTAGGGATTACATTGACCAGGCTAAACAGACGCAGGCGCACAGACGGTATGGAATTAAGTGTGTGCTCACGCTTACACGCATTTACACGCTGCCTGACACGCCGCGAGGAAGCACTCCGTGTTGTGTACCTCATGCATATACATGTATATCTACATATATATGTTATAGAATCTGCTCTCCTATATCCCATCACCTTTACTCCACCATATAAACACCTGATATTATTCTCTCCTAAATGATCTGCTTTCACTCGAATCTCAGCTACTAGTAGAGAGATTAAGTAATGCAGTTAACTAACCACTCTTTGGTTGTATTTTTTTATGTCTTTGGAATGTTGTGTATTTAATTACTGTTTTAGCCAGTACACCTTTTGAAATGGCTTTTAAACTACTAGAATAGTTCCACATGGCGGGCATTAGGTAATGACATTTAGCTGTTTGCCCCTTCTATTACATATGTGGTAGATCTATGGTCGTGACACAGATCGAGACCCAAATGTTACTACTAGCACCAGCTAAAAGCAGGCTAACCAGTCCGAAGACCCCACCTGCTTACCCCAGGACTGGGAGACCTCTGTGAGCTGTAGGTGGAGTAGGGAGTCCAGTGCCTCAGGCATTTGTGTGTTTCTTGACCAGGTGTGGGAGCGGCGAGCTTGGCCAAATTGACCTTCATGGTGGGAGGACCGGAGGAGGAGTTTACTGCCGTTCAGGAGCTACTGAGCTGCATGGGAGCCAACGTGCTGTACTGTGGCCAGGTCGGCACCGGCCAGGTAGATGAGGGCTGGGCTGGTCGCTCTGTCTGTCTGCTTCCACCCAAAGCCGATGGCTTTGCCCTTCCCTTAAAGAGACTCCCCTGTAGTTCAAAAGTTCATCAGTGGTTTCACTTTCACCCTAACCCTACACTGTTTGCCAATGCATCTCACCTCGCTCCACTTGCCCCTGAGGATGTCGAAGGCGTTCCATAGTAGCGCTCGGCAATGTGTTTTCGGGTGTCTTATTGGAATTATGTTTTGTTCCTGTTTATCTGCTGTTTATTTGTGTTACAGGCAGCCAAAATCTGCAACAACATGCTGCTGGCAATAGGAATGATTGGGACTGCAGAGACCATGAACCTAGGAATCCGGTACGCCAGGCCGCTGCCCGAAAAACACCTTTTCGCTGGGGTGTCGGATGGCCCAGGTGCTACATGCAGATTACACATAGCTTTTCGGCTCGGCCCAAACTTGGCATGTGCGAATGGAGCGCGGCTGAGGTTGCGGAGGTCAGTCCGCCCCCCTTTCAGAGCTGTCGGGCCTGGATTGAGACGGACGAGGGGGCGGGACGTCCCAACTGTTCCGTCGATATCATTTGCATCCTGAAATTGAGACCGCACCCAAACCGCGAGCTGCTCGTGTATCGCCAGCATTAGGACACGGGGGCGTAACCCGGGGCGACCAGCAGTGGTTGTTGGTATCTCCATAGGACCCCAGTAGCCACGCAACCTGACAAACACAAAGAAGTAGGTCTCTGCCACGCTGCGGTGGCTGTACTCTGCTTTTCAAAGAGAACACTTTTGAAAATGGCAACCAGAACACTGTCTGAACCTCACGACATAAAATTATTCACTGTAACCTTAGACTCTGGCTGTGGATTTTTTATAATTCTTCTTTTTTTTGCTAAAAACTGCTATTTTTAGGAGTTTTAGAAGACAAGTCTCTTGGCATTCCTATTTACCTGGGAAAAGTGCGGTGATGTAAGCACCCAGTTGCTTCACGGGAATGAAAAGACGTCTTTATTCTGTAATCTGTCAACTCAGGATGAAATCCAGCCTGCATCTGGCCCACTCTGTCACGGTTTGAACATGAGCGGCTCTTTGCTGTTTCCTGTCAGGCTGTTTGCTGAGCGTGTGGCCCCTAGTAATTTTGCCCCAGGAGCCACTCTCACGGTGCTCGTGAGGTAGTGTGGCCGAGCGGGTGAGGCCTCTATGCCTGTGATTTGGAAGGTCAGCGGTTCGAATCCTATTCCTGGTAGAACAGTCACATGTCCATTGGGCCAATGAGAGATGTGCAAATTAAAGCGTCCCAAAGTGCCCAAAGCATCGTCCCTTTTTGTCGTTTAACTGTTTGGGTTTCTTCCTGCTGCCAGTTCATTTGGGAAATAACACGGCACTAGGTCGTCGCACATTCGAACCCGTGTTCCTCCGGTGGGGGGCTTGGTCCCGCAGGTCAGCCTGGTGCTCCCCCAATCCTCCCACCCCCCCGCGTGACGGAGCTATGCGCAGTCGGCAGACCTCCCTGATTTATTGGTCCATGAGCGGCGGGGAGAAAATTGGCAGCAGCCAACATAAATCCCTGCGGTGAGCCCCGGTGAAATATGGCTGCATTAGCTGGCGGCCCGATAGATTCATGCCTCACCCGCCTGCGCGTCCCGCCGTGGATTTCCGTGGGAGAGCCGAAAGCGGGCCACTGCAGGTGTCGCCGGTGCCGGGGGAACCCCGCCAGACATGTCTGGGCCACAATTTTGCTGGAGGTTTTTACGTTTTGGGTGAAACCTGTGAGATGTGGAGGGGTGCCACAGAGTGACCGGCGGAGTGTTCGGGAACCCGCGTTTGCCCCTGGGTGAGGGGCCGTAAGTTTGCAGACGCTTGACTGGTGCTGCTTGCTTCGGGATGGTTCCGCTGAGGTGATGTGGATGGAGCCAGATGGGAGGTTCTCTGCTCAGGAGAGCCCGGGGGGGCTGGGGGGCGTGATGACCCGTGTTGGGTGGCGATGAACCGCGCTCAAGCCGCTGAGCTCCCCCAACAGCCCTGCTTTATGGCCGGAGTCACCGCCTGCGAAGCCTCACTTCATCACCGCCGGACAATTGGGCCGTCAGGCACAGAGCAATTTAAGCCCCACCCCCCACCCTCCACTGAACTGCAATTCCCAGAAGCGTTTGCTGGTCCCCAAAGCACGACTCCCTCTTTGCCGCGAGTGATGGCCGTCGTCTGTCTTGGCAATAGCACCTTAGAATTTCCTATCAGGCCGCCCCCCCAGGCGGGTGGACGTCTTGGCTTCCATCTTGCTCTGTCCCGTGTGGCTCCTCGCTGACCAGTTTGTTTTCCCTGGATGCAGTCATGCTCTTCCGTGGCTCATCCTCTGGGAGTTACTGCAGTATTCCAGAATTCCCGAGTCCTTCCTGCCAATACATCATCTACGGAGACCCTGACCTGCATGGCCCAGTCACTCTGTTTTTTACCGTTTTATTTGCCATTATGACTCCCGCAGTACGATTTCTCTGCCACACACATTCCCATAGTGGTTTGCATGTTCATAAAACAACAGAATCACACGTTTACTGATTGTTTATTACTATCATTGTTATTATTAAATTTTTAATTTCCTGAGACCATTTTGGTATCTGGGAAATTGGGAGGGATACGGACACTTAAACATGTAGATTGTGCATGACGGGTGGGTAAGGTGGCACAGCGATTAATGCTGCCTCATACCTCTGGGACTCGGGTTCGAGACGCTGCCTTGGCCGTGGTGGCTCTGATCCCAGAGGGCACGGGGCTAACACTGACTCCTCTAAAACGCCCTTCAGTCTGACATCCCCCCCCCCCCCCCCCAAAAGAAAAACGCATATAAAAGACAAAATGACAGTTTTTAAAATGATAGCCAGTAGCTCTGTCTTTGATAGGGCGGTAATTACCATAACGACTCTGTGGGAAGAGTGTCCGTTAGTGAGCAGGACGGCGGCGCAATCCCGTCTCCCGCAATCCCTCGTCCTTTTGTTGTTATTTGGGAAGCCGGCGGTGCATTCCCCCTAGCGAGTTATTACGAGGGATTGACAAAGCCTGTCATGCTTTTGATAGTGCCGGCAGTATATCCCGCAAGCCACGGCACGGTCTCTCAGCTGGGGGGGGGGGGCTGCGTGCAGCCAATTTACAGGGAAACAGCAGCAGCGTTTTATCATGCTTGAGAGGCCAGTGGCTGCCTCCCGCATTAAACCTGGCCTTTCAAATACCTGTCTCCGATTAATTTGTTGATTTCAAACGGAGCCCGGGTCCTCTCCAGTGAAGCGTGCCTTTTCAAGAGGGCTGGCTCTGAATGACAATTATATCCTCTCTTCCCTTCCCAGCCCATTACCGGGACCCGGGCCGGTGCCCGCGAGAGAGAGCTCTCCCCGTACCACGTACAGTCCTAGCTGTCAGTTATTTATGCCGCACTCAGGGAAAAAAAAAACTTCCAAGATGAAATGCAAAAGACTTTTTTTTTTTTGTCACGCACGTGACTTGGGGCAGGGGGTGCCACAGTGAAGATGGATATAAAGTAGGTCTGATTTCCGCCCCCACCATCAACGGCCCCGTACTCATCGGCTTGGAGCACTATAGCCCACAATCCCCTGCATCTCCTTCACCTCTGCACGCCTTGTCTGCATGTGTTTCAGGAAAGGATGCGAAGCAGGCGATAAACCGGCTCGTAAGCTCATTTATGTAACCATAAACACTGCGTGCACGTTAAAGAGAAAGCAGCCTTTTCATAAACTCACTTCTCCCGTTAGAAGTTAATCATTACTTTTTTTTTTCTTCTTTAATTAACTTTTTCCTAATAAGTAGCTGATTGCCCGGCACACCGCGGACCCAGCCTCACATTTCCTGTGTCGCGTTGCGTGTTTATCTCACGCTGACATTCATTTGGTCATTAGGAGCATCTAAAGGCATGGCACCAGGCCGCCCGTGTCCGATCCAGTTAGAGCATGAAATTTCCGGCACGCCCAGAACCACAAGCGGCGCGGGTTAATAAGAAGGGATGATTTATTGTTAAACTGCGGACAGTGGCTCATGTCGGCCGCGCGGCCGCGTGACGAACGGCTTATCGTTTTCCGGCCGTCTTGATTGTATCAGAGGCAATAACCTTTTCAACAGCTGACCCAGAACCTAGCAGGACGGACGGGAGGGGATGTTAAGCATATGTCACCCGGCATCTCTCCGTGGGGGTGGGTGGTGGATGAG
>JAODKM010000044.1:2399895-2411042 GCA_026780845.1 Petrocephalus sullivani | reverse complement strand
GGGGGGGGTGGAGGACTGTCCCAGAAGCGCGTCTCAGTTTCTTAATTACTGCACAGACAGCTAATAAAAGCGGCCCGACAATACGAGAATGAGAGCCAGGTGCAGGCCCGGCTGGCTGGCTGACTCGGAGGCCTTAAACACTAATCATGATTTAACAGTCATATTGAGCACAAAATATACTTTACGGGCCGGGTGGCGAGCGCCAGCTTCTACGCAGTGCTTCTTCATGTGGTTCTCTTTATGCCGACATTAAAGTGCGAGACAGCCAGTGCCCGCCCCCCCCGCCACCGCGCCGCTGAATCTGCGGTGCCGCCGGCGGCTCACCCGTCCCATACGGGGCAAAGCCGTCGTCAGGGCCCTGCACTGACCCGCCACCAGTAGCAGCTGTCCCGGCCCGTTCCTCATCCTGCTGGGGGTTGCCAGGGAATGTTTATTAGGCCTGTCACCTCTTTAAGCGCATCCTGGTTAAATATCAATACCGTATTATCTGGCAGAACAGCCATTAGAGTAAAAATGATAGGAATGGGCAGCCAAAGGTTCCCTTTCAGGTCAGCACTGACCTCATCTTCTCCCCCACTCTCGCTTTGACCTCTGAACCCAACAGGCTAGGGCTTGACCCCAAGCTGCTGGCCCAGATCCTCAACATGAGCTCTGGACGCTGCTGGTCGAGTGACACTTACAACCCGGTCCCCGGCGTGATGGAGGGCGTCCCCTCAGCGAACAGCTACCAAGGGGGCTACAGTGCCACACTGATGGCGAAGGTGGGCCGGCCATTTCTCTACCCACAATGCCTTTCTCCATTGTGTTAATACCAACGCGAGGTCGTCGCTCAAAGACGTCAGCTCAGTCCTCCTATGAGTTTGTGTTGTCGTTAGTTGACCTATGACCTGGAGTCAGGCCTGAGTGAAGGCTGCCTTGGTGTGGGTGTAGTTTAGCAGTTTAGGATGCTGTGCCGGTAACAGGAAGATCATTGGTTCTGAATCCATGGTCAGCAGTATGACTGTACCCTTGGGTCTTGAGCACGACTCTTAACCTGTAGTTGCTCCTGCTTTCTCAGATGTAGGTCACAGGATAAAAGCATCTGCTAAATAAATAAATGTAAGAATCTGTGTTTCTTCAGGACCTGGGCTTGGCCCAAGACTCTGCGACCGACACCAAGACCCCCATCCCGCTGGGCTCGCTGGCTCACCAGATGTACCGAGTGATGTGTGCCTGCGGCTACGCCACCAAGGACTTCTCCTCCATCTTCCAGTTCCTGCGCGAAAAGGAGGGCCAGTAGTGTGATGTGGAACCATGCATCCCCTGTCACATTCCCTCCAAGACCATGCCTGCCCCGAACCCCCCTGGTCCTCCACACACAAGGCTGATACGCAGAAAGATTCGGGGCTGTGCGCCTGGGGGACTTTGACAGACATGAAGCAGTATTAGGGCTGGAGGGGGAGTAGATATGTATATTTTTTGAGATGTCTCTTATCCATGAGTTCTTGCCCTTGTCAAGGTACACGTGGCCTAGTTCCTGGTAATGGTGAACTGAGGTTCTTTAGCCTCGATGTTAGGTATCATCTTGGTTAGTGCTAGTAATTACTGCTAGTACTGTGGTGACTGCGGTGAGGATGCCAGTACCAGCCATGGACCTGACGTCAGAGGTTCTGTTGGGTTGATGTGGCTGTAACATGGGCCCTAGCCGTCGGTGGTGTTGGTCCATCTGTCTTCTTGTTCAGTCTCTACTACTAGTTTTCATTTTATCTCCGTTGCACTGTTGTAGTTTTTTTTCACCACCTCCGTCATGTACATGTACATGTACCCTGATTCCTTATTCTTCGTTGTGGGGCTTGTTGCTGGTCAGTTGTGTGTGTGTGTTAACCTTGTGACCTTCATGATCAGTCTTTTGTACCCACCTACCCGTTTATCTCTCGTTCAGCCATTTCTCTCGTATTCCCGTATTCCCATGGTCCCTCGGAATCTCCTCCTCCTGTTTCCATGCCGACGTGCCGGAAGCCGGTTCGAGTCCCGGGAAAGACCCCTAGGGTGGTTCCCTCGGCCACTGCAACCACAATTTTGGCAAATGCCTGGCTTCCTGAATGGGGGCAGAACCGTGGGCTCTCAGATTGCTCAGGATTAAACCATTCCGTTTTTTTTTTTTACACACCGTTAATATAACGAGGAACACAAGGACGCTTTTTCACGTTTCTCCGCACTTTTTCGTCTTTGTTAAGTTCGTCTTCCTGTTTACTGCGGCTGTTACACACCTTGATTATTGCAAATGGATTTCAGCGTCTGTCTCTGAGCCCTAACTCGCTCTCTTTCAGAGAGACCAGTAATACTGTGAAGTTTATTAGTAATTTTTTCACTGCCCTAGTGAAACACCTTGAGGAAGGCTGGGCTTTAACCCGCTGCCTGTACCAGCAATTCTAATTGGCGGAATTAGGAAGGGGAACCAGAACATTGCTGCTTATCTTCCCGTCATTGGTCTTCCCCAAAGTGGTTCTGTGGCCATGCTGCTCTCTGTAAGAGATTCTAGAATAGGCTGTTGTTTCCAATAAACACTGATCCTGGGCCAGCCCCAGCATTTTTCCATCTCCTGTCCTGTTTTTTTTTGTGTCTGCCTCCCAGCATGAAATGGCCCCCCCGCTAAGACATGTTGGATGAGAAAACAATTGAGATTGAAGACTCTGCCCTCGCACTATTTACCCAAACCCACTTTATTCACTCACTTTTAGCTAGTTTACGCCATTTGGTGTAAAGAGTACCTCAGTTGCATTTATTTTCCCCTGGATTGACAGAGTCAAAGATTTAACTCCGTGCCGCAGCATTTAGAAAGTCCAAAAATGGCTACTTAGTAATTTAACAGTAGATTTTGACACCCTCATGTCAAAAGATAAGGAGCATCAAACCCTGCGTTTCAATCGCGTCTGTCTTGGAGGACTCCAGTGTTTGGTCACGCATGAATCAGTGCTCCATCGCGCTCGCTGAAGTTCCCTTCCCCTGTAAGGCGGTGCTAGCGTGTTACAATCCTGATGACGTGCAAGTGTTCCCACGTCCAGCTCTCTGTTCCCCCACCCCCAGGCCAATTTCCACCAGCTCCTCGGGGAGGGGGTGCGTCAGAACAACGGGGGGCAAAGCGAATTGATACATTTTAATGTCCACCTTGTGGGCTGTTGGCGGGCAGTAAAATTAGCATATTATGCGCAGCTCTGCGCACGAGCGGCCTGTGTTGTTGTTTTATGGACAGATGTTTGCGGACGTGTCGTTAAACTGCGAGTGATCGCCAGTGGCCGTAAACGGTAGCATGTCAGGCTGCTCTCTCTGCGGGACTCAACAGCTCCATGGACGTAGGTAGCCATCATATGCAAGCCTCTCTATATGCCAGCTCCCTAGACTGTTCTCTCTAATTCTGTAGTAAATTCCTCATCTGTGTTTTTATTTTTTAAACAGTTCTAGTTTTTAAATTATTATTTTTGAGTTCACCTTCAGCAGGACTGCGTCTCTTGAAGCTTTTGTATGCAAAATCAGCTATGTAATGCGGTATATATAGGCCACCTTAATTACTTTTAGCTGTCTAAATTCAGCACAGCGTGGTTGCAGGTGACGACCAGCTAATGACGGATTTCGAGCTGAGCAGGAAATGTACATTGACATCTAAGCCTACAGAAAACTAGATCAAGCCAAGAAATCCTTATGGGGCTACCCCACAGAAGTTTCTAGAGCATGGCAGTGCTCAGACATGGCCGTCTTTGCGGTTACGGCGTCCTCGTGTGTGACTCGGGTGTCCCTGTGCTGTCTCGCCTCGTCTTCTGACCCTGTCTGTCTTGTTATTACACAGTACTCTGGGGCCGGGCTCAGCTGCCAGGATTGCGGCTGAATTGTTTTCCTTTGTTTCTGTTAATTTCTTTACCAGAAAGCCATATAATCTCAAGTGAAAAACTCGCGCACTAAATGGCTTTTAGTCTCCAAATGATGCACTTATTTCCGTCATTACTATGAGGAGGGAAAAGACACTGAGCCAGGACTCTTGGCCTGTAAAGTCTTTTGTTGGGTGAGTAGTGATATCACAACAGACTACAGATCTAGCAGTCAAATATCCAGTTGTATTTATGATCCGTAAACTTAAAATTTATATGCAAAAACTACAGTGTGAAGTCACCAGACTTCTTGAGATAAAAACATAAAAATAAACCCATGCAGTAAATACAGTAGCCTATGCTGGATAAAACTGTACAGACCACACATAATACTACCTCCTGCCCAGTCTTGTTTTGTTCTTCGAGAGGATTATGGGAAAACTAATTCTGAAATTACCCGTGATATTGATTGGTATTCCAGAGCTACTAAACTTCCAAAGCAGCTATTAGTACAAGTGTTTTTAGCCTTCTTTCTGAACTGCTCTCTGAAATTTGAACTAGATAGTGGCCCAAGATAGTTGGATTGAAGTAATATTTCTAATAATAAGTACTACAAATAGCAATATTTTAATTTTAAGACCAGCTTCAATTGGTGAATCCTCCCAAGAGACGATTATATCACTAGTCTTTTTCAGCAGTTCAGTATTTTCTTGTTTCTTTGGGTCCTCATTATATTTTTCACAGTCACTGAGAGAGCCATTCTTTTCAGGGCACTTTGATCAAATGACATTGTCATACAAGCCTATCTTAACTGGCTCCTGCAGTCAACCGTGCATTCTATCCGGTGTTCCAAATTAATTTAATTTATTTCTGGGTGATCCGAAAGGATGTCTCGCATATTTTCCCCAGCTGTTTTTCCAGGGCATTTCGCAGAATCTGCAAAAACTCGGAGCCAGGTGATCCATTCAGTTACGAGGCTGGTGAGCCGCGTTTATGGGATGCCGAGAGCTACTTGTCCAATTTTCCACCACTCGAATATCACCGTCTTTGTGTATGAGAGGAGGACGAGGTATCGGGGTGGTTGTCATTGTTGCGTTACACTGCCATGTATAGATAGCTTTCAGACATTGGGCGTTTTATCTGCAAGTTCAGGAAAATCTTTGGAGTGTATTTTAGGGTCCTTGGTCTGATCTTGGCTTCTTTCTGCACCCCTTTCTCCGTCATTGATGTTGGATTTTCTCCCACGGCGGCTAGTTCAGTGATCTAGCACAGATAATTGACGGCGATTTGTGGCTTACATTTAGTACTCTGAAGGGGATCTGAGTCCTGGTGATTTTCAGCCTGTTTTTAGCAAATTGTCGAGCCTAGAGAATTCATTCTTCAACCATTATACATTATTTTCATGATTTCTGCATCTTTTCCATTGCAATTTCATTTTAAGCATAAGGTGTCCAGAAATGTAAACAACACAGTATTATAAATGGTGGAACTTTGGTCCAGTTTGAATCCTGACATTTACTGAAGACCCCCAGTTATGATTTGGTTACAGCGTATCAATGTTCTTATTTATCTGCATAATATCTGCTTCATGAAAATCTCCTGTTATATAAAATACTAATGTGGCGTGGTGGATCAGTGGCTAAGATTTGGGCCTGCTACGATTCCTGACCCCAGGCAGACATTACTTCTAATGAGCATCACCAGACTGGCAATTATATCTGTGTGTTTCAGGGCCGGGCAGTGCTATGGCTCAATGAACAGCACTGTGACCTCACCTCCGCAGTTACGGTCTCGATTCATGACCCCCCCACTCTGTGAGTGTGTCGTGTCCGCACGTTCTCCCCATGTCCCAATGCCTATACTCCTGCAGTGCTCCACGGTTTCTGCGACCGTGACTCCGAATCACTGGCGATGTGCATGACTACATACCCTGCAATCGGCTAGCATCTCATTCCCGGGATTTGCTCCACAGTCACCGTGACCTGGCACCACATAAGCAGTATGGAAGATGGATGGATGGATGAATTAATTAGCTTAATTTCAGTCTGTGAATTTCAGCTACCTGAACATTATGGATGTTGAAACCTCCTCCGTCATGTCTTATTTTGGACCATCAGTAGTTGCACATATATATATAATGCACACACACACACACAGACATATTCCTATCTTAATGGGGACACTCCATTCATTCCTATGGGCATAACCCTGATCCCAACTATGACACCCTTAACCCCTATCCAGCCCTAACCTTAGCCATAAGTAACCAAACAAAATATGAGATTTTTGGCATTTTTAGTTTTTTGATTGCAGAAAAAGATTTTATAAAACTGATGTTATCCTTATGGGGACCAAAAACATTCCCACAAGGTAGAAAATAACTGGTTTTTATCACACTGTGGGGACATTGGGTCCCCACAACGTAATATAAATATGTCCACACACACACAAACGTATAATTTTAGGGACAAGACAAATGTTTTCATGCAGGTCGGTCACAAATCTACATAACTGCATGAAAACCGTGGTTTTTCTTCACTACTGCTGTTGATAATTTATCAGTCAGAAGCAGATTTCACACGATTCCCAGCGTGACTGCGTCGCGGCATGTCAGAAGGGCTTTTTACAAGAGCCACCGCAAAAGCGTTCTGCCACTGTGACGCTATACAAACCGCACGCGTAATCATTTCGTGTAAACATCCACTCGACAGCGGCGTGGTTCCCGCGCGCGGTTCCACCTCTATCAGCGATACGGCCGGCCTGTTTTTCGCATCATGTTACCGCAAACGAAAACTGGAAAAAATATGATACTTGGGAGGAAACTCGTATTGTTTCTATTTCATATTTGTTTTAATTTCACCCTCTGTTTATAGGCTCGCTGCTGTACTGGCGGTTTCCTCATTAACAGGACTTGAAAGGTCCCCGTAAAAAAGCTATCGGTGGCTAGCTGACGTCTTTCTCAGCGAAGGCAGCACCTCGCCCGCGCCCGGTCCAGACCGCCGTCCCTCTCTGCCCCGCCCTTACCCCACGGAAGGTCAGAGCCGCCACGCTTGTTCATTTCATCGCCGTGACAAAGTGGTGGGGTGTTTCTGCGGCCCGGTTGTGACGGCGGGGGCCAGGGTGGCATTCGGGAAACTCCCGAGACATGATCGTGTATCTCCCTGCTGCCCTGAAGGTAACATCTTAATCCTGAGAGGGTAGGGTGCGTTTAAGCCGAGGAGCCAATGGAAACATTCCAGGGGCCACGTACTTCCTGTGTCGCCTGCATTTGACAGTTCATTCCCATCTTCACCGACATCCCATTTTAACACCCGCCTGGCCCTTTCTGTACTTTGCACATCCCTCTGGTTCTGACCCGGATTCTGTTTTTCCCTGTTCCGACCCAGTGGGGGGGAAAAAAACGTCGAAATAAAAATAAATGAAGACGGCTTCCTCACCCAGGGCCGATCCGGGAGCCACGGTGGTGTGGCTGCTGCCCTCTGCCAGCTCATAGTTTTCTGGGGCTGGATCGTGGCTATTTTAAATGCCCCGTTCGCTGAGAGATGCCGTCACCGCACAACTAGGCTCCCCCGGACTTGCGAAATCGGTCCTTTTCGGCGTTTTGCACTCATAGGTGCAAGTTCAGCAACCGTAGACTGAGCCATTCATACTTGTTCTAGGAGTACAGCCTAAAGCTTAGACATTACTGGATAATTACTCATGAAATGCTGAAAGAATATATTAACGCCTTAAAAAGGAAAATCTTTATTTACGGTCATACACCCTCCCTGCCATAACCGTTTCTGCAGTGCAGAGTCACGGGGGGCCTGGACCCTTTCCCAGGACAGACAGGGTGCAAGGCAGGGGAAGAGATGACTTGCTGACAGCAGTTCACCCAGTGCAGTGCATGTTTTTGGGATCGCTAGAGAAAATGGGAACAGTGGTCAGGGACTTGGCTAGTAGCTTTTGAGCCTCCTGAAGAAAATGTCACCTTGAGTCCCTTGCTTGGGTTGGCACTTTCAATCTGAAGAAATTCGAGTCCTTGCAACAGTAGATTCTGAAGCTCCTATACAGCACCGTGCCCCCTGAATCTGCCAGGGTGTCCATGCCTCTCTGACGGCCCTGGTAGTGGGAAAGATCTCAGCTGAAGCCCGGAAGAACATAGAAACTCTACACACACAGAGCCACAATCAAGTCCTTGAATCCTGGAGGGGAAGAGGCCACAGTCCTAACTGTCGCTACATTCTTTGAGTTTTGTCGTTTGTATATAAATTATGTATCAACTTGATTTATTTATTTACCTGTTCTCACTCTGTTACCATGACAGTTAACTGGGAGAGATTAAGAGGCTGCATTGTCAAACATTTGGTTCACGCCCTGCTCCGGGATGATTAAGAGCGCAGGATGGTGTGATTAGCTGATTTATCAGGTCTTTTGCGGACCTGTGCGCGGTAGCACGCCGTCACTCGCGTCTCGTCCCCCGGCACCGCCAGGCGCTCCCGGAGCCTGTCCGCCCGCTAATTGCGCGGCGCCGCACACGAGTAGCTATCGGCCATCGCCCGCCGTGATAAATGCAAGGTCCGACGGGGAAGGCGCCTTCATTAGTCCCCCTTGCTAATCGGGCTGTCCCTCCGCCGCTTAGATTCATGCCGAGGCGGACGTGACGCTGCCCTCAGGTGCTTCTTAATTTATATCAACAGGGATCGTGGCGGAATTAGCACGCGTGTATTAGAGAGCTAATGGATAATTTTCCACAGCTTCCTGCGCGTCAGATGGGAATAGCCCTCTTCAGCGTGCCCCGATTGTTTCAAGCTACCGCCTAATCACGACATGCTCTGAACTCTGCAAATGAATGCACGTTTAGCCCCTAATGTTATATAGTGTATATTTACCTTCTCTATTATTATACAAAAGACCATTTTAATAACTCATATTACTGTTGTGATATTATTTGTCTGGTACCTTTTATTAGAAACTGCTTTGCATGGTGCTGGTAAGGTCTTCATTAACTAATTATTCACACGCACTGGGTGTGTGTGCGCCTGCGTGTGCGTAGTGTGCATGTAGTGCAGTTCAAAAGTGCATTTATATATTGCTCCGTGAAACAGGCATGTAGCTTATGTACTGCTGTTTCCTGTATTAATGTTCTCTTACTCTTTAATGAGAAAAAAAAACTAAGCTTAATAAACAGACAAACTGATTTAATGCCAATGTCAGTTTGATTACATGGAGAAGCATTCATATAAATGGATTTTAAGGCAGTTTGACGTTTTAATTGGCCCGTTCATTGGTGTTGAATGATTATTAAATTCACATTTTATTTATTGCTCAGCTATTAAAGAGATTATAAGAGCGTGAAGCTTACTTTTGGATTTCCTAGCTTAAAGGTTATCTGAAAGCATCACCTGGTCGTCAAACGCAGGAGTGGCATGTGCCCTCGTGTGCCCTCTCCCTGGCGTTCACCGCCGCGTGTGTGCCCTCCTGCTCGCTCTCTGTTTACCTGTGTATGTTGTTGTCTCTGTAGAGAATGCTCCTGGCCCCCCTCCTCCAGGCCCCCATCACCCTTGAGTAACGGCGGCTGCAGGAGATTGTGACTTGCAGCGCGCCCCGAATTCATCACCCACCCTGCACCCGGCCGCACTTCGTTATATTAATTACGCTTATTGCAAGAGTAATCATGGGGCCCATCAGTATCCATCATGGGGCTCTTTTTCGCATGACACGTGCTGGGATATCAGCTCGGCCCGCCGGTGAATAATCACAGCGCCGCAGCCGCCTGACACCTTGCCGGACTCTACGGGGAGCTTCTAAATGCTCCCGGGTCTCAGCCGGCGGATGGCTATCCGTCTCTGACGTTGCCGAGCGCCGTCGCCGTGACGACACCGGAACCAGAGCCACGGAGGAAGTGGAAGAACTGTTGGTGGCTGAAACAGGGGGGGGTTACAAGACGGCGTATGTATAAATTCAGGGAAGGGACAGTGTGCGTAACCCGAGTGCCGGTATTTTGAGACGGACCTGTTAAATAATAAAGCCACCTGAAAGTGAGAAATATTTTCAGCCATTAGTGTTCATCAGATTTGTAATACTGGACTCAAGGCTGTAATATAGGATTTAATTAAATGCCATTAGCCGCCTCTTAAAATGTTTTCTTCATGGCCAATTGGGTTAATGCCTGATCCTCGCCTCTGTTAATTGAGCGACTGAGACTCTTTCGTAAACGTATTGATTTGCTTCAGCGCCATGCCGTGTCTCTTCCCCGTGCCCTCGGACATTAGAGGCCATGTAAACACCCTTAATCGTTTAGTTTAACGAGATGTGCGTTCGGGTACTTCTCGAACGAGGAAGTCGTCCAAATTCTCCTGCGCCTACGGCCAACCCGCCCTGTAGCTGTGTGTGTGTGTGTGTGTGTGTGTGTGTGTGCTTTGCATTCGCTTCTCTGCTGCCTGAGACATGGGTTAAGTAATATTCCTAATTACTGCAGCCTCTAAATTCTCCATCCATCTTCTCTACCACTTAGGAAACTGGGTTATCCAGAGGAAAACCACAGAAACATGGAGAGAACATGCACCCTCCACATACAGCCTACTGAGGCCGTGATTCAAACCCACAACCATGCAGGTGTGATGCTACATTGTGGCAACACACTACCAGGGCCTGAAACATAGATACATAATTACTCGATTGCTCATGAAGAGTATGGGACGCCCTATATCTGCTGATTGCATTGGGCCCTTCACTTCACCTAGACGTCCATCACTCCGTTTTCCATATCTGCTTATTTTTCGGTCGCAGGTTTGACTGAAATGCATTTCTGAGGCGGACCGCAGACATGCAACATTGCGGTTCTATAGATGCGGAGCCAGGGGTGGGTTTGGGGACACATCCCTCCGGCAGCTGATGCCTTGTGCTTCAAATGTGAACCACGTTATACATGAGCAGACGCAGATTTGCATGTAGGCATTTTAGTAATTATACTGTAAATAGCTGGTGTGATGTGAATGTGAACAGCTGAAGTATGTTCTCTGCTTCAGTGGGTCCATGGAAGTGTCTTGGATGCTTGACTATAGCTGAATTATTGTAAAGCATTTTGTCATGCCCTGCTTTGTATGCCAGTAGATTTTATTTGCTTCAGTGTGATTTAATTTGCTTTTAATGAAGGGTATAATTGTGAGTCTATCTGCATGTGTATTTGACCTTCAGTGAACTGACATCCCATTTAGGGTGTACCCCAGCCACGTGGCATGTGATCCAGCCCCCCCATGACCTTGATTAGGACTGGATGGATGGATGGATGGATGGGTGGATGGATGGATGGATGGAAGGGAG
>JAODKM010000044.1:2386777-2399795 GCA_026780845.1 Petrocephalus sullivani | reverse complement strand
GGGGGGGGGGGGGGGGGGGGGGGGGGGGGGGGGGGGGGGGGGGGGGGGGGGGGGGGGGGGGGGGGGGGGGGGGGACCGGGCATGTCCAGAATCCGTCAGCCCGGAAGGTCCTGCGATGGACCGGAACAGGCCGCTTGCCTCCTGCGGCTGTGGGATGATAGGGTGGCGCGTAGCCTGTCACGCCTAATGCGGCCCTCTCATCCACACAGCTGAATCTTCATCGGCGCCCCGCTGCAGACGCTTATTCACCATTAGGGCGCTGCTCCATTCACAGGAATGCTCACATCCCACGGCGCCAAGCTGTAAAATCAGATAAATACGCAGGCGCTGTTATTTATAAAAAGGCCGTCGCTGCCTCGGGTCCTATTGGTGCGTGTGCATGACAAATGGCTCTGTGGCCTCGCTCCGGAACGGCAGGTTCCGCTGATCCAAGCCCCCCCCCACCCGGTCCTGCCAGGGTGGGCCGTCAGAGCCTGCGTTTCTGCCCCCATGACTTGGTATTCCCCCAAAGAGAGTATTTTTCTGAAGGACACTTTTCTGCTGTTTTTACCTGGTATCCCTTCAAGGTGCCACCTACAGACTTTTGAATCTTGAATCTAGTACCTTGACCTCTACTCACCTCTCACAGTCCTTAGCGAGCCAGTCGGTTTGGGTATGGATATCACATCTTAGATGCTCTCCATGATGTGCTCTGCATTCATGTTGAGCCAATACCAGCAGCTGGCCGTGTCTTGCCAATGACGTTAATGTCTTGGGGATCACAGAGTAGTCTGCTGTTTAGCTTATGCTTTGCTTAGCATCTTAGTTATCATTATTGGGCCAGTGGTGGCTGAATGCTCAGGGAAGCGGACATGTAATTGAAAGGTTGCCGGTTTGAGTCCCCAACCTGCAAGGACCACTGCGGTACCCTGAGCAAGGTACTACCTCCAAGCACTGCTCCCGGGAGCTGAATTACCCGCCCGCTTCTATGCTGCAATGTCACTTATGGATTAAACAATTTTGTTGTTGTGCTGTGGGGTGCCAACAATGGCAATTAATCACTTTTCACTTCATCTGGGAAGGTAGCGTACTATACTCTGCGAAGGTAGCATTCTATACTCTGGGAAGGTAGCGTACTATACTCTACGAAGGTAGCATTCTATACTCTGGGAAGGTAGCGTACTATACTCTGGGAAGGTAGCATTCTATACTCTGTGAAGGTAGCGTACTATACTCCAATCATTGTAGGGGGCACAGTACACTCCTCTTGCAGCTTTGGTTATCATTTCATTACATTATAGTCCAGTGTTGGTCTTAGTTAGCATCTTGAATGGTAGCGTACCATGAGCCCCAGTGGTGCAAAGTGCATGAAGCACTCCCCCCGTGCTCTTGCCACGATCTCGGCAGTTAAGCCCAGTGGTTGTTGGTTCATATCCCAGGTGGGACTGTGCCACCGCAGTAAACTCCAGCGAAGTGTCTCGGCTGGGTTGCTCTGACGTCCAGAAGTATAGCAGTGTGTTACCCCCACACACACATCCAGAAGTCATGTTGAAGCATCATGCACATAATTCCTGAATAACTGTCTTTCCACTGGCGAAGTGGGTGCGGAATTTCATCCATAAAGCAATTCCCTTGTGTGTTCCAGTATCTGTTCCTCCCCATTAATGTTGCCGGAGGCCGTCTGGTGATGGCATGTGGCCGGCCATAGCAATACCGGGCTTCCAGAACCATCGTATAGTGATTGGGCCAACGTAATCGGCGTTTTGTGAGTGGGTGTCTGTTTGCACATGTCCCAATCAGCCAGGACCATCTAGAGCAGGGGGACCGAACTCCAGTCCTGGAGGGCCAGAATCCAACACCGTTTTGCAGATTTCCCTGCTCAAACACACCTATTAAACCTGGTAATTAGCTGATTAAGATGCGTTTGAGCAGGGAAATCTGCAAACTGAGTCGGATTCTGGCCCTCCCGGACTGGAGTTGGGCACCCCTGATAGAGTAGTAAATGATAATTATGCTTTGGCTTAGTACTTGGCAGTGCCGAGCATCTCCCCTTCGAGATGTTCTCCGATTGGCCGCCGGCGGGGGCGGGGTGGTGCGGTTTGCTCGATGCCGTCACCCTCGGGTCGGGCTAGCCCGTGGACGTGGGGGAACGTGTCCGTCAATCACGCTCGTTAAATGGGCCCATAATCATCATTGACACACTAATGATTAAAATGAATAAAAGCCATTAAGGGGGAGCCATTTTGAGTTATTAAAAGTTTCGCTTGGTTCGTGACATAATCCTTCATCTTACTTTATGATGCGACCCTCCGCCATTTATCCCTCTATGACCATTAATTCCCCAGGAGCTCTGTGATCCTGCAGAGTCCGCGGCCCGTGAGGAATTGATTTCTCCGCCGGCTTTCCATTTCGAGCGGCTCGCACCGAGTGCCGGGCCGCTGTGTCGCTGTAAATTTCTTTCCTGACAGTCTGATCAAAGCGATCCAGAAACAGTCCCTCTGTCCCCCACCCCTCGAGCCCAACCCCATAACCCTTATTTTCCTGTATCTCTTTGGTATGAAGCTGGTTCCGTCTCTGAAGGAGTGCGTGGGGGCGGCATCCGTCTGATCTGGCCTGTTACGAGCCACCGGGAGACGGAGGGAGACACCAGGGGTCACATGATTGCAGGGCGAGCCCATAAAATTTCCATTAACCTCTGGAGAGCTAAGTGCTGTATTGTTATCCACCAGGCAGGGATTACAAACAGAGCGTCACCATAAACTCAGCCCCCCCCCCCCAGCCACTGCTTCTTCCTCATCCAGATATTCCCTGGAACCTGTCCCACAGAAAGGCTTCCCAAACTGGAGTTTCCTGAACCCCGAGTCACGACAGAGAGACGCCACTTTGTGTTTTACACGTTCCACCTCTGTGGGAAACTCTTCTCCGTCTCTGCGACACCTTTATGGAGCCTGGTGAGCTGTGCGAGAGGCAATTTTCAGTCCATTAGGAGGGTAAACACTAGCAGTTACTCTGGTGTACCGACTACCCATATCAAGCTACCTGATCTGCTGCTTTTTGAGCGATGTTAGGCTGCTCTCCTCCCCCAGTGTAGCCAAAGGTCACCAAGATCTCAGAGTAAGGATCTCCTCTCTTCCTCCTCCTGCCTCTGCAGCAAATTGGGTGCACATCGCGGTCATATTGGTGCGGCTCTGTGGGAACGTTGGTGCATCATGTTGGAATAGGATGCAGCTTTGTGTAGGTGCTGTATTCTAATATGCATTTATTGTGACTTTGCCAGGTTTATGAAGCACACAGCACCCCGTGTCAGTTTGGAGGACCAAAAACCTGAAATATTACATACATACATTATATTACAATATGTCTGTTGGATTCTTTAATCTAGTCTTTAAATGAAGGGAATTCGGTTACTTCTTAAATCCTAAATTATGTAAAATTGAGAAAGCATGGTCAGCTAGCCCTGGCAGCATTTCAGGTTAAGGGTTATGCTTTAGAAACTGCTCTGCCAACCATGAGATTTGTACCAGCAACCTTCTAACCATACCCATTGAGCTTCGCTCGTGGAGTTATTTACTGCCCCCTTTAACTATTGGCCTAAATGAATCTAAACGAGGACACTGGTAATATGTATCATTTGGCAGGGAGCGGGGATCACATCTAAGAAGATGATTAAAAACTTGTTTGTTTTTTTTATCAAGCAAGCTAGTTTGTGCCCAGAAGGTACAAATGTGGTGACACGAAAGTGCATGCAACATCTTCTCATTTAGTTCTGTAAACTTCTGCAGCCGTTATTGTAAGATTCTGAGATGCTCCAGATAAAACCCGGGGAATCATGGCATGTGCATGCATTAAGAATTGTGGAATTGTCTGAAGTCAGCATCCTGGTGACAAAGAAGAGAAGTGGGCACATGGAGAAGGTAGTGACTGAGGGTTAGGGAAGCCGCGCACCCCCCCCTCCCTTCCCGAGCTCCCATGTCCAGACACTACTGCTACAAGACAGGAGGGCCAATGAGGACGCATTACTGCACCCTCCTCCACTCCATCACGGTAACGACGTATTGCAGGCTAAACCGGACCCTTCAAAATGGTATCCCTTTGTCACGGCTAAGCCTCTCGCACACACACACTCCAAACACATCATGGCCTACACATGCCTTCAAGCCCTACACACTAAGGACGATAACCATGCCAATCATCAACCCCCAAACACAAGCGCCCTGAATTCGTCTGGCATCAAACCCTACACACAGACAAAATACAGCAACCATCAAACCCTACACACAGACAAAATACAGCAACCATCAAACCCTACACACAGACAAAACACAGCAACCAAGCCCTGAACACACTAAACACAGTAACGATATAAATCATCAAACTATACTGATATACTGAACATGACAACATCAATCATCAAAATACTGGTATACTGAACTCGACAACATTGATCATCAAACCCTATACACGCAGTAAACAAAACGGCCATGTCCGCCACACCCTACACACAAACAGTCTGAATGTCAGATATCAAACCCAACACAGTCTTAACACTGCAACCATGTCAATTATAAAACATTGCAGATACAAAACACAATAACTATATCATTTGCCATGCCCTACACATGCACTGAACACCATGACAAGGTGTCAGTCATCAGCCCTACACACGCAGAACATATGCCATGATCATGAGTCATTGATAATCACACATAATGACTCTGTATTGACTCCTGCAGTCACTGCAGACAAACACTTCATTTGCCATGATTTCATTTAATCTCCACAGAACGTATATATACAGGCAGTCCTCAGGTTAAGAACGTTCGTCTTATGGACAACTTGTGCTTACTAATGGACGGCCATAAACTATATTAGATAAAATAATTAGGATGAAATACAATGGTTCATTAATTGTTCACTAATTTGTGACACTCGTTAAAACATTGGCCAGCTTCAGCGATTTGTTGGCTCAAAGTACAGCACTATTATTATTATTATTATTATTATGTACTGTATTATTCTTTTTCCAGCTTACCTGCAAATTGGTTTTAAAGACACACTTACAGAACGGAACCCGATTATAACCTGGAGACTGCTCAGAGAGTCCCAGAAGCAACTGGGGGTAAGGGCCTCGCTCAGGGGCCCCGAAACTGTAATCATTGTACTGACCATGGTATTCAAGACCTACTGATCACAGACACAGTGGCCTAACCTGCTGAGCCTCTCACCGCCCCCCACTTAATTATACAGATAAATACAGTATTAACTACAATTTGTTTTCTGCTCTGGAACCAGAAAATAAGAGACAGCAGGCACTACACCCCTGCTTTCATATAGCAGGTGTCAACGTCCCTCTGTCACAGCAGAACAGAGCGCGAAGTGTCCGAGGCATCTCTGAAGCCGGGCATTGATTTGGCCACTGGCATCACAAATGATTGCCACAGTGACTTCTAACCGTGAGAGATAACGCTCTTTAAGTGCTATTCATACAGTAAAACTACACAATTGGCCAAACTGTTTGCATTGTTTTCAGTCATTTTCTTTTGTGCCTGCACTGGGGAAAAAGAGGAGAGGAGAATTCCTTGATGATGCTGCCGAGCACTAAAATATAATGTCATAAAATAAAATGAAGTGTAGAAAGAATTGGAGGGAGCTTTGCGTTATTGGCTTAAAAACAGCAATGAAACTAGAACGCTCCCATAAAACAAAGTGCTTATTAAATTATTTTAAACAATGACACATGATTTGGGCACATTCCAGCAGCTGGCTCAACGAGACACGCAAAGAACGGGATGGCGGGAGAAATGCAGCGGAGCTGTGAGCGATGTCAGTGCGTGGAACCGCCGGAACCGTGAGCGATGTCAGTCCGTGGAACCACCGGAACCGTGAGCTATGTCAGTGCGTGGAACTACCGGAGCCGTGAGCGATGTCAGTGCGTGGAACTACCGGAACCGTGAGCGATGTCAGTGCGTGGAACCACCGGAACAGTGAGCGATGTCAGTGCGTGGAACCACCACATCTGCGGTTCGCACACAGACGTGAACGTCAAGAAAATGAATGAGAAAGAAGATGTAACTGGAAGCCTAGTTAGACCAGTCTCCCCATACTGGGAGGCCTGTGCTACGCTGTGCTTGTTGTCTCGTGGATATCCTTGGGTGTGGTGCCATCAAGGAGCTTGAACTTGCAAGGACCCAGAATCCCCCTCTGCACAGATCCGGTGCTCTACTATGCCGCCACACACCAGGCTGGATCTAGCTGTTGTTTCCTGTTGTAAAAAAAATACAAGAAACTAGCCTATTGATCCACTGCCATCTGATTTCTAAAGCTATGAGTACTACCAATGAAAGCTTGGAAGATATGACCATTATCATTCAAGTGGAGATTCCGTATAGATTTTCCCTCTGTGATCAGAAGGTAAAAGATGGTGCTGAGGAGATAATAATGTTGAATAAATGACCATAGTCAGGAAGACCAGGCAGGCCAGCCTACAGCAAAGAGATTACAGTACCTGCAATATACTATAATGTTTTTTATACCCAAATGACTCAGCTGGATGTATGCATTATAAGGCCAAATGCAAAACACCACAGAGCTACCACATCTTACAGGTAGCTGGACACACACACACACGTCCTCACACTTCCAGTAATTGTTGTTTTACCTTTTAGCAATTATACTTGTATTAAAATACTCTAGCAGTATAACCATTCTATATGGCATTTAAATAAAAGAGTCAGGAATAAATGACTGCAATGACTGTATAATAATTGCTTGTAGAAGTAAGTCTGTACATATTCATGCTGGTCACTATTGGGTAACGACAGAGCGAGGCTTGGTGGGCCACTGCTGTTTGGCTCTTGAGCGAAAAACCCGACCTGATTTACTTCAGTAAATGACTCGTCTCGTTTATTTAGCTTTCTTTAGTATTTCATTTCCTGAGACACATGATGCATTTTTTTAACGCCGCGTTTTATTCACCTGAATTCTCAGGCGTACGACATAATGCAATCAGCTCCATCGGAAGTTCTTCAAAAAGGCAGAAGGAAAAAAGATATATTGATTGCATAACCCATAAAATCAATATCTGATCTTATTTGGGTAGCTCTCCACCACTCCATCATAGTCTGGATATAAGCTCTGTACTGTCACTCGGCTGTGATGTCAGCTTACACCACTGCCTACAGCACTGTAATGTCTGCCTACACCACTGTAATGTCTGCCTACAGCACTGTAATGTCTGCCTACACCACTGTAATGTCTGCCTACAGCACTGTAATGTCTGCCTACACCACTGTGCATCTTCTGAAGCTGGTGGAAATTCTCTTTACAGTCCTCTCAGCTCTTTGACCCAACAGCTTCCTTATTCGTGAACCATCCGACTGAAACTTTAACCCCCCCCCACTGTTTTTGTTATTTTTTAGGGGACCAGTGACGTGCTTTCAATATCTTTGTTATTGATTAAAAATCACTACGACAGGATATTATTTTTTGAAATTCTGAAATCATGAGAAATGCCCCTCTAGCAAACAGTTACATGCCATCACATAATATACTGCTCCGTAAGGTAGTTCTGCACACAGTAATGAATGCATGGGCGTATTTACCACTGGGAATAGGCTGAACACCTGTAATGTCGCATATAATGCATGCACATATTACACGTCAGTAACCTGCTTTTCATCGTCATATGTTGCTGCAATGTTGTAACAACAAAACAATATGAATTGTGCAATGAATCTGAATATTTTTGCAAGTCATTGTAAGTGTACATAGTACATAGTATATACATGTGCACACACACACACACACACATATATATACTCACGCACATACGTTGCTATATATGCCTTCTTCCGGAAAAAAAGTATTTCAATGAATGAAATAGCCATTATTTTTTTTGTTTTAACTGGAACATGTGTGTTTAGGCTATTTAAGGCTTATGTATATAAACCCATCAATCAATCTTCCATAATCGCTTAACAAATACAGGGCATCGTAAGAATCGTGTCCCAAGATGCACCGCGCACCAGGTACTCCTGGATGGTACGTAGGTTGTTGCAGCGATAGCATATTTTTTAATTGGTTAAACAAGCCGAGATAAAAACATTACCCTCAGACATAGATTAGATTAAGGCGCTTATTTAATTGTTCTGCATGAGAATCACTAAATTGCATCCACTTCTGAACCGACATGTTATGTTTAGTCTGATTTGAATCACTCGATTAACAGAAGCAACAGCTCAATCGGGGCTCAGTGGGCGGTAGAAGCCAACATACTCAGGAAGGCTCAGATTTAACTTACCGGCGTAATGGACTGTTACTCTGTGATCGTTATTATACACCTAAAGTTCTGGATCGCATCCATGTTCAGTGAATCATCGTGTTGTACATATGTAAGTTAATTAATCATGACTCCTAGTAGCCTAACAGACACTATATATAGTTCGAGTACTGCCGCTTAGTCAGATGAACTATACATCGTACTGAGCAGTGCAGCGCTATAAAGAAAAGCAATTATATAACGACATTTCAGGCCACAACCGTATTTTGAACGCGGAACATTTTGTTCGTTTTTGCAATTTGCCCTTTTTTCCAACAGAATTCGGATTGGATGCCGAGCTTGACATGTACTTAGATACTCAAAATGGGCTCCATCTAAGAGCTCGGGTAGATGATGCCGTTGAAGTCACAATTAAAATGATAAATTTACCACAAAGCTCATCACAAATATGTTTCAGCACTTGACTGCACTTCAGTCAAAGTCGTTTACCTTAATGTCAGCTTTATTTTTTGCGTTTTTTTCCCTTTGCGTTGCTCGTTACAAAGTCAGTTTTCTCGGTGCCTGACTCGGTTATGTTCGGAAAATGTTCGACTTCCCGGCAAATTGCGGAAAGTATTTCGAGCGCGGCTAGGCCTTCTATAAATTACCCTCGGTGGACATTGGAGGAACTAGAGCAGGCGGAGTGAGATGCTCGTGTGAGGGGACATGGATAAGGTGATTTAAGAACCTCTGTGACACATACACTCACATTCCCTCATACCATGACTATCTGGAATCTCATGAAGCGCTTCAGTCCATGAGAACATATAAAACCCACGAGTACTTAACCAGTAAAAGTCTGACGCTCCGAAAGAAGCAATGAACAGCCTACCTTTAAGGTGTGCTTCTGTATTTTTATTTTACACCTATGTAGAAAATCACATTTTGGATACGAATTAGTTATTATGACATAACTAGGCACTGAGCATGCTTAAGTGTGATTTTTTTAAAACCAGTTAATACAACGGAAATTACAAGTCAAGGAAACGATGCAAAACAGCTGGCGTAGTCGAATAAACAGGCACTGACATTAAACCCCTTTTAAGATATAAAAGTTAGTTACATGATCGGGAGGCGCACTGTAATCATTTTCCGTGTTTCTAGCGACCAGAGAGCTTGGATTTTACTCGTCATCTCAGCTGCATCTATTCTGCGGTGGGGTCGCTTATAGAAAAATCATTTTGCCGATTCTGTGAATAAAAAAGACAAATCGATATGCTACAAAGGAAAGGAAATTTGAAGGTCGTACTTATAACCACTAGATTAAATTATAGCTTTATTAACGACGCCATCCCAATAAGCAAAATCAGTTTGTGCAACCAATGTTTTACTGACATACTGGCATATTTAGAAATATATAAGCAACCCCCATGTATTTGTATAATAAGCTACTTGTTCATCGATAGTTGGTGAATTAAAACACGGAGTAAATTGGTCTGTTTTATTCTGTGTTTTCGAAATGATTATACACAGGCCGGCTCAATGTAAATTGGTGCTTTTGGGAATTCGTGCCACTACACATTAAGCAGTTGAAGGTCTTTAATATAGGAAAGTGATGGCATAAAATCAGATTGCTTCTTTAAATTTAACAGTAGTTTTGTTAACAAATGAACATGGTATTAAAATTGACGTCATATGAACACGAAGAATCGATGGCATCATGTCACGCATTGCGTTGTAAGCTACAGGCATGTCTGTCTAGCCAGTTATAAACATGTTGTATGACATTAGGAGTGCAGAGGCACTTTCTCGTTCATTCGCCTCTCGGATTGAAGTACGTTGATTGAAGTATGTGATATTTTACTTTGACAAATAAATAAATGAATAAATTGATGGATTCCGTATAATTTCTATTGCACGAGTGCATGCTAACATTAGACATCCTGGGGAAAAAAAAAAGAATATTTATATTTCAAAAGCCTCTTTCCGATGTGCTACTTGTCAGAAGCGGTTTCCCATTACAAGCTTTCTCGAGCCAGCGCCGCTGTCTGCCGCGCGCTATAAATAATGTTGATAAACGTGCCACAGAATATGACTTTCACAGCCCGCGCGATTGATTGAATGTGACCTCCAGTTCCAACTGCTATTGGAAGGCTATTTAAACAGATGAAGGCTTAAATTGTCTTGCTTGTATGTGAATTAATTTCCCATTCATCATCATTAAGGTTTGATTGGTCTATTCACGCCTACCGGTCTGTCTGACCGAAACTGCCTGTAAATTAGAATGTAACACAATTTAAACAAGGCCGCTTTGCTGGCCCTCGGAACAGCTGCAGAACAAGGCCTATCTCCGCTTCGTGTGCTTTTTTTGTTAAGCCTGAAATCACCTCTATTTTAGGCAATTTTTATAACCTATCAACAGTCTTACGCCTCTGCAATTTCATCTTAGACCGTGATGTAATGCCCCATCATATTCTAATGCCTGTACACGCTTGAAAATAAACGTCTGGTTAATCCTTCGGTTCTCATCATGATAATACCGGTAAGGCGTAAAGAAAACAAGGAGTGATCATCAGAGCACCCATATCGCGATATGAAACATCACGTAGAGACTGGAGTTAATAACGTTATTATAGGTGGGAGAGTTTTAGATATTCCAAGCGATGTTCTCATTGTGATTAAGAAGTGTTCGTTGCAGACGTGGACAGCGCCTCTGTTTCGCGCCTTGAAATCTTATCTGTCAGTGTTTTGTCACAGTTTCTCGAGCTGGCTGCGCACGCGCCCGCTCTGCAAAGCATCTTTATAAAGACCCAGTCGCTTAACCAGAACATTATTCCAAGCATATGCATTTTAATCAGCTTGGTCACACTTACAAGAACACCGGTTAATAAGTCGATCAATCACCGAGACTGGGGTACTCGGAGGCTCCGTGAGGCAGGCAAGATGAATCTCAGATAAATAGATAGATAGATAGATAGATAGATAGATAGATAGATAGACATGAAAGGAAAATAGTTTATGTAGAAATGCATTTTGTTAGCCCATAAATTCTTCTAATTAGAAATTACATTTCAGTGGGTCCTGTAAATTTGAAACAGAAGTTTATTAGGCGGTAGAATACATATTACATAAATACGTAGTCACGGTGATGCGTTCTTCAGTAACTAAATATGTTTTAAAATGGTAGGAAGACTTTTGGACAAAGAAGACAATTACGACTTCTCTGGCCGAGGTTTAAAATCAATACTATTATAAAAGTGTTGCGACATGTTAGGGTACGTGTTTAAAATTGAGTGTAGCCTATTAAACATAATTAACAATTTATTGTAAAGCAATTAAACGAATTTTGCTTAGGGTCGTGTAACGTAACATCTTGACCACATTTGCAATTTCCAAACCCTATCAATATTTTTAAGTATCAATAATACGGATTATTGTAAAAAAAATAATAATAATAAAACATTTTAGTTATTCTACGCCGTTATGTTCAGAAAGGTTCACTTTGCAAGGAAAGTTGTTCAATTACCCAGAAAATCCAGCCAATTAACGACTGCTGATTGGTGAAGGGTATGCATCATCGATCTTTTACATTCCAATATCTCCGCGCGAGATCTAATTCTGCTATATCTATTAACTGGTAACAGAGAAAATATGGCTTCTATTACCGCAGCCCAGGGACCTCTTAACTGTCACAAATAATCTCGCACTAAGATCACAGAGCGATGCAGTAGAGCTGCAATTTAATAGGATTGCATTCTGAAAGAAAAAAAGGTACTGAATCGAAGGTTACAAACCACTTGAGCTCCACTTAATCTCAGAGAATATGTCCACTAACAGAACCACAAAAACGAGCCGCACAAATGCATTATGTTTTTACAAAATTACTCCAGGAATATTTAAACAAAGCTAAGCCAGCGATGCATGAGAGATATTTCTAGTTTTTGCAAAGTGGTGGCATCCAGGCCTGACTAGTAACATACATATTAAAATGTAACTGCGCAATCCTCACCATAGATAATGTTTTGTATGCAATGTTTATATTTGGAAATGTTGTGCGTCGTAGCACCGTTTCGAATTTTCTGTTGAAATCGGAAAATATTAAAATATGCTAAAATTAATTCTATGTACATTTGATTTTTTTTTCGTCGTGCATAGTCACCACCGTTTGTTGTGTTTATTAATAAAGGTCATTTTTATATTCAGTTGTGGAAGTTATTGACATATTTCTTTGTATTACACTGAATATTGACTAAAATATTTTTATTGATTGATTTACTTTATTTATTAAAAAATCTCTTACTCCATTAAATTCCCATTGTCTGATTGCTTTTACAACGAAATAAATTTTGAAACATTAACTGGTACTTTCATTCAAAATTATTTTTTTATTGCAAAATGGTAACAGAGTTGAACAAGTCCACAATGCCACGCTGGAAAAAAAAACGCTTTCATATTCCAGTTTCCTGTGAGTTTGATTGGCCCAATACATGAAAAGTAGCTAACAGTAACAGAGAGAAGCCTTCCTGGAGAATGAAGGAAAAATCCAGACTGACTTTATGTTCCTTTTGTTATATATATTTGTATATATGTATATAAATATAAGGCTTAAAACATCCATCGTCAATAGAAATCTCAATGAGCATTAACTCCCAGAAATAAGGTAAATTGAAGGCTGTGCGGAAAGGGTGGGGGGGGGGGGGGGGGACAAAAGGTGGGGGGGGGGGGCTTCGTCGCAGTAAATTAGGCTGCCCGTAGAGCACGCTTGGGTGGGCATGGCGAGCG
>JAODKM010000044.1:2370395-2385598 GCA_026780845.1 Petrocephalus sullivani | reverse complement strand
GGGGGGCGGGGGGGGGGGAAGGAGGATGGGAGAGTGGGGGGAGGAGGGTGGGGGGGGGAGGGGGAGAGGACACTCGTGCAAGTTTGACCCAAACGCTAACAGGCCAAAATCTTATCTGGTCAGAGGCACTTCCTCTCTCTGGTCCAGGGAAACCGTGGAGGACTTACTCAAGACTGCTGGCGTGAAGGTCAGAAAAGCGTCAGTTCTGCTGGTGCCCGAACAGGTGAAGTCCGACCCCGAGGGTCTCTGAGACAGGCCGTTTGACTGGCTGCTGTGGCAAGCTAGGCAAGAACACGGGCTACCCCCCGAGCTGAGTCCGTGACCCGGAGTCGGGTACAGAGATGGATGCCTAAAGGCACAGAGCAGCTCTGGGCGGGGGTACGGATGAGATAGAACCCGGAAGGTGTCGAGCGGCCTTAGGGGGCTACTGAACGGGGCAACGGACGCCGAGTTGCCCCCAACACCGAGATGAGAGTAATATGGTAAGGGCAGATGGGACGGGAACGGATAAGGCAAGTTCCCGGTGGCCGCAGCGTGGCTCATCATGTAGGAGTAAAAGGCGGGATCCGCGGGGTGAGGCCAGGTCATAGCGAGCCGCTGTCGCTTGTCCTTCATGCGCCGATTCTGGAACCACACCTACAACACAGACAGCCTGAATTGTACAACGATACAATCAAGTCTGCGATTTGTCATCTATTCTCTTTGCATTATACAAAATTATTATTTGTCTATTTCACTAGGGTCATTGTTTTATATTATTATTTAACACAATTTTGTGCTAATGATGTCACCTTTATGGTGGTTTCAGGTAAATTCAAAGCAGCGGCCAGTTCGCATCTCCTTGGTCGGGACACGTAATTTTCTCGGTAGAACTCCTTCTCCAATCTGGCGATCTGCTCTCGTGTAAAGGCTGTTCGGTACCGGCGCATCTGGTCCGAACCGTAGGATAGAGATGTCTGGCCTGTGCTTGCTTTCCCGGCATCAACGTTACCGTCACTGCTGTGGTTTGGGGAGTCGCCCGGACGACCTAGAAGCATTACGAAAAACATCGCAATATTACATTTATTTTTATTGATGGCCCACATAAACAAAACTGCATTTCTCGTGTATTTTTATTGCATCCACCGGCTTCTATTCCATTTTCAAATCCTATAATTTCAATATACTTAAAACCACACCGCATTCCAAACCAAAAAATTGATATAATTATGCTAGTTTAATAAAAGATTCCCTACACAATATAATTAGATACACTCGATATTTTCCAGTGTGTATATTAAACGAAATAATTAGTGAGAATCATTACATGTCTGTTGTGCATCTCGTGTAAAATATTTCCCAAAATTTTACTCTGATGCGCAACGCAACTTGATCACGTGTATATCCATGTAATTTTCATGCAAAAAAACGAAAATAAGAATCTCTTCCTTACAACTGAATTAAATTAGAGAGAACTTCGTAGACATCTTCTAAACGTTTCATTCGCCGAGTATAGGAATGCTTATTTATGACTGCGAACAGGCAAGTGCCTATTTTTATCTGCTGATAAAATAATGTGTTTTAAAGCAGCATCCTCGAATCTGATAAACGGGAAATAAAAGATGAACACCAGTGAATAGTTTAAGGTTGAAACGACACGGTCCGTTCCTGCTGGGCATCGTACACGGGCTTCGAGCGAAGTCGTGCTGCGGGTGCACGCTTTAAGTGACACAGCAATCATAACCATTCGTTAAGATGTTATTGCTAGCCGCAAAGACGTTCTCGGGACTAAATAGCTGCATATTCTTCTGTAGTAAACATGGCTTTGGACTGTAATGAAACACAAGAAAACGGGTAAATGCTCGTGTATTCACCTTTAAAGACCGCTTTAAGAACATCACCTACCACATAAAATATTTCCGAATGCACGCTGCAAGTCACTGAGTACTTATCTTTACGCTGTAATTACAGGCGCGTGCAGGAAAACAAGTCGCCGAACGAACGTGTCGCCATTATAAAGAATGCTACTTGGATTAAATGCTTCAAGTGTGACATCTTACAGGCAAACTGCAAAAAGCGATCATTCACACGTTAACATTTTCATGTAATTTGTAGCAGCAAATGTAAAGGTTTTGACGCTGATTCTTATCTCACCTTTGCCATTTGGGTAATCCATGCTCTCGGGCGTACAGCTGACATCAATTTCTTCATAAAAATCTGACTCGGTATCGGAGCTGATGTGCCCTTTGTTGGTGAGTTCCAGCTGAGTTTTCCCCGATGCAGAGGGGACTCCACCCGGCCTTATATCGCTGCAGACGTCTCTCCGTATATCCTCCACCTCCTCATCCGCTCTTTTTCGTGATGAAGGCACCGACCTGGGGCTCAAACAGTTTCTGTGGAGTACCTTTTCCTGTGGTTCTTGAACGGGGCTTCCTACTGCTTCTGACAAATTGGAGCCTATCTTGCCAACCAGCGTGCCAAGTTGACCTCCCTCCACGAACATCACCATTTCTTTTCTGTTTTCCATTATTATCGCGGAGTAAACGCCAAGTCGAGGAGAGAACACGATTTTTTTTTAACAGGAACAGCCTGTGTAGCGGCTCGAGCGGTGATGTGCTGACCCTGCGATGCGCGCGCTCCAGTGTGCTGCACGAGCTCTGGGAGGGATCACCATTGCCTTTCTCTCGAGCTGTCATTCTTAATAGGATAGTCGTCATAATAGCACCCCCGGTGACGCCGCTCATCGATTCGCACTAGATAAACAAAAAACCAGCTATTGCTAAAACGAGGTGGACTTAACGGGTAACAGGGAAACAAACTCGATTTGAAGTTAGTCAGGAAATTTAAATATAATAATATAGCCGAGTGAGCCAGGGAGTTAAATTATCAAAAACTGTTTTAAGGAGACAATAAAAAAACACCACAAGGAAAATTTAATGTACAAAACACACACATACACCCACCCACACATACATGGACACACACACACACACATAAAGCATACATTTTAACACCACACTACAAATAACGTTTACATGTATTTTTCAGTATGCACCGGCTATTAAAATTTAGTTCATAGTATTAAAATCTGACTAATTAAAATATGGTTCGTTGTTATTTAATATCAATCTCAGGTACATTGAAATTTCAACTGCCTTTTGTGATTCGTAATACGGCGGACGCATACCCTGAATACGCCAAAATGCATACGACTATAATATAATATGTATTTTAAAATGTGTTTATGATGAATTAATAAAAAATCGTCATATTTAAATGTTTAGTTTTTTTATGTCCCCCTAGCATAGCAATTTCACCATAAGTATAATTTAAATGTAAAAGACCCGCATCACAGTTGTTTTTTATGGAAATGGTTTGCCTACTGGCGATAGGCTCATTTTGATTTGTCTCTCGGGGACTAAAGACGAGACTAAAGGGACAATTGCACACTGAAGGAACTACAATAAAGTAAAATGCAACCGTCAATTGATTTTTTGGCATTAAAAAATCATGATTGTGATGGAACAAACGGAAGTCACTATCCTATCGAACGCCTTAGGAGAGACATACTTGTTATGGGTAATTCTGCTTAAAACAAGTTATGTGACGTAATGGGCATATGATACAATTGTGCTAATCGGTAAATATAAGTAGGGCGCTGTTTATAACACAGGTCAAGTACTATAAGCTCACAGATTGTCTCATTTCTGCTGAATATGGCGTGTTATACGAAACAGGGAGTTTTACAGCCAAAATTGGGCTGTCGATCGAGCGCAGGGCAGTTTGTCTATAGCTTCTCACCTCCATCACGAACTCTTCGGCTCTCATCGCGGCCTCTTTTTTTAAGTGGTGTCAAGTAAATCGGTTAAAGGTCAAGTTCTTGTGGCCAAAGTCAAAATAACAAGTTATCTGACATTTAATTAGATTTGTAAAAAGTCTACCCAATAATGCAAACCACGGCAAGGAAATTCTGGGAAATGTCATACACCCAGTTTTAGAAACAACAATCTTTCGACTTGATTAATTGCGGTTATTATAATATCAATAAATGTTTTATGTGCAAAGTTATACATATACTAAACACTCAGTTAAAGCTGGAGGTTTAAAATTGGTGACCCCATAAATTCTCTTCAGAATAGTCCCCGGTGGCTCAGATTATTCTAGGAAAATTTGTATACGTGCATCCATTTGTTTCGTGCAAAGCGAAACTCAGCCAAATTAATGGTCTCTGTTAAAAATACAACAAGACACATAGACACTCTGCGGTATGTGTAATGCAATATAATCTCAGCATTATAAAAACTGGGCGGAGCCATCTTAATAAGACGTAATATTTCTGCTTTTGAATCTTATTACTTCTAGAATTGATTACAATTGCTAATTCTGAATTGACAGCATTAATCAAGATCAAACAATGGATATTTATCTAGTACTAAGCATCTAACTGACGGGTTAAGTTGCAGCGCCTTTATTAGCCTACAATAGCGATGAGACCCGAAACCCAACAATCGTTTAATTTTGATTAATAGTAAATTAATGGAAGATAACAATGACAAAAGGAAGAAATAATATCCAACAATAGTAAAGTTTAATTATTCTTGATATAAAACATTACATTACATTCAAATGAGACTATATATGCCTATACAATGTATGCACCACATTTTTCAGTCATATACAAAATATTGTTTCACCATTTTCACTCTTACTTTCACACTTTTAAATCCTAACGTGAAATAAGATAACTATCACCATCATTATTATTATTGTTCGTCTTCTTCTTATTATTATTATTATTACTATTATTATTAACGAGATGAAGAAGGACAAGAAACATATTTATTTTCAGTGATTTAATCGCGCTGTTCTCCCGGTTCCGCTGATTGTCTCGCGATGATAACCTCTCGCGCTTAATTACGTCTCCTGCTTGACTTGTCCGCATGTGGGCCCAAACTTCTTTTAGCTTTCATGTTTCTCCTGGACAGAACAAACTTCTCGATGTCTCTATGGAGACAATCGTTACTGAAAAGCCTCCATGCGTATCGTGGCTTTCACAGTACCCGGATGTGTATTTTACTGCCCCCGAGATCCCCGGAGACCGCTGCATAACTGATAACCTTCACTATCTAATAATACGCCGTATCTTGAATAAAACTTGTTGACTAAATATACGTTACACGTTCTATTTACTGAATAGACTGTCACAATGCAAAGCAGCCAGTTCACTGGTTGACATGATACATTATTTAACTTCATCAACTAATTATATTTCTCCAACGTCCACCTGTGAACAAGAGAAGGGTTTTGTCATTAATCTCCGGGGCACAGCTTTAGTTCCGTTTGTTGTGCTTTTGGAAAGAAGTGTGTCACCATCTCATCTTAAAATGAACATTTACTGAGTAGTAAGACCGCAGATAAGTGCAGCACCTAACCCAGGGAAAGCAGGGGTGTACGTGTAAGAAACGTTGACTGTTAATTATGGATTGAATTTATTTTCTGAATTGCCACTAACACAGTGGTGGCGTGAAGGGTCGAGGAATGTCCAGGAAATTAGATAATCTCTGCGTATGTAGAGTCAGCGCAAGAGACAAGGGACCTCAGAGTGTGGAGCCATTGTGTGTAGCTGTGACGTCCATGGAATTATTGGGGCCCGTTTGTGAAATCGCTGTCCTCGTGCGCCCTCGCCTGTCGAAAAAGAGAAAATACTGACTACAGTAGGAGGGAGACATGCCGCGCTTCAGACACTCCGCCCTAATTCGTTTTGCTCTGTCACTGGAGCCAGTCAAATAGCAAAGAACGACTGAATATACACAATAAAAACAAATTTTACACATTTTGATTTACAGGCTTATTTTTATATGAACCAAAAGGCATATGCATTACTTATATAGAAACAAGTAGTATTTGTATATATTGAATGGTTTTTACGAGTGTAGCCATTTCTCTGCAGGTATGTCTATAATCTGTATTTTTATTCCATTCTATCTGTATCCTGCGCTCATAATCAGTTTAAAACACCGATTGTTTATTCATAGCTGTGAACTGTGAAATCACATCCGTATAATTAACAAATAACAAATTGTGTTGTTTCATAAGTCGATGTTACCTTTAAAATAGGCAAAATTACGCACAGTGTAAATACACCAAACTCTAATTAAGCAATTAAGCATTAGTAGTGTAAGTATTGCAATATTATGACATTGTAACATTAGAACAGCCATCCATTTTCTGAAACAAAACAGCGTATCCTTAGAACAACCATAATAATGTTATTTATTAATATTAATCATTTAAGTTGTTGTTGGCAATTCTTTGAAGCATGTTTAAATAGCTTATATTTTGGGGTATGTGCTTAGAAGTACAACAAGTGAAATAGAAATTACAGAATTATATACAAATGAATACAATAATTGTATAATTTCTTAATCTGCATCTGATATGACTTCCGTTTCTTATCTGGTGAAAACTAAGTTGTGTTTGGTTTTCGTTTATTCTTGATATGATGCGCACATTCTGTGTGCTCCGCGCAGGTGCACATGATACGCATAGGCAGGACGCCTGGAACCGTGCTTATAATAGGGCCATATGAGCCCAGTCCTTCATCTAACGTGTAAGCCCGGTTAGGGGATTCAAAGGGCTAGAGTTCCAGGCGATTGAAAGAGGATTTCTTTTATATATGAATGAGGGCAGCCGAACATTAAAATATATCCTTCCTCAGATATTAACCAGAAAACAACCACGACGAACTAAATAAAGCCGAGACGATTCGTGGAATTGTCCGTCTGAGGGATTGCAATTGCTGACAGACAATTATGCATTATGAAACTACCAAACTACTTATGACAGCGCCTTGGGAAGTAAGCACGGTCGCGTAAAGTTTTAATTAAATCAAACGGAATCTAACACCAAGACAGATCGAGTGAAGTTCTTGACATTTCAAAATGTTTCTTTCCTCGCGCGAACTTTTGCAGTCCATGCTCAAGAAACACAATTATATGCACCATTGACTTTTGAAATACACAACTGTCGCCTAAAATATACTCATGTTCATGTGAAAACAACATGACATTAGTGATTTATTATACCATAATTGCTTGTTATGGAAAATCATGAAAATCTAACTGAAAATAATAACTGGCTGACTCTGCATTCTTTTCCCAAAGCGAACTAACGGCGACGTCTGTGTAACACGTATCGTATACCTGCAATAACTGAGAGGATAAAAAGATAAACAACACAATGTTTAATGCTTGTCGAAGTTGCGTAAACCGACATGTTATTTGGTTAAGCAAAGAAAATGCATCATCTTCTTTGGTAACATTGCATTTCTGTGTTCATTTGAATAGCAAACTTTCCCAACCAGAGCCCTGTTTCCCTGGTTGACTTGTCCTCTAAAAAATTATCACGCCTGGTTGTGTGATTGTAATAGTGGCTCCTATAGTCTATATCCTATAGCCTGTTAGATGTCAGTATTCACATTCGAAGACGCCATCAAAACTGGGAGACAGGTGTTTATGGGAGAAAATTTACACGACCTGTACTGTTAAAGCATTTTTCGTCCGATTATTATGTTCACGTATTTATTTAAGTAGACTTAATGTTTCGTCATTTAAACTGCAGATGTCTATATGCAGAATAGCATACAGAACTTTTACAGAGTGTGGTAAAATAATTATAGAGGAAAAAAAATCACTGTAAACCACAAGTTAGTAAAACAGTTTAACAAGTACGTATAATGCTATGATCCCGATGACGTAGTCGAATTTAAGTTAACTTTATTAAAAAAGTGCTGATTCAGTCTTAATTCCAGGGAAAGTGGCCGGCTATTTAGTCATACCCACTTCAAAAATGTTCTTTTTCCGTTATATTATTTTTTTATTTGCTTTTTGCTTACTACGTGAACTTTCTTCAGTAAGCTCACCGATTTTATATTTATTCGTTTTTAATGATGACAATTCAATCATTTAATTTTACTTACATGAAAAAAACCTGAAAGTCTGAACGAATGTGAGCCACTATATCGTTTCATTGTACCAGCTGTGTGCTCGGATAAATCTTTAATGGCAATTGTAGTGACATTAAGAAATACCGAATAAGCCACCGATGCACGTTTTTTTGTATGGACTAGAAGCGAAAGATAAGTAGGTATAGAACCGCGGTTATAGCACGCTAAGTATCAGAAATAAGGTCACTATCGTTCAGGCTACATGCAGCCATCTGACTCATGGGCCGGAAATAGAAGTTTGTTTCAGCCCCAATCTCTGTGTGTTGGAACGAGTCCCCCCCTTAAGAAAGGACCCCCTTTAAGTTGTGAAGTAGAACTGGAGTCCTGAACGCATTTATTTAACACGCGGTTCCCCTTAACGCCCACTCCCCCTCCCTGCCACCAGCACCAGCACCAAGTTTTTGATCTGAATCAGTTACGGATGTAATACATATGCCTGTTAACAGCTGTTCTCAGTTTGTGTTATGTAGCCTTACTCTGCCTCACTGTTCAGTAGTGCTCATACATTATTCGAAATTAATTCAGATTGTCTTTAAGTAACGTTTCAATGATTTAAATTAAACATTTTTTCTTTCTTGTATTGCATGTATGGCTTAATATTTCAATATAATTTGTTATATTATTTCATATAAAAAATTGTTGTGTCTCTTTAATTTGATATGTATGTAGATGTGTAATACTCAACATCGTGCAGACGTCTGGTGCTTGTGTTGAGAAACATTGTCGTCCTGTATGCGTATTGCAATGTTTACATACCGCTTTATATCAATATACCCACCAGATAAATAAAACAAAATGCACGTGCACTGCAATCAGCTAAATTATCTGACATACATTGATTCTTCTTAAATCAAGTGCGTCCATTACTTTTTTTCAGCGCATAATCACGCATATTGTAGTGATCTTATATTTAGGTCATCTGAACTTGAACATGGACAGCCATATTTTCGTAGAATAGACCAGATTGCTGTTTAAGTAGTGAAAATGTGCAAATGTGTTTAAGTAGTGTAAATGCTTAAGTCTAATTCTTTTCAGGGGTCTGTATGATGATATAATTGGTAAAATTAAACAGAAATTTGTATTCAGTTCGGAATTTGCTGTCCATTCCGATCTTATGACCGTAGCCCGCAAAAGGTGCGCTGCTGAATAGTACGGTTTTAAATAACTATAAGTTTCGTTGCAAATAATACAACGTCATTACTTATTATTAAACCTTAGGAAAACATGTTTGAATAATGATATGATTCAGTCAGTGGTCTCTCTTAGGACGTAGATGGCGAGTGACATATTTCTTCGGGGGAAATAAATATAGATTTAATCTAAATCTCATTTCAGCTGTGCACGGAATTAGAGAATCGTGTAGGAACGTTCAGTCCACAATCTATAGTGTCCTATTATTTGTCCTTTGGGTCAGAAAATGTCCTGCATGATTTCATTTACCGTGCAAACTTAGCTGGAACCTGGTTGCGACACCCACTGGGCGTCAGTTTACTGTCGTTTGTATACTGTGTACTGTCATTTGTTTGTGTTTAGACGTCTTATTAACATTGTGTTCAAATATCATCAATCGATTGATCCACCCATCTTCCAACCGCTTACCCAAAATCGCTGTATATTGTGAACAAATTAGGTTTGTCGCGTACATGGTGAAACACAAATTAAAAATCCGCAGTAGGCAGCTTGGTGCGTTTGAGGATAATCTGCAGCCAAACTGTATGTGAGGCGTCGACAAAGATTTTAAGTGAAATACGTGCGGACGGAGGGAGCGCCGAGTACCTTGTGATGTTTTGAAAGAAAATCCGAATTAATTATGCGCCGCAAATGACGAGAGTGTTTCACTTTACGATGCTCTAAAGTAGTGACTTTCCAAACTATCCCACAACAAGGTAAATGGAGATTTAAATATTCCCTTGAAGTCGTTTAACAGATCGCACCTGTACAGGCACAGTAAGCCCCCGTTTAAAAAAACATTACATAAATGCTACAAAGCCCCTGGGCAATAGGGAATAACTTCTCCCTTTTCCTGTTTATTTATGGACAAATGTAATTAAGCTGAATATAAAAATAGCAACCGAACTTTAAACACTGACTGGTTAATTTAAGAGGAAGTTTTTGTTCAAATGGTTTAACCATGAAACCAAATAAATGAATCGGAAGTAGCATTAGGCATCGCTAACTGAAATAAACGCTAACGACTGCTAAGCTAACAATACATTAACTCTATCGTAATGACTACTTGTGGTTAAAACCTTAAAAAGTAATGAACAAACACACGCATTATTATTATTATCATTATTTTTGTTGTTGTTGTTGTTGTATGCTGTCCATTTATGTTGACTCTTGACTATATACATGGCAGGGCTCTAGAGAGGATGTTTCTTTATCTGTTTTTTTTAGTTTTTTAATGGTATATTTATTGCCCTGATTGAGTCCATTTATCTACTTGGTGGTCTTATTATGGTCTTTTACCTTAGGCTTTTCAGATTCTTATGGTCTTTTCTAAGGGTCACTTCGCAATATTCCCTCTATCCATTTCTGCTCTCAGTGACAATTCAGGCTTGATTTAATCAAGAATCAACTTATTTCAAATTTCCCTCGCAGTCCACAATATGCTAAAACAATTCTTCCCCAAGCCAGAAGTCCAAAGATGACACCCAAAGATCCCTTTCCTGTACTGCTTCTTCGTTGTCCAACTTTTACATCTATAGCCACAGAAAATATTATATTAGGAATTTTTTTTTCTTCGATGATAAACACACACATACACATATTTTAGTATTACGTAAAGTTTGAACATACATGCATTTTTCCCTCTATGCCACAATACTTATACCCCACATATTTATTGATTAGGCAATTTAGTGGAATTAACTTCTTAATTTAGTGTCTCTGATTGTTAGCTTTGAATCATCCTGTTGAAAAACAGATTTTCAGCCCGTTGTGCATGAGACTGACGGAGATTGCCCTCTGATAATTCTTTGCTTTGTGTCGCTTACATTCCTGAGTAATTTTCCCAGTCCGTGCCAAGGAGAAGCAGCCTCGCAGGACCATGCTGTCACTGGCATGCTTATGATAGCTAGGATGGTGCGGACTTGCCAATGCACCGTGTTTGTTCTGCACATTGCTCAGAACAAGAGGTTGCACCAAGAGCTGCAGCTTCACCACGGCACACATTCCCACTTTTTTTCTGGATTACTCAGGTGCTCTCTTGGTAATCCTTGAAAACTTTTAGTGAGGAGTTCTTCGCTGCTCTCTTGCAATATATTGATAAGTATAGATGCATTTTTCCCATCAGCCACTGCATAGCTCAGAGGATCCCCCTCATTTGTTACTGACACTAAGCCCAAATCCCAGTTCGAAGACATAACCTAATGCAAGTGATGTCCCTGTTGCTAGAGGGGCAGCTGTGCTGAAATGGGTGTTGGACACATTCTGAGATGTGTGTTTTTTTCCACATGCTTCCAATCTGTGCCTTTCAGTTACTTTATTTCTTGGTTTGAAACCTCACTGGTCTTTATGGTGGAATGTTTGATTTTTGGGCAAACCACACCAGGTACACCAGTGTAGCTTAACATTTCTTATTTGTTTAAAATGAAATCATGAATCACATTTCATTTTTAATTTAATGACAACAAAATCTTTTTTTCTTTTTGTTATTCCTGGTCTGTTTATATCTGCAGAACATTTGTTGGGTGCATGATGGCTCTGTACTTATGCCAGAATTAGTCAACAAAATAAACACTCCGTAGGCATTTTTGTGTTATGTGACTGGAGATTAGCGCATGTGAATGACTTTACATGTTTTTACTGTTTATCGTTTTATTTGTTCATCCTATTTTGTTCTACTTCTGCATCAACATGTGTCATGCATTATAGTGGTTATTGCGGCATTGTGTTAATTCGATTATTATATTTAAACAAACTAAGTTTATAAATATAATTTAAACGTGATTTGACCTAAAGCGTGATTGAAATGCGTCATTTTAGTATAAAGTTCTTTACTGTACGTTTTGTTTTGCTGTCATGTATGAAGTGGTTCATCTTCATTTTTGGCAGCGTGAGCACAGATGTAATAGTTTTTTTTAAATTACTATTCAAAGATGAAATGGCTTCTTCCGCTTGTTTTGTAACATATCTGTCCCTGACTCGATGGAAAAACACTTAATTAGGCCCTTTTTTCCTCAGAGACTTTTACTAGCACCAAACTGCGTAAACTGCAAACACACTGAGCTTAAAATTATACATAATTGAATTCGACGTCTGCAGCTAAGCGAGTGGTGTGACAGATGTCCTCGCAGCGAGGAGGGCGCAAAGCGGAGTTTCTGCGCGAGCCTCGCGACATCACAGCGCCCTCGCGCCAGATACCTGGCCTGTGCAGACGCCCGAGGCGGAGGAGCGCTGCCGAAAGCCCGCCTCGCGACTGACTGTGCTCATGCTTTGATCTGTTGACTTAGGATGTAGAATTTATTTTAACTGTGTCTTTCAGATGCCAGTGCCACTGCGTTTTGTAAATGTGATACTAGGCTCACGCGTAAAATACTGACTTAGCAAGTATGCTGTCTTAATTCCGCTCTTTATTAGGAAGACGGAGAATTTGTTCATTACAGCCACTATTTCGATTAAACCATTAAATGCTATTAAATATTAGCATCTTTGTTGTTTGTTTTAAGGGTTATTGGTGTTTTAGCGTAAAATAAGGTATCCACTGGTTCAGTTTTTTTAACGAAATGATAAGAAAGACACCAAGGTCACTTCGACAAGGAAAAAAACATGTCACGCGAGGGGTTTCATTGCAGGACGAATGGGACTGCATTTCTCCAAACACCGTACTCGTCCTGCCTGCTATTTTCTCTCGATGCATGGTCACAACGCAATGCAATGTGACGGCTGTATGATACAATGCAATCAACATAACATATAAAATAGTGGTTGTACGACTTGGTCCCATCTGGCAAGACACTTTTAACAATGCAAATAGCATTTAACTTTAAATTTGGATGCCCTTAAGTTTTGTTGCAGGCCTAAATTGTGCTCTCGCCAAGAATGGTTAGCATCGGTGATTCCTTAACAAACCTCCATAGTCCACGCCAGTTTCTAAAACTGTGAGAGTGTTCTGTTAATTCACCAAGATAGTTCATCTGTGACCACTCAGTTTGGTAAGCAAAAGCTGCATGGCATCGGTGAATGTTCGACAGGATATACAAGACGCAATTTTGTTCACCAACAGGCTAACAGCCAATCTGCATATTAAAGAGATTCGTTACTATTTTATTGGAAAAACATTAGTATGCTTACCTAAGTCAAGAATTTTATCGTCAGTATAGGCCCTACGTCATTAATGCTGTATTACGATAAATGACACGTGACAGTAATTTAGACAGTCCTTACCACGCGACCTTCTACGGAATCGTTTCATTAGAAGGTTTGTTCACAAAACTATAGACGAATCCTTTCACTGATGGCTGTGAGTGGCTTGGTCCAGTTCCAGTGGGGAGCCCATTATAGGCGATGCACCTAGAGATAATTTATCCTAGTTAATTCTTCTTAAAACAGCCCGTCGAACATCGAACTTACAATTAACTCGCAATTTCAGTTTCTTCTGGCTTATGTATGGTATGAAGAAGTTTAGTATTTATATGTAATAGAATGTTGAATAAGTATATCGCCACTAACTACGCAAATCCATTAGAATTAAACGGATCGTTTCACATAATGTAACTTTGTTAAATATCATGAACGGATTAACTAACGTTTAACTGATATTTGTGATCAAAGCCAATATGGCGAAAGCAATTTACAAGGACGAAGAAAAGTTAGTGGGCTGCAAAGACGGAAATGTTCAACAGGATAAACGAAGTGTCAGAAACGCATGAACCTGCTCCTTAACGGCTAGATTTGCATATGGTAGAGGACGTCCATATTTTTTGGAAGTATGTCCAACTCGGCCTATGTCTCTTGATAAACTAATGTTCCAGCATTCGGATTTGTTGTTTTGGTTTTTTTGTGTATTGTGTCTGTGCACGCGGGACTGAATGGAAACTGCGACATATTTTGCCGATGACAAGTAGTGCAACTCACGAAAGACATCCTATATTTTGAAAACCACAGTCACCCTGCTTTCATCATATATTAGTTAACGGATAAGTTCAGTTACTTTCAACTTAAATTATCGGAGAAATCTTTCGTCCAAGTGCAACGAAAGAGGATATCCATTACTTATTTGCTTGTGATTTAGAAACCCTAGGCCCATTTTCACCCTTCGGGAGTTACTCGCCTCTTTAAACCCAACCAACTTGCACCATTTAAAGTCAGAATCCCTATTATGGTCCATATTATAATGGCCAAGTGGAACTAGGTGGTGGCCATAAGGTTCAGTGGCCGGTTTAATGCCACTGAGTTCCCTCTGACACGGACATTCAAAAAGTCCACGTTTTGATTTCGCTTGCACTGATTTCCAGTACAAGTTCTGCATAAGTTAGTGCCGGCGATGTGTCTTGACCTTAACCTGTGATCCACGACCGTCTAATCGCACCATTTCTGTGTATTTGTTGACATAGGAAAATATTATTAAAAATTAAAAAACATATAACAGCAACGTAAATGTAAACGCGATTATTATCAAAGGAACGCTATACACTTAGGCTAAATTTATGCAGTTGAATCTGTCAGGTATGGCCAGTGATCATTCCCCGCACATTTCACACGAATCTTTAAAATACACATACAAATACAAAACGCAAAACGAACTATGCCATATACACAGATTTGCATCCGCGAACGTTATATACAACATTTTCGTGTGGATGTCCGCATATGTGCGCATCCGTGTTTAATGCCACCCAAGTGTAACTCGCGAGGCGTGCTTTGTCTTTGTTTAATGCTGGTCATTTCCTTTCTGCATTAGTATCTGTATCTACATACTTTAATACTTTAAATACATACCCTTCACATTATACATATATTTAATACATATTTTGGTCTTGTATTCGTTATATATGCTTTTCTCCAAAGCCATCTGCATGGCTCACAGCACATGCGCCGTTATTATAATAGGATAGATCTGCAACAGTGACCCGATTGCTAACAATCAGGTGCGTTCTAACCGGAGGGGGGGGGGGGCCCTGTGCTCCCCCCCCCCCCCCCCCACTTTATACCCCCCCTTTCTTTTTAATTTATTCTTCAAACCCCCCCACAAATTCCTAAAAAATTCTTACACCCT
>JAODKM010000044.1:2348804-2370295 GCA_026780845.1 Petrocephalus sullivani | reverse complement strand
CTCCGGTCGTCAACAACGGGGGGGGTCCTATCGGGGGGGGGGGGGGGGCTCGGTTCTCCCCCCCCCCCTCCAACATTTAATTCCCTCCTTTGCTTTTAAATTATTATGTCGAACCCCACCACTAATATCAAACAATTTCCTACGCCCTTGGTAACAATATCCCATAGATATATTGAATAAGTTGAATTTCCAAGTCACCATATACCTTACGGTGATTACGAAACCGCACCTCGTCAAAGGTGTTGGTCGGTATTTAGATACTGTGCATTATCATGATCTACCATTATCAATACCGTGGCGGACACATCTAGAACAATTTCTATTCTACAAGTATTACAAATACTTTTTGTTTTTACAGGTATATGAATTGTGCTCTTAAGGTTTAGAGAACCCAAAATAAAGCACGGAAAGAGTAATCTTTCTAGACCAGAAACATAACACAAAACAAAATGTTGTTTTAATGCTTGAAAATGCTACTTGTTAGAGACTTAAATGAGAATTTTAGGTTCAGTATTTGAGAATAACCAAATAATATTTATGTACGTGTGTTTGCGAGACTGTTTGGAATTTTACTGCAGAAAATAAATACATAACGACCTACATTTAAAGGCATATTTTCTGTTTTAAACAAATTCCGAAACATGAGGACCTAAATAACCGTCGTTATTTGATATTCCTCATTTTCACCCAGGCCTAATATTAAGTTCTTGCGGACTTGATGTGCCTTCGCTGCCCTTGGAAGAGAGCCATGTCAATAAACGGAAACATGGAGACCGGATGCTACCATAACATTATCCACGAGACGCCTTTGTAATCACTACTTTTTCACACATCTTAGCTAAATTTCGAAAGACAATAAACCCCAAACGTCTAGAAACTAAACGTGACAGCAGCATCAGCGAATAAAAACTAAATTTTAAACCCAACAAGCTCCAAAATAGGCCTACCAAAACGATAGCAAACGTGAATGACAACATATTTCACACAAAGCAGTTCGGGGCTCATGAATTTTCTCACCACCTCGCCTGCTGAAGGAATTCAGACAGGTCCGTCAAAGCCTGAATGACAACGAGCTCGGTGGCTAGACTGCAACTTTCAACTTGACCTTGGCCTCGAGCCGTGTCTAACCCGTATGTAAAACAGAGCCGCCAAATTGCGGGCTGCTTTCTGTCTTTGCATGTTGTAAATACACCGGAAACTAGAAGGGCAGGAATTAAGATGCCTGCCACTGCCACGACTTTTGTTTCAGAAAGCATTTATTTATCACGATCGGGGGTTCTTTTTTTCCGCTACTTTTTAAAAATTAAACCTGTTAAATGGCCAAGCATGTCGACAACACTGCATAGGTCTATGTTACAAATTAAAATGCTGTTTGATATTTCATTATTCAAAAAATAATTATACACTGCACGAGACCCAGTGGTTCCTAACCAAAAGTCTGCTTTAATAAGTATTTTATTTACACCAACAACATATAATAACAACAATACATAAATCATTTAATTCATAAAATATTTGTATTGAATGATTCTGTATTATAAGTCGAAGCACTCAGTTATATATGACTAGTAGTTATGATATCTGAATATATAACCCAGGCCGAGTTCAAAGACACAACTACTATTTCCCAGTTCTGTTTAAGATAATTTGTGCTTCGTTTAATCTACAGATGTTCCTGGCTTAATTTGGTGTACTTCATTTTAAAACAACAATTTGCAGTTCAAAGAAAAATGCGCGAAATTATTTTAGTAATCAGTAACGATTTTACCAATTTTCATACTTGTTAAAACAATGTTTTTTTTTTTCATTCTACGAGTAAAATAACGCAAGAATATGAATTTGTTGTAAGTTGGCCTGTTGCTCCAGACAATCTGCAAACTGAATCGACACAAGTCTGCAACGTGACAATTAATATAATTTCACATCGTTTCCTTTTTGGTGTATCTCAGGACCGTTTCTAAACCTGAAAACACAAGTCGGTTTGCGCTATAGAGCAGGCAGATTAATGGTTACCGGACAGAGACAAAATTAATAAATGGGTAAAAATGCTTGAATTTCAGATCTACTCACAACTCCATCGTTTTTGATAGTATTAAACAAGGAAGATCCTTTAATGGTTACGGTCATCTTTCTATCACACGACACCGCAATTCATATAGGTTTAATTGTACATCCTGAAGACGTTTAACGTCTTCTTTGCATATCACGTGACCCGCGTCAGCCAATAACAACACGTCCTTGGTGTACACAGGCGCGTCAGACTCGGTTACTCTCCCAGATTCAGTATCTCTTTTTCAGTCTTGGGTCTTTTTTAAAAGAGCCAGTAGTCTCAATGTTGGACGTGCTATGACAGCGTCATTACTGCTACGTCCCCGTTGGATTGACCCGGTGATGTTCCTGTACGACAACGGTTCAGATGAATTGAACAAAAACATGGAGGGATTTGCGGGAGGTAACTTTGCTGCAAATCAGTGTAGGAATCTCATGGCCCATCCGGCATCCCTGGCGCCCAGCACTGCATACTCGTCGACTGAAGTGCCAGTATCTGGCATGGGCGAACCTGTCAAACAGTGTAGTCCCTGTTCGGCAGCCCAAAGCTCCTCCAGCGCCTCTCTGCCCTATGGCTATTTTGGCAGCGGCTACTACCCGTGCAGAATGGCACATCACAGCAGCATCAAGTCTTGCGCTCAACCCTCTTCTGCATACGGAGAAAAATACATGGACACATCCGTGTCTGGGGAGGAATTTACGCCCAGAGCTAAGGAATTTACTTTTTATCAAGGCTACGCGACCAGCCCTTATCAGCCAGTTACCAGCTATCTGGATATGCCTGTCGTGTCAGGTATGAGCGGCCCAGCAGAGTCAAGACACGAGCCCCTCTTGCCCATGGAAAGCTACCAGCCGTGGGCCATCAGCAACGGCTGGAACAGTCAAGTTTACTGCGCCAAGGAGCAGACTCAGCCTAACCATCTGTGGAAGTCATCCATTCAAGGTAAAGATCGATTACGCTGAATAAATATTTGGAATAAATGCGCAAGGCGGCGGTTGTACGAAAACGCGGAAAATGCGTTTTTTTCCCCATTTAAAATAAGCCAAGTTTTGGCTAAATCAAATACATTTAACTACGGGGTTAAGCTTTAAAAATAAATGAATAATGAAGGTACTGACACAGTTTCATTTACAATTTTGCGCACATGTATTTAATTTTAAACAGAGAGAAAGCATATCTGATTAACGTGAAGCGTATAGCTTATTATGGCCCGTGCCATGCGCAGTGCATTTTATTAACATACACTGCTCCTAGTACAGCATTTATAATGGACGCTTAACTGTGTGTTCTGGTTGGTTTTAGATGCAGTGTCGCACGCAGGAGACGGCAGCACTTTTCGGCGAGGGAGGAAGAAGCGGGTACCATACACTAAGGTGCAGCTGAAGGAACTGGAGCGCGAGTACGCCACGAACAAATTTATTACAAAGGACAAGCGGAGGAGGATATCAGCCCAGACGAACCTGTCCGAGCGACAGGTAACAATCTGGTTTCAGAACAGGCGGGTCAAGGAGAAGAAAGTGGTCAACAAAGTGAAGAGCACCAGCTAGCTTTCATGGAAGACAATGAGAAAATAATAAAAAATATATATGAATATACATTAAAGGTTGTTTTATTTGACAAATGAACTACTTACGAGTTATATATGTAATATCTGGAAATCTTTCTTCTTGGTGGATTGTCAGATTTAAAAAAAATGTACACAGGAAATGGCGAGAAAATCTGTTAGGCTACTTGGAGTTAATTCGCAGAGCACTGAAAGGGAGAATTTCAAACGATTCTTCGCCATGTTAATATTAAATATCATCTGAAGATCATTACTGCAACCAAAGCATGGAGTGGATTGACATACGAGTTAAAATGTTAAAATAAAACCTGCTTAAATCTTTTCTCAGGAAAAAATGAAATGTGTAGACCTGCATTTAAACATTTTATGATCGTCGAAGCAATTACCTACAGTACCTAAGTTGATTTGAAGAGATGGTGTTAAATGAAAAGTGTTACATTGTATAATGAAATCCATTTGTCAATAAATTCTTAGCAAAACTTACATGTTCCTTCACATCAACGGACTCTCTGCCTTAAGGTTTTTAACGATATGTTTTCGAGAATTGCAGTCTCTCGGTATTACCAAACTTTTGGTGCAATCTTGCTTGTATTTATCGTCTAAGAAACATTTGTATGTAAAATATATCTTTTCAATTGTAATTGCTGTAATGTGGATGTATATAAAAGTAACATATGCGTGCAAACTATTGAATATTTCGCTTATTTACCTGTGTTTGCGATACGTGTCAATGTCAACGTTGTTAATTGACAAAAAATATGAATTCTAATAAAATCTGTATATAAATTTTGAGTTAACTTGTGATTTTTATTTTTTTTATATAATGAACGGAAATTGACTTTGAACTTTGAAAGTTTACAACAAACACCATATAATAAAACAATTTATTTTAAATTCTTACAATGTGAATTGCATTTAACATATATATATTTTTAATCTATTATTTAATAAAGAGTAAAATTTTGCTGCGATACTAAGATAAACGGAATTAAATTTGCAAAATAAATCTTTAAATCATCTGTAAAAAAAAAAAAAAAACTTAAAGCATGTTTTGTTTAATGATTGCCAATTTTTATCGTCTGATACAGAAAAACGTCTGAAAGAAAATTAGACCAAGATGCCCGAAAGAATGACCATGTTCTGCAGTTAATTTTGCCCTTTTCTCTTTTCACAACTTGTAATGTGGACCAACATCGCCATCTTGTGACGAATTTGTGTAACGTGCTCGGTCTACAATACCACTGAATCATGACAGGAGGCGTATATGGGTGTAGTAGGAGTGTCCATACAACGCGACATGAAACTCGGCATTTACTATAATTACCTACATTTCTATTTAATCCTGAAAGAATGAATGAACTCTCAGAAATACTAACACTTAAAATAATAGCTTTATTATAATGCAAAATCTGTATGGTTCTGCCCGCCAAGTGTCGTTACATCATCGCTTTGCTGACCTTCCGCTTTGCGCTGCAGAAAAGAGTTACACATGACCGCAGACTGATTTACGCTGTGCGCCCAATACCCGAATGCTGTATGATTTTTTTTTTAATTGAGGAACAAAGGGAATGGCAGCGCGACAAACCATCCATTTTAATTTCCATCTGTATTACATTTCCTTTAACATATTCCCATTTTATCAAATATGCCTATTTCTTCTATTACGTAATGTGTTATATTATTGACTATGGGGGCCTCTAATATGAGTATAGCATGCAATTTTAACGGTAGGCCTGTTTCATAAGAGATGCACGTACATCGTGCTCGTGCGTGTATGTGGTGCTAATCATATTCCGAGTGCAGTACAATGTTAGATAATCTGGTTCATCAGCATTGAGTACACGTGAGTGTAAGAGAGAGTAAGAGTGTGTGTATGTGTGTGTGTGTGTGTGTGTGTGTGTGTGTGAGAGAGAGAGAGAGAGAGAGTATAGGTGTTTTTTGTAATTATTACATTGAGGGGACCAGATTTCCCCACGATGTGATAAAAACCTGTAACTTTTTTACTTTGTGGGGACATTTCTTCGGTCCCCCAAGCATAACCTCAATTTATAAGAATCTATGAATGAAATCAAAGAACGAAAAATGTAAAAGTCTTGTATTTTGTTTGGTTACTTATGGTTAGGGTTACGGCTGGGTAGGGGTTAGGGTTGTCATAGCTGGGATTAGGATTATGCTGATAGAAATAAATGGAAAGGTCCAATAATGTGTGTGTGTGTGTGTGTGTGTGTGTGTGCGCTTATATCTTGCTACATTGCCTAAGCAGTTAACACGTTTTAACCAGTTTATTATGTGAACAGTCGTTTTTGTGTGCTGCTACTAAGAAGATTTTAGATCAAATTAGGAAAACATCTAATATTAAGAATTAACGTATAATTATATTGGAGTTTCTGCACATGATTCAAACGTTTCAATATACTGTTCAGTAACGTTTTCAGTCATTGAGACTGAGTCTGTTGTCCTTTGAAAGTCTCATTAAATTAGTTTCGACGGATAAGGAATATGCCATCCGACAAACGGTATGTTTTTTTGTTTGTTTGTTTTAATATCAATAAACATTAATTCGTACGTTTGCTTATTAAGAATTTTCCATGCATTTTTAAATGTCAGCTGTAGACTAGTGACACTAAACGCCCACTGAAGAGAGCCGGGTATTCGCCTTTGTTGTTCACGGCCATACTATGGCGAGGTCTCTGTTGATTGGCCAGGGGACAACTGAACTTGAATTGACTTGATTTAGATACTTTGAATACACGGAGCTAAGGAAGCTTCAGAACTGTATAGAGGTATACGGCCGATATGATGTATCAGTAACTGCATACGTGGGTTTCAGATGAATAAAAAAATACTGATTCCAGAGATATAGTTGCCACTTCACGGTGAAACATTTATGCGATAATAATCCTATTTATGGTCCCCAAACTGTCATGTGCGTTAATTCCGATTTTAGATGTTAGACCCTTAAGTAATAGTGCTAGTCATATCACAATGACGACTGGCGTTAGTGTCATGACCATCAACAGCATCAATAATAGTGATTTTCTCGCTTTCACATACGAATGCATCATGGTGAACTCACGACAGAGGCAAATATCTTTATAATGGTTTAATGAAAACGTTATGCTATTCGTTTGCAAACGAAACTCTGCTGATCCATTTAATGTAAGACAAGAATAGCTATATAAAATAATCGTGCTCAGTGTTTAGATATTGCATAAGATATAACATGAAAAATATTAAAGTTTCAGTGCCTCGTTCAATGCAAGGGATAGGTGCAATTGTAATAATTTGATTTGATCTATTTTGAATGAAAATCTGTATTGATGAACAACGTAAATGAATAGGTCTACCTCATCGTAAATAACGAATACGTATAAGATATAGGTAGTAGCTTCTAAGAAGGCTAATGAAGGCGGTCTGCAAATTTACAGAATGACCTGCCTCTCAAAATACAATTACGTTTTCACTGGCGGCTTGCATCACTCTTTCTTGCGCGCACATTATTCAAAAACGGAAGAGAAATCCGAACAATGCCTCCAACAACTGGAATTAGCCCGCCTGTCAGAAACATCTGCAATCTTATGTTGAAGCGTCTGCCGCCACCTAATGGCTAAAAGGAGTCATAACAAACGAGACTGCAAACATTCTTGCGGTGCAGCTAACAGCTCAAATGTACCCTTTAAAGACGTTAATAGTGGAGATCGCGTGTTGTCGCAACTAAAAAGGGCAATCGTTTAAAACATACAATTACTATTTAAAAACAATAGAATGAACTCACATTGTTTTGTTAACAGAATAAAATATATATTTCTTATTTCTCAGATTCTCTGCCGCTGTTTAGTGTTCGAACACAGGGTTTGTCGTTTAGATCTATCGCACTTCGTGACTGTACACAGGAAAAAATAATTTTCTCAGCTTGTCATCTTCTTAAATAAATCAGTAAGCATACACAGGTTTTGCACGGCTCATAACTGGAGGCCAAGCCGCTTGGGCTCTCGCCATGGCACACAAGAGGTAAAAAAAATGTTGGAGTAAGCATTCGCTTACCAGGCTCAGGTCATCTGACGTTGACCTTCGCAGTCCACCATGACACCCGCGAGCCTTTTTTTTTTACCTTCAGACATATACGTCAGCGGAAGACAATGCTTAATTGCAATCACCGTTTTAAAATCACGGTTCTTATGATCATGGTCAGTCGGCGTTTACACAATGTAAATAATTTAGCTATCACGTTTTCAATAGGCATACAAACTTTGTTTACTGCCTTTAGAGGTCGACATTTTTGTTAGAATTAAAAATATACCCATCGCGAAAACATTATCCATTTCGCGGTAAACGTATAAATAGCAATACCAACAACAACAATGACAATAATAATAATAATAATAATAATAATAATGTTATTTATTCTATTAAATCCGTAAATCCCGAATTCGCACAGGCTACACAGCAAAAAATTTAAATATATCTGAAATTGCGCAAATTAATCCATACATCCAGTCCAGTTTTGTGAGATTCTGTGCGTGACATTTCGCCCGAGTTACTAATGTTCATATGACTGTATAGATATTTATCGCTAACGTTAATTTCTAGTGCCTAAAAAAATATTACATGTAAATTTGGGTGGCATTGAATGTCAAGAAAATAGTATTTGCGTTCCGAAGGCGACAATATTCCAAAGAGATTCAGAATAAAAACAACAATAATTATGAATACATACACAATAACAGCAAGAAAGATCTTACTCTGAGCTCATAACATTTACATTTTGAGTAAAATAATAATCAGATACATCGCTTAATACCCTTCGGCGGTGGGCAATTATTACACATGTAATTTCTAAACAATTACTTTAACAGAAAGTGGGCAAAGACACATTTTAGCACTTGTTCAATTGACCAAACACTTAAACACTTATAGCTCAGATATTTCTACGTTTATATTCTAATGTAAACTAGACATATTGCACGATTGGAAATAAGTGATGCTGCGAAAGCCACGTGGGACATATATATTTCCAAACAGCGCGACTAGCTAACAAAGTTATGTATTTTGCGCATGATACCTAATAGTAAGATATAAAATAGTTATGCTGATAGTGAAAATCATTATTATAACAAGTGCAAATATTTTAATTGCAATTGCTGCCTAAAACGTAACAATCTTATTATATAAAATGTAATATTATATACACTGTTTCTCTGGCAGATACGAATGAGGCTTGGGGCTCCACGTTCGATGGCCCTATAAATATTCCGCCCCACAAGATCCAGGAGTTTTCGGCTCGTTTTCTTGTGATTCTGAACTGTTTGTCACATTTCATATTTTCCATGAGTGGTCACTGAGTTCCCTTGTGCAGATTTCATTGGCGCCATGTCTCAACCTCCAATAGTCCCTTATGCCTGCAGTCAGAAAAAAAGGGATGTGTGATGAACTGATAGCTTTAAAAAACATAGGACAGTATAAGGGGTGTAAAGACAGAAATTACCTTCGCGTGAGCAAACCCTCCTGTCCCACGACCTCGTCAACAAACCAAATATTGTATTCCTCCAAAGTCATGAAAGTAAAATTCAAGTTCAAAATGGAAGCATGCTTAGGCTGGGGAGTGGATGTGAAAAGCGCTTTATTTAAAATATGTCAAACATCATTTTCTCTTCTTAACTTAAACACATACACACGTGCGCATATGCATGCGCGTGTTATACTGTAAAGTGATGCATGTTTCTCTCTTCTTTAAAGCGCCACCGATACAAGACTGTTTAATGGGCGAAATTCTCAAGTGCGGAGATTCATGACATATTTTTCGTCTCATTTTTATCCACAATTAGACTGCAGTGTCAAATAATGACTGGAGGCAAGTTGAGTAATGAATGCGATTCTCAGAATACTATTTTAGAAATCTTATTGGTGCCACATTTTTTTTTTCAGTTTGGCTGCAAGAAGTATATAATAAAATCAACATTATTTACAGGTTACACTCCTCATTTGAAATTTTCGCCTTAAACAACGAACGTTTTGAAGCTTTATTTTAACTATCGATATTTGATCATAAATATAATTTTAATAGGAAAAAATAGGTAAATAAAGCTTAGATAGCAAATCTTCTTTCTACACAGATATACAACTTAACTGGCAAAATTTCCGACATGGGACTCTACTAAAACCATCTGTTCGCCTTCGTCTGTCGATAATGTCGTTAGGACATCTGAGATCCCTTTAAATAAAATGACGCGCAATTTATCCGTCTCTTGAAGCCAAAGTTAATTTAGAAAAAAATATAAACCACATTCCAAACCAACAACATTTCTGTGTGATTTTTTTTTCTACAGCAACCACAATCACAATATCAGCATAACATTCTGTGTATTTCGTTGAAGACCAATTAAGTTTTCTTAAATGGGGACGTGCTAATGTTATTCTCTCGGTTTCTGTTTTAGCAGAGGACATTGTGAAGGAAAGGTTGTTGTGATACTCCGTGTAGTTCTGTGGAAAATGACAGCACGACAGCGTATGCGGTTTCTCGGAAGACGGCAAAGTTGAAGTTCATTTAAAGGCCTGCTTCAAATGTCATAGTCTCGTATTATTGATCTTGAACTGGCAACGCGTTCTAGACAATCGGTGCTTCGTCGCAGGGCATTCGTCCTGGGCGTACTGGTAAATCAATCGCGAAAACTTTATCCGGGGCACAATACTTTCTTGTATGGCGTTATATAGCCCACGTCTACCCGCCTTGCGACGCGGGCAGTAACATTCTCCCTTCCTCGAACTTGAAGTCTGTCATCAGAAGTCTGTTACTCTGGGGTAATGTTTGCAATTAGATGGCAGCCGAAAGACCACGGGATCAAGGAAGAGAAACGCTAATAAAACTCATAGAAATATACACAATTTTTTCAATTACTGAGTAAATGCGTTGAATTTTGGATGACCACATCCTTGAAATATGAACAATGCCCGCCTTGACGTGATTATTCTGTTTGATAAGCCTTACCTTTCATAAATCGGCTTTGTGTCACTGACGACGGTTAGTTTTGGCTCCTAATTTCGTAAGAGATCGTGGATTTCCACGTCGGTGGCGTATGTCGATCACGGTTGGTCAGTTCTGTCATGTCTACAGTGGAAAAAAAAGGCTCAGTTGACTACCAGAAGCGTTATAAAACCGCAGGTCAGTCTCTGACTGGTTTTGGCTTTCGTGGGCATCCTGCATTCAATTATGGCTTAAAAGCCCCAACACAAGTGGTAGAATTTGTCTGAATTGACTCAGAGGCGGAGCGTGTCGCCACGAAGGCATAGACTTGGCTCTTTGTTACAATTATTCAAATGTGAAGCATGTTAATGAGACAAGGCCCGCCGAAATAATACTGAGGTGTTCTCCAGAAGCTTAAAAGTATATTTAGCTGCATCATGAATCCAGTCTGTAGTTGTATGTGGTCAATTAAATTGTTTTGCTACACTTACATACAGTCCTTTGAGACATAAATGTATCACAACGGTCAATGTAAGGGTACCATTGTCTGCTTGTTTACCTCTTTTATTTATAACACCTGCGTGCCACTAGCCTGCATGCTTAGGCTGAGTACTATTTAATTATTTGGCCCAAATCGACCGCAATACGCCCGCGCGCGCGCGCGCGCACACACACACACACACACACACACAATAAAGGTGATTCGGAAAGAGGTAAAAGTCTAAAGCAAAAAGAACGGCAATTATAAAGGAGTACGGTTTTGTGTGGAATATAACTTTTAATCGCAAATAGCCAGTTAAGAACACGATGTTTTTAGTATATTAGGTCTAAATGTATAATTTATACATCATAAAAATTGTCTTTCAATGTATATGTAAAGATCCAGAGAAGACTATAAAACTGACTGAAACCTCAGAATGTTTATTTTTCATGCCTCGATACTCCTTTACCCATGGCAGATCTTTAAAATTGACTATAGGCCCTTATATTTCCCCTTCTAAATCGTATTCTCGTTTCAGCTTAAACCGAGTCTTTCCGGTGTCGAGGAATACGTGTTTTCTCTGGCTTTATGTGTTATGCCTCAAATATTTTTGAAAGGGACGATTTATTTTAACGCAATACTCTAATTTTTACGCGCAGGTTAAGCTACATCACGCAACGTTACAAAGGCCCCCATTTTGCCTTGCTGGACGTTAGCAGTGAAAACACTCGGAAAGAACCTTTGAAGAAAGCGTTAATATAAAGCTGGCTAGCTTTGTTTTCAGTATTACACTCACGTTACGGTGGTTTTATTATTTATAGTTAAATGCGTAATTAATCAGATGCGGACGGCCGTGGTGAAGAACGTTTGCTTTCCCAGTAGTCAGTGACCTGTTTGTACGTTTTTGTCCACTACTGTAGGATAATGCGAAATTGTTTTTCATTTCAAAATATTGCCGTTTAATGAACAGTTATTTTACTTTGTGGAATTGTATATTTATAGATAGGCCCTGATACAAACTGTGTGGTCTGTGGTTCTACGTGGTGGCGTGAAAGCGCGTGTTTACTATCTAGTCAGACTTGTTCACCCGGAATTATGTTTCGAACATCGTAATTTTACTTTCTTGTTGCTCAATCTTAGGAGAACACGTTAACGAACGTCACATTTGAGAGGAAACCTCACGAAACGTCCAGAATAAACATGAACGTGAACCTCGCCCCTGCACGTAGCTATAGAACGTTGTGGTGAATTGAAACAAATAAACACCACCCGAAGTTGTATGAAATATCCAGACATTCAAACGTATTATATTTCCGAAGTTTAAGGTTTAATGTTCAAAATTTTAACATGCTTTCAAATATAGCAGGTACATTGGTGTAGCGTTGCCGTATGTACTGTATAGCTTTTTAATGGAAATTTAATCGTGGATAAACTGATCAATCAAGCAAATTGCGGATTTTCTGCTTACATTCTAGAGTACGCTATACAAGCATATAGCAAATATCCCACATAAGTATGCAGTATGCAGATTCATAATATTTATGAAATCCCGTTCGACGGTTTTTACGCCAGTAAAGTGGTCAGATCCCAACGAAAATAAGCAGACGGTGTAGATTTAAGTTTCGCATGTCCGTAACGTTGCATTTGGTTAAATCGATATCAAAATCCGCACTCCCGCAGTCTTTGCTTATATTCAGTGTGCAGTTATTTTCTTTTCAGAGATTTCAAAATGGGATATTTTAACAATGTAAAAGCAGTAACTTTCATAAATCGCATTTCTGCAGTATTTCAGGACGCACGATAACGTTCGCTCTTCCTCCGTGCACGCATATAAAAGCACACACCACCACTAGCTCAGAGAAATCTGTCAATTTTGGCTGTGGGTCACATGACCCACGCCTCTTTGGAATGGACGGAGATAGATCTCCACGTCAGCTTACGTCTCAGAATTTCTGCTCCGGGGATCAGCTTCAAAGAGCCAGGAGTTGCAGCGTTGGAAAACCATGTTAAGGACTGCTATAGAGGCGAAGCCCAGATAGAGTAATGATGGATTTTGACGAGCGGGTCCCTGTTGGGTCGAATATGTATTTGCCCAGTTGCACGTACTACGTTTCGGGGGCAGACTTTTCAAGCCTCCCTTCGTTCTTATCCCAGACCCCGTCTTCTCGCCCAGTGACATACTCATACTCCTCGAACCTGCCGCAGGTTCAGCCCGTGAGAGAGGTAACCTTCAGGGACTATGCAATTGATGCGTCCAGTAAATGGCACCACAGGGGAAATCTGACCCACTGTTACCCAGCAGAGGAGATTGTGCACAGGGACTGTCTGCCTGCCCCGTCCTCGATGGGGGAAATGTTCGGGAAAAACAGTTCCGCTGTCTACCACTCAAGCTCCGGTTCCACGTCCAGTTTCTACGGAAACGTAGGCAGAAACGGGGTTCTGCCCCAAGCTTTTGATCAGTTTTTCGAAACAGCTTATGGGAATGCAGAAAACCCACCAAATGACCACTCAGGCGAGAGAAATTCCAACAAGCTGCCTGCTGCACCAGCGCCTGAACCGTGTCGGGACACCGAGGGTCCAGAAAGAAGGGATGAGAGCAGCAGTCCCGAGTCCTCTTCCGGCAACAATGAGGAAAAATCTAACAGCAGCAGTACGTATTAAGACAGCGCCCCGGTTATGAGAGAAAGTTTGCAATCTAGCGCGCTGCTGTTAAAAATTTTATATGCTGTTTTATAAGCGTACAAGGTTTATGGAGGGCCTGTAGCTTTCCCCAACAAAACTTTGTTATAAACGGCAAGATCACGTGCTTGGAATTGAAATTGGCCATGAAAGACTTTGGACCAGACGTCTTTTATACTCAAAAATGTATATTTATTATTGATTACGATGATGCATTTATGTACATTCTTTTCCCGCATAATTATGATGTGTTTAACCCGTAAAAATCTTACCGGATCTTGACGGGATGTGTGGCGGTTAAGAAATTACGTTCATAAGGATTTCTCTTTAGGTGGAAGGCATATAACGGGAGAGCGTTAAAAGGGTTAGTTCCATAATAGTCAGAAATTATTGAGAAAGGAAAAACATTAGTCTAGTCAATTTTATACAAAATATATTTTCACATCTGTCATATATTAAAATGTATTTGTATATGATAAAACATTTGCGATTTATTCGGAATATATACGATGAAATGGCATGTGACGGCGATCATTTAAATAGTCCTTCATAATAAATTGATTAACAGATGCAGTCCTTGGAAGTTGCAGTGTAATACAGTGTTTCGGGGATTAAAAAAAATTCAACATGACCAAGCAATATAAAAGCTTGATAGAAAAAATATTCGCTAATATTCGCTAATCGTTAACGACTGGTGTTTGTTCCTATTTTTCAGGTGGCCAGAGGACCCGCAAAAAGAGGTGCCCTTATACAAAATACCAGATCAGGGAATTGGAGCGGGAGTTTTTCTTTAGTGTTTACATCAACAAAGAGAAACGTCTGCAGCTGTCACGGATGCTGAACTTAACCGACCGCCAAGTTAAAATCTGGTTTCAGAACAGGAGAATGAAAGAGAAGAAACTGAACAGAGATCGCTTACAATATTACACCACAAATCCTCTGCTATAGGATTCTTTTTTTTTTTGCTTTGGACTCATTTACCCTTCGAGTGTTTTGACAGCGACGCCAAAGTATAATCGCTAATTTCAAGTTCGAGGACTCTCGACCGCGTACTGCAAAATGTGTATAAAGAGAACGATCTCGCAGTTGTACAGTAAATATGAGTAAACATGGGTCCCTTATCGTCACTCAATGTCCGTTTTCAACTATGTATTTCGCGAACGTCGTGACGCCAAGCACCCTGCTCACATTGTTAATTAAAGTCTAAAGTCGCTTGGCTCGTTTTTTAACTTACTATTTTCTAATTGTTTTTATGCTTTTTCTACGATTGCGTTAGAAACAAGATCAAGTACGATGCGTGGTCTGAGAAGAGAATAGGATGCGATGCAATTTCATCAATTTATGAGAACTTCTCTGTGACCAAACCGAAGACACTGCACGTGAATGCGGTATACAATGTCTCTGTCACACGTATATTTATGCACTCAAGTTTATTTTGATATAGTCTGTATTCCAATCAGTTTTAAGTCGCTATCTAAAGGTTGTACTGTCAACTTCAAGAGCGGTGTGGCATGCAATGTCTTTTCCCCGGTCGTCCATGACCCCGTTGTTGGACTTGTAATTGTGGTGTAGGCCTAAATATATATTTTATATTTTATAGGATCTATAGATAAATGTGTTTTCACCTGTGTTTTTTATTTTCCAAGAAATGTATTGAGACCGCGAACGGGCAAGCATATGCAAACTCGCTTCAGTTAAATTAGACGGACATTTGATTTTTTGCAGTCAGATGAAACCCTAAAGCCTATGCAAATCCAATATAATTTATTTAATTTAAGCTTCTGTATTAATGGCGAACACGAAAGTTTTGTATTCTAACGCGTACCTGTATCAATCAGCGATAGACGATAGACCGTGAAACAATATGTTGCATTACTACTTTCCGACAATGCGGAAAGTACAGATGGCGAATTCCGATTTGACTTGATCACTGCAACAAATTAAATCGCTGTATGCGCGTACGTCTTCAATGTTCTAATTTCGTTCCTCCTTTATGAAAAAGCTCGTTAGAAAATCACAGCCAACACGTAATCTTAGCTTTTTGATTTGTTCACTGTATTGTATGAAAAGAGAAAGGGCCCTGTGAGCTGCCGACGGAGTTACTTAGGAAAAGGTGCCAATGTCTTGAACGAAACATTAGCTGTACTTCTGTACTTTAAGCTTGGTAGGTTAAAACGGAAATCTCTAAGCCTGAGATATTTTAAACATTCAATTATTTGTTATTACCATATTATGGTTAATGATCCTGTTTGAGATATATCAGACGCATTGTAAGATGCTGTTTTAAATATTACTAAATATATTCGCGCGATATTTTGTTCGTGATATCAGACAGGGTTTGTGCAGCTGTCAGGTATATTATTTGATTGTCTTACATGTTTTTCTTTTTTGATGTAAAATGCAACTTATTCGCCTTGTTGTAATGGTATATTACGCATAATTTGGAAGACCTTATAATACATTTGCGATACTTGTTTTCATTCACTGGCTTTGAACTTAATGTTTTTCACCATCACCGAGAACCCTTGGCAAAATGGCAGACAAAGAAGCCCAGATTGACTTTCTTAAACTGTTTGACGTGTCTCTCCGATTTGGAAGTACATATTTATTTATCCAGGTTTATTTCACGAAAATCCGAGTATTTTATGTTATTCTCAGCATTTTACAAGCGTCAACAACACCACACTAGCCCAGTCATATGACAGTCAATAGACCAATAAACAATGATGACCCGAACTTTATGATTGCCGCTCTCCCAGCCTGGCTCATCCTTTGAGTGTCTCTGGAATCTCGACCTAATTACGACACATCCTCCTTGTTACTGTGGCAACACGGTTATAAAATCTGTCTGCGTCTGGAGCATTTGTAGAATTGGAGTGCAGTGCAATAAACTGTCTGAGACCAAGGTTATTAACTGTTACCATGGGCCGAAGACCATCACTGACACGACAGAAAGGCAGCGTTCACTAGCAGCTCCCGCTTCATTCCTCACTTCGAGCGTCCTGCAGTGGCAGAAAATTTCAATAGGCCTAATGTATCCGGATGGATGCCTTTCCACACGGCGGCGCTCTTTAGATCAATGTCATTGCCGAGGATCTTGAAACACCCGCAGGATCTCCACCCAAATCCTTCATGGCTTCTACTCGTGTCATTTATCGATCGAGTACACAGGTAAATGATTTCTGAAATATTGTTGTAATTTTTAAATATATTAAATGTCAAGGCTACAGTCGCTTTGGCCGCTGTCTACGGTTGTCAAGTCAATAAACAATACTAGATATTTTTCTGAGTTCACTGCGCAGCGATTTTTTTTCATTTGCCCTGCCGATGCCGTTTTAAATGCTATGTTGTTGCGTGGCACCTTGGTCTGAGATTCAAATAAGGACGAGTACCTTATGGCTCCTCACAAACACGTGTACACTGGTCAATTTGGAGAAATTTCCAAGTTGGACGTAGGCCTAAACAGTTTAAAATTCTACCAGTCAGACTCAACTGCTTCACAGAATTCGGTGAGAAGCGACACGTAACCCCGTTTGGAAAATAATTTAACTGCTAAATATATAAACAACCATGGATTTCTGGTCAATCGTAACGATAATAGTTATTATGTTTAAAATCAGCATAACGGCTTGCATAAAACATTTTAAAGTGTAGGCCTCTGCGTAGGCCTAACAAAAACGTACACAACGGATACATGCATTTTAGAATTCATTTCCGCAATATATTAGTCATATTAAATACAGGATAACCCCGTCTTTGTTATGCTTAGGGGAAATAAAAGCGGCTTAAATGTCTGAAAACGGTGTTTATTAACCATCCGCGTGGGTTTCTCGTCTCTCGTGAAAAATAAAAACCTCCGCTGGATGTAATAAAACAAAGTATTATCGAACATAACCGCATAGGTTATAGGTGAGAACGGCCTGTTGGAGTTGGGAGACTGCTTGATGGAATAAATTATGAGAGTTAATTTTGCAGTCATTTGTCCTGAATTGAAAATGATAACATACAGAAAATAAGCATACATATGGGAAGTTACATTTTGGCTGCGGACATTGTCTAGCAACGTGTAAAAATATCTTGTCTACTGAAAACGGTGTATCTAGGTATGTAGCCTATATATTTATATATGTGTTTGTGCATACACACACACTCCGCTTTTAGATTCTTGTGTTTGCTCCTGTTCTAACTCACCGATATTTGAGGTGTACCGTTAGCCAGCTTTGTACGGTGACCTGCTTGGAAGAGCGTCGTTCATTTCCCAGGAAAAGTAGAACGTATTAGAGCGTCGTTTAAAAATGGCGTTAATATGAAATGTGTGAAATTCAAACACACGCGTGTTCGTCATCCATTCATCCATCCATCCCCGCATTTACCCATTTATCCACCAACACACACTCAAACACACACACACACACACACACACACACGTATATTATATATATAAATATACACACACATAGTATGCCCAAACACATACACATATATAATATACACACACATAGAATGGCCAAACACATACACACATATAATATACACACACATAGTATGCACAAACACACACACATATATATAATATACACACACACATAGTATGCATAACACACACACACATATATAATATATACACACACACATAGTCTGCACAAACACATACACGCACATATATATAATATATATACACACACACATAGTATGCACAAACACACACACATATATAATATACACACAAACATAGTACGCAGACACACACACATAAAATATATATACCCACACATAGTACGCACAAACAAACAGACACGCACACACACACACACACACATATATATATATATATATATATATAAATATTTAATAAAATTCAATTCAATGCCTAATATTTGATTCCATTGCAGTGGGGTATGGTGCTGGTTTATTAGGTAGTAAATAGGGTGGTAAATATGAAATAACCTTCAGATGAATGATCCGCCTTTGACAAAAATAACCAACAATAAACTGGCAGATATCTTCAGAAAACGACTCCTCTTTAATAGAAATTAACCAATAGTTTAAACAGATGTTTAACTTGCCTATAGTCAGTGCAAATTAAGACGCCAAAGGAAAAATAAATACAAAGATTGGTTAATCGGAATTTAATGTATTTCCCTGCCCCCCACTTAAGCTTTAATCATAATATTTTTGTATTGTTGCATTATTTTCTTTATTTTTTAAATGTCTTCATATCTCGTTATATATTTCGGTTGTAAATATACATAAACATAAATGTATACTCGTGATATAACAAAAATAAGAAACAATACTGAGACAAAATTAACAACATTAAATTGCGTCAAGGCTAAAATTAAAATAATGAAATTGTCTTTCGCATTTAAAAGGGCCCGAAAGTCGTGCTTTGTCGCTTACACGCTCTGCGTATTTTCGCGCATAAATGTACAGGCCAGATTTAAATTTGATTTTATGCAAATGTATTATTCATACTAAGCAAATGTACCTTCTCCGTTTTTCCTGATTTTTACAACTAAGATTTTTAGTTATTGATTTCACGGATGCATTTGTTCAATGAAAATAATAATGTTGGTCAAGTGATATAATATAAATTCACAAAATATGTCTTGTTTTCTATGCTAATGTCGCAAATTCTGCAGTATAACCCAAAGTACTCTGAGGTATGTCTTTATACACGTGAAATATATTTCATATTTAACAAGTCGTATATGGGCATCTGACACCAAATGCTGGTGGTGAGGCAAGATATATTAGACGGAGAACTGATATAATCTTAGTCACTTTTCATGACGTTTGGTGACTGAAATAGTTTAGTTTTGTAATATAATGTTGACTCGCGCGCCCGCAGCCACGCCACATTTTATGACTAGACGCCACAGACACTTTCACTGGCATATAACGTTATTATTTGGATTAAACTTATGGGTTATGAACGCACTGATGTTCCTCCTCTCCTTTTAAGACTGAGATGGATATGACCCTCGTGTTATTACGTAGATTTCGGAGGGTGGAGTCCACCGCGCTCAGGCCTTTCAATTGGCTTTTAGATTGCACACTGTAGTGGGGGTATCTCTAATCATATTCAGCATGTTCTGTACAAGAAATGTCAGCCAGAAAGGGCTATCTTCTCCCTTCGCCAAATTACACAACAACAATGTCATGCTCGGACAGCCCAGCTGGAAACTCGTTTTTAGTGGACTCCTTGATCAGCGCTCGAACCGAAAGCAGTGGAGTCTTCTACCAAGGAAGCGGCGTGTGCTTGCCACCGGGCACAGAGTTGCCTTACGGACTACCGAATTGTGGATTTTTCCCAGGTTTTGGAAAACGGAGCGAGAATAACCCCCAAAATATGGTCCCGACGTCAAGTCCATACATGAGTGGAATGGATATGTGGTTAGAGGCTCCGAGGTCATGCCGTTTGGATCAACCTGCGAGACAGCAGGTTACCCCGTGTTCTTTCTCTCCGAACATTAAAGAGGAAAACGCGTACTGTGTCTATGAGTCTCAGAAGTGTCCAAAGGCGTCGTCTGCCGAGGATCTCTCTTATTCCAAACTAACTTCAGGATCGTGCGCAGTCAGTGACAGCGGCACAGTTCCTGTTCCTGGCTATTTCCGCTTGTCTCAGACTCATACGCATTCTAAGGTTTATCACAGTGTTCAGGCGAACTCTACAAACTTTGGTTTGCCACCGCTTGATGGCTTCGACTCGCCTCCTTCATCCTCCATCTCAGCAGAGGCGGCCAAGAAAGGGAACGAAGAGGCGGCTTCAGTAAACGTAGCCTGTCCGCCGCAAAGAGACGACGAGACGCAAATGTCATCTGCGGCAGAGTCGTCTTCGCCGGAGTCACCCGAAAACGAAAAAGGGCGTTCAATGAAAGCCTCAAAAGGTGAGCATTTTGCAGTTTTGGAGGCGTGTGAGTGGCGTCTGCTCTCGGACTTTGATGTGCTATAGGCACTCTGCCGGGCGGTGTCTGTATTTAACCTTTAAGCGCTGGGTATCTCGTAACAGTTTGTGCATTTGCAAAGTTTAATTTGCTTACAAATTTGGTACATGTTTGCTAACAAAAACTATACCACTAGTTGTTCAAGGTGAACTCTACCAAAGCTGATCTTATATATCACAGGAATTTCATACAATGTACACATAAGGTTAAACTGCATGACAGGTCTGTTTTTAATTAATAAAATTCCTCAACAGCTATTGTGTCCCTTAGTCTAATGTTAATATTTTTAACTGGAGCAGTGTAACTAATTATGAGAAAGTTGTGTTCCTTGAAAATATTTCAAATCAACTTCAAGTTCAATCCATTTGACCTACATGTACGAGTGCAGATATTTTATATATATTTTTTTCGTGCGTTGTCAGTTAAAGTATACGTATTTACTATTTCCTTAGGGGATACAAAAAGTGAAAATACAGCCAACTGGCTTACAGCGAAAAGTGGCCGGAAGAAGCGTTGCCCCTACACCAAGCACCAGACTCTCGAGCTCGAGAAGGAATTCCTCTTCAACATGTACCTGACTCGCGAGCGTCGCCTAGAGATCAGTCGCAGTGTCCACCTGACTGACAGACAAGTCAAAATCTGGTTCCAGAACCGCAGAATGAAACTGAAGAAAATGAGCCGCGAAAACAGAATTCGGGAGCTTACGCCGAATTTTAATTTTTCCTGATAACTTTTATTCGTGCGTTTATTTGACGCCTTCGTTCTTCAAGTTCGCAAGGGGCACAAGCGGTCTATCAGAAACTCTCAGT
>JAODKM010000044.1:2316357-2348704 GCA_026780845.1 Petrocephalus sullivani | reverse complement strand
TTTATTCGTGCGTTTATTTGACGCCTTCGTTCTTCAAGTTCGCAAGGGGCACAAGCGGTCTATCAGAAACTCTCAGTGTTTCTGCGGGCTAACGTTAACAGATATCGGTTTTTTTTTTGGTTAGTAATATATGATTTTTTTTTCCATTTCGTTTTCCCTTTCGTTGTCGTTCCTTTGTTTTGTTTACAGCTTCACGTGCTCATTTTGTTGCATCGCTTTTTCCGTGAGGGAAAAATGCGATGTATGAAATAAAAACGCGCTCTTGGTTTAGAGCACAAAGGTTGACACAATTCTGGACGAAGGCATATTGACCACTTTACTGTAATGATAAAAAAAACTCGGCATCAAAAAATTATTCGCATGACTTTTCTGCATTGTTTTACAAGCTTTTAGGAATGTGAAAGGTACCGAAAAATAAAAGCTATTATCAGCACATGTATATAAATACGCCGCACTCGTGAACAAAATGTATTACGTTTACCTCTTTTTAATGGAAAGCTGTTTGATGTAGATATTCATGTACATCTCGTTTTGTGAGACTGTATATATTGTTTTAATAACTTTTGTCTTCAAGCAAAATAATTGCTGTGGAATAGCCTAATTAAAATGTGGGAAAGAGCAACCATTTTCAGGTTGGCTGAAATTAATGGGAGAGTAACGCCCGATTGGCAATGAAGATTAGATTCAAAACAACAGAGGAACTTTTATTGTGTAAATATAAGCAAGATGGTGTTTTAGTTAAAGCATTGGTGGATTGTGTATTGAGTTATTAATAAATTATCGGCACAAAAATTAATCGGGCTTCATTTTTATTTTGTGTATTTTTGTATATTGTTACTCTGAGTATTGGGTATTTTTCTTAAAAAAAACAATCATATAGATTTTAAATTATGTCTAGGCCTACTTTGAAAAATTGTCTGCACAATTATGTTTTTTCCTTTTGCAATAGGGCGGCAAGTTTTGTCGGCTTTTGTCGAGTTTTATGACATGCTAGCAGGCTGTGCGTGGACTGCCGCTGCCGTAGGCTGACAGGATCACTTTGGCGACCGGTAGTACAACGGGCAGGAAGCAAATGATTTCTCTTATAAACTGGCAATGGGATTCGGAGTTTCTGTGGATTCTCCACTGGGCAAGCAATTAGCGCGCGGATAAAAAAAATGATATAGCCTACCGAGAGTCGGGAAAATATGGTGAGTCATGTGTTTTGTTCTTGCGGCTAAAAGGGAACAATAAAAAATATGTAGTTTACCATAATGCACTATAGATGGCAATATGACGATGTTGTCCTTGTTGTGTGTGTGTGTTTTTAATCAACGAGGATTAATTGCAAAAGATTTAATGTTTTTTTTCTTTGTGCAATACTGTTGTGGACTGTCGAGTAATTTAGGTAGTTTCATGTTGTTGGGCTACATTTTCTTACTCTACAACAGGAAACTGTCTTAATTACCCCAGTTAACTTCGTCGTAACGCCGGATAACGTACATTTAACGTACATTGAAATGTTTGTTTGGAGTTAATAATGCCTTGATACCGAATAGTGGATGCATTAACTAATTTTCAATATCTGTTTTTTCTGCCTTGTTGCCAAATGTTCTGAGACCAGTGGTGTGTTCCATATGTGGTGATGAATATATATTTCATCAATATACTCCAAAAAACCAAGCTCTTTTAAGACGGGTGAGAGGGACAGTGGACTACACGGAAATTAAAGGGGCGACAAGGCCTCGGTTACGATCATTGCAGTCTAGCTTGGTTCGCTTAAGCAACAGCGACCTCAGCGGCGCGCCAGTAGAGCACCGGACGCTTCCGGCGGCGCGATAGACTAAACACAAAGACAGGAGAGGCCTTTATGGTGATATTTAGATCCAGACCGACAGCCTGTTATCTGGAGTAAAAGAAGTAAATAGCCCCTGTGGTAAACCGAGTCCCTGTTATAACACCCACCTTCAGTTTACAAGCGCAGCAGCGTTGCTTGTTTCCAGCTCTAAGGTTCAAAGAAAGAAAGAAAAAAAAGCGACGATTAAACCACAAGATGCGTTGTCTACAGAATAAGTAATTTAACGTTCAATAGTTTCATAAGTTGAATTTAGAATAATAAAACACTGGTAAGAGTAATCTTACGTGCCATACGTGTACGTATTTATTTAGGCGTGTGTATTGTGTATGCATATATAGACTATATATTAAATAATATTTATTGCAATGTCTCACTTTTCATGAAACTATAACTGTGAAATGCTCTGTATTTATATTAATTTTCTCTGTAATTGTAGATGCATTTGAAATCATTTTATCTTTGTCTCGGATGTTACTATTTTATTTAATTTCACTTATTTATATAAATAGTGCCTCTTAGACTATCAGATGTTCGCTTTTACACTGCAGCTGAAGTGACGGAAATTGAAGAGAACAAATGATTGAAATAAAGTCCTTTTCGTATCACTAATAATACGTATTACTTTAGTGTTGCGAGCAGGTTATTTCCCGATATGTATTGGTCGTATCTCAGAATGTTTCCTCACCGAAGCACACAGTAACACTTAAATCATTTAAACTATTTTCATTATTATTGTGCATAGTTCAAAAATCAAATAATGCCAACACACTCCAATTTCAGGAAAAAAAAAATCGCATGCATATTTAGAAAGTTTTTTTTTAATTTAGAATAAAAAATATATGGCAACTTATATTTGTCACTAGTTACTTATTGGTATCGCAGAACATATCAAAATATTGTATTTTTAAAAATCCACATCACAAGAAACAGTAGATTTTAGCGCTACTTTGCTTTGGCATTATTAATTTTCCATATGGATTTTTTATTAGGCATAGCTGATCTGCAGTTCAGTATACATCCAGAATGACGTTTACGAGTAATAGAAATATTGTTCATATTATAAAAATATGGCTTTAACACATTACACTAACACTACTATCAACAATATATATCTTAAATTAAGTTTTTATTTCTAATTGCTCATACTATTCACATTATTTTGTTATCTTGAATTTAATAGCTAATGTAAGCGTAATCACTATTTTATCGATCTTAATGTTAATGGGATTATTAATAGAAACATTAATTGCAATATAATTTAAGTAATTATAAGTAGATCTACTTTTGCAGCATTGCGAATTGAGCAATACACTAGTCGTCTAGTTTGCTCGCAAATTACATCAGATTTCCATGATTATTTCCGTTATTTGTGGTTTTATTTAATTATAATTTTTTTCCTATTTGTGAAATTGAAATGTTTGGTGATTTGAGAAAGACGGGATATGGGTCTTATTTTGTTGTTTACGTCTTGAACTGGACTCGGACCATTACGAACTGGAACATTTTAAGCGTTAGATCGTTGTGGCGAACAGACGTGTTCGTCCAGGCGAGTTGGTAGTTACTGGGGTGGGTTTTGAAAATTGATCACAATGCAAAAAGTTTAATGTGAGTATTTTCACTCTCATCTTCAGTTAATCCAAATAATGCCCGTTCACTCGCGTCAATAAAGCATTTAACAGAAATAGACCCTTTTGACATTACTATGACCAATTCAGTGGTAGGCCTAATTACTCGGTGTTTTGAGCTGTGGTTTTTCTAATATTGATTAGATATTACCTAGTATTAGCAGTTGCAATCCATGTATATCCATCAGATATACAGACAGAAAATACTGTGATCGAGTGATTAATGCAAACAAGAATCAGTTTCTCCTACAGCCTTCTGTAGCCCTTTTTATATAATCCTGGCTATAGTTACCACCAGCTTTACTGTACGTATTAAATAATATATCTTTGCATAAAAACACACGGCCTTGTTATAAAACGTTAAAACGGAAAACAGTCACCATTTAATAGTGAGCGGACTGATTTATTCTTTATTGTTCTGCCTCGGGATCACGTGCGCTTGTCACCCAATCGAATGGCAAGGAACGTTCAACTTATTAGCTGACTGTAGTTCTTTGTGAGGCCAAGTTGCTACTTGATTTCTACAGATTGTTATTTTTCTCAAGATAGTACAGTGTACTTGTGGGCGTGTTTATGTGTGTGTGTGTGTGTGTGTGTTTATGAATGTGCGTTCGCAATGTCGACATCAGGGACACTAAATAGTTACTACGTAGACTCACTCATTCTCTCTGAAAGCGAGGACCTTTTTGCAGCGAGATACCCCGGTTCGGGGCTTCAGCACGCGAGGCAAGCTCCGCTCGCCGAACATGCAGAGTTCGGTTCCTGCACTCTCCAGGCGAAACCCTCGGTTTTCTGTTCATCCTGGAGCCCTGTGCCCGCCCAGTTTCCAAACGGAATGCCCAATATGTGTCACCCGCACACACATTCCCAGGGCACGGGGGAGTCGGATGGAAGGTACATGCAATCTTGGGTGCTAGAACCCATCTCTGGATCCTTGCCTTTCGCTGGATTACCGTCCAACCAACACAGTGCTATCAAACCTGAGAATGCGGGGGTCCGAGATGACAGTACGATGCTGGGCTCACACGCGTTGCTTTTGTCCGATTTCGCAAAGGGGTCCTCCCCTAGGCAAAAGGACCGGTTCTTCAGCCAGGCTTCATATTCCGAGCCCAACGAAGAGAACGTGTCCGTCGATAAACCAGACGTGAACCCAAGTAAGTACATTTTCAGTTCGTTATGATATGTTAAAATATTGTCTACCCCTAACGGAGTAATACAATTTACGATTTTTGGATTTCCGGTTTTGCGTGTTCTTAATCGAGTGTTATTGCATTTATTTTTAAATTAAGTTATTATTTTAGAATCATAAAAAAGTAAAAGAGATAAGGAAACAATTATATCTGCTGCTTGTCAGTTGAAAAGGAAAAAAAATCTAATAGGCCTATCTATTATATTCGAACATGAAAATTCGCGTCTGAGTTACCCAGCCGTTAATGTTAATTTGTGAAACGTCATAATTCCTCAGAGGTGTCCCAATGGCGAAAATTGTACCGATGCGCTCTTGTGGGGGACCACTTTATTTTATTTTATTTTTTACATGTTTGACCCCTTTTGCAGATAATCCGGTGTCCAACTGGCTTCACGCGAGTTCTACGAGAAAAAAACGCTGTCCATACTCTAAACACCAAATTCTCGAGCTGGAGAAAGAGTTTCTTTTTAACATGTACCTCACCAGAGACCGGAGATATGAAGTGGCAAGACTCCTCAATCTGACTGAAAGACAAGTTAAAATCTGGTTCCAGAACAGGAGAATGAAGATGAAAAAATTCAATAAGGACGGCCCGAAAGACGACTGAAATCATTTGCTGTAAAAAATATATGTTGGAGATATTTACACTTTACCTAATTCTACATTTGCATATAGTCTATTACTATATATTATCAGGTCATACGACGCAAATAATGTCCGCACGTTTGACCCGACTGATAGATTTAATCTCTATTTGTTCTTCTTATAAACTACCTTGTATTGCACAAACTAATGGTCTGTAGAAAGCACTGTGTTTGTTTTGTTACAGTGGTGTAGATCGTCCGGCCCAGCGCGCTGTCAAATCGCTGGCTTTTCTTATTACGCACAGTGTTTATTTGTGAGTGTACGTCGAATTATGTATCAGATTTGTTCAGTTGCTTATCTGCATTTCAGTTTGGTCGTGGTCTCGTTGTTGATGTTATTATTTTGGTAACTGAAGTGTACGGTTTCTACACAAACGCATTATAACATAGCGTAATGCTGGCAACGCAATGTGATGCTAGCCCTGAATTTGGTGCATGACCTAAAATGCGTATCTTGCAAAATGGAAAAAAAAACCGTCTAAAACTATGTTCATGTATTGACTACCTATATGCCTCGCAACTACCTATAGTTAGGTATAGTTTTTTTTTTAATTATTACAAACACACCAGGTACTTATAATATCTTAGAACTTAAAAGAGAATATATAACCCCAGCAGACACTGATAAATACCTCATGTCCTGTGATAGCAAGCATTTCCTCCCCTAGATGTAATTTGTATGTCGGGTAAGAAGTAAAAAAAAAATGATACTGTAAGCTGACACTTTTGTCTCTTAATAAATATTTATGCAAAAACATGCAATTTCATGTTACATTCTGTTCACTGACAATTTTAATCATAGTTGTTTTCTTGGTTTACTTGAATGGTGTGATTAGCTTGTCAATTATCCGACATATTAAAGTCTGGGATAGTACTGATTGCTAAATTGCCACGCGTCCAGATAATCCATTATGTAATATCCCGAATACATAATTATAAGTGCAGCACACTTTATAAATATATTGTTTAGAATAGGCCTATTTGTCATAGGTGTGAAATAGATGGGTGTGACTCCTAATCTCTTGTTTTTGGCATAAAACGTAGTCGTGCATTCTTTGTGTTCAGGTGATACGGCCGTTTAGTGCATAACAAATCTGCGCTAAGAGGAAAGTATGTTAGCGCTTTGAAAGTTCTATCAAACGTGTTTGGATTCTAGACAAACATGTCGACGCAGCCTTGCTGCAGGTCTTGGCAAAGGATGTTGCTGGTTGTATACAGTCATAAAAGACAATTACCGCTATAACCGTTTATGGGGTGCAAAGCGTTGGAAGGCGAGAGGACACAGAGCAAGAGGGATGTTGAAAGCGCGACAGCTGAAACGTAAAATATTGTAGCGTATGTATTTCTGTTGAGCGGGATAAATTTACCATTTGAAATATAACCCAGTGATGAATATACTAAGTAAAATGGCTAACGAGGGCCCAACGAGTCGTACATTTCAGAATAGTAATTGTGTGAAATTAATTGTGTGTATATTTATAGGTTTAAAAATAACATTTAAATAAAATAGTCCCCTAACACATGAGCACGGGCAAGCGCACATTAAAATGGTGTCGTAACGTGTACTAGTAGAAAGTTGTTGTGATGTTTCGCGCTGCAGATGGACAAAACTTCAAAGGTTTTTCCAGAGACAGTGTAATAAAACACTAGCGGCTCTTCTATACAGTCTGGAATTCCACTTTTAATGAGTTTATGACCGTCCGGACACAATTAGGAAGTTTCCAGACCGAAGCACCCATTTGTTGTCCTATCGGCTTGCTCTTTGCACAAAAGGCCAGCGGAAATAATTCTCTTTATTGGCGTCTTTGACTGCTGTGGTCTCATGGGTGTCTCGCAATCTCTTTGTCTTACCTGCTCTGGGAAATTTCGAAAATTGCATTTAAAAAAGTGTTTAACAAAGGGTTTTCAAGATTGAAGCCGATTGTACAGCAACAGAAATGGCACAATCCAGTTATATCGGTGAATGTAATATAACGCCGACGCTTACGGTCGAATGCAACTTCTACTGATTATTTTTCTTTTGCTACTTCAGCATGTGGACGTTAAATACGAGCGCGCGGCGTCCAGGCTTTTTCTCTCACTGCTGTTTTATGAACAATCCAATAGATGGCAGTAGTGTTCCATCACAGTGTTAATGACGTATGCTGCCGATCTATTTGGCATAATATGGATGTAATTAAATCTATTATCATAATTTTCATACTGTACATGAAATGTTCTGTTTTACTTCGCGCAATGCCCCCAGTAAAACAATGCACGCGTCCAATTACCAATATATATATATTTTATTTTAAAGGGGAATTAACAAGGAGCAACGTAGTATTTTTCTGTTGTAGTAAATTCGTGTTGTGCTTCTAACCGTTTATAATTGTCTTGCTCTTGAACGTCGTCTTTTAGTCTTGTGTCTGCGTTGTTTCTTCAGGAGCATATTCCCGCCTGTAGCCTAGTAAAACGCATACATTGAAAAAGATGCTTTCGTCTCGCATAATAGCTCTATAGATCTCCATTGCAAAATACCTGCATCTCAGTCTACTAGCCTATGCAGCTGTGTTGGTAATAGTAGAAATGTGTGACGATCAAAACAACACATCCGCATATACACTGATACATATGTCAATCGTATCTTACCGGCCATCGAACATGCTATCGAATAAAAGATGCGCTTAGCAGGCCTCATGTACATTTTGCCATCCGTGATTACAATTTAATGTTCAATGCTCTTTTAGAGAAATTGAAATATAAATTCAAATGTGTTCTGAAAATATATAGTACTGTTATTTCGCAATTAGTTTTACAATAATGGAATAATAATGGAAATGCCACCACACAAATAACACTTAAGTGAATCCGAATTATTTAACTGTTTATCCAAAATTTATTTTGTATTTTTACATATGCATGTACTACTTAGGCTATTTAACTAAATAATAATATTATTCAGCGCTATAACGTTCATTATGTATGTCTGTGCGCATGTACGTATATAATTATTTAAAAAATTGTGTTCGACAGATTTTTTTGACACTCGTATTCCAAACTTCTTTGTTTCATCTTTGGTAGGATGTTCATTCTTACTCATTCTCGTACACCGAATTAAAGCAAAAACCGTGAGAATCAAGAAAATAATTTAGGCCAGGAAACAAGAATCTTATAATGAAAGTAAAAGGGTCGAGCATTCGCTCGCTAGACGAAAACAAATTGCATTTTCGTGGTCGCTAAGCGAAGCTTAAAGAAATCCAATACTAATGTAGCCGAGATAAAACTAAAAATCTAGATCATTTTTATGCATTTGCATTAAGTGAATTTTCCCCCCAGTATTTCTCAACAGCTTCTCAGTTTTAGCACCGGATAATGAGTTATGAACCTAAAAAATCACAATCCAATATAAGAGGAATAAGAAAATAATTGAAAAGAAAATAATAAATGAAATAATTTGCTTCGATGTGATGACAGAATTAAACGTTATCGGTATGTGCACCTTTGTGACGCTGGGATTTTCTAATGTACTCTTCATTTGTAACTTTCGTTTTACGTAATATCTGGCTTAAAAAAAGAATTTAGACGAAAATAATGTCAGTCGTTTGAGCGCGTGGTACACGGCAACAGTTCGCAACGTATCGACATATTTTGCATGCGTAAAACATACCTATGAATGATATACTTAGAATTTCTAGTTCATATATATATATATATATACATGGAATCTTTGGAATTTTTCTTTGGAATTTGGTTGACTTAAAGGTGCTGGAGCCTATTAGTTTAAATCGTGTGACGTAAAACACGAACTGTTCAATGTAATTATATCATGATATGATTTTGACTTGTAAAGGGGCGTGTGTATGTGTTTGTGGGCAATATTAACGTATTTTTTTTACAAGCGATCCAGTCTCCCCCACAGTAATGGAGATGCCGTTGCTGATTGGCTGCTGGAGTCACAGGACGTGATCACGTGAGTAAATTCGCCTTGTTCTGGGGAAAATGGGATTTGGTGTAAATCTGGGGTGTAATGCTGTCATTTATCAGACTACCTCGTAAAAACGACACTGAGGACTCTTGGCCAACAAATCACTGAAAAAATATGAGTTCTTCGTATTATGGGGATGGACTTTTTAATAAGTACACGGCGGGGAATTCTCTATTTCAAAACGGAGACCGGGTTCCGTACTCCCTGGGACCGAGTGCAGAAAGACCGACGTACGGTCCGGGGCCGGCAGCTTTTTCCTCCTCACTGTCTGGACTTTATAATGTCAATAATGCAATCTACCAGGGTCACTCGATGTTTACCTCCGGCTATAGCCAGGGCCCGGAGGCCTACGGTTTGCGTGGAAACTCGTACGACCAGAACCTCCTCAGCAACGACCCAACCAGAAGTAGCTGCGACAAGTCGGGTCCCGAGACCCTTAGCATGGCAACAGATAAACACTTCCGGATGTATCCTTGGATGCGAGCTTCAGGTAGGTTTCTAATGCGACACAGAAAGGGGTCGATGAATTGCGACTGCGCTATAGACCACTTACAGCAGGCTTTATGGTTATGCTGTTGCGCGGTCGACATTGATGAGCCCGTGGCATTCTTTGGAAATGAATAATAAAACTTTTATTGCACAAGTAATGAGTTCTTTAGTCGTAAATTAATTATTATGCATGTCTTTAACGTCGAGCATGCTCTTACTGGTTTTGGTTTCATGGTTTCCCCCGTCTCCTCGGACACACAATAATTGATTTTCATAGATAACAACACTAACTCTAACACTACTACTACTTCTACTACTACTACTACTACTAATAATAATAATAATAATAATAATAATAATAATTATGTTTTATAATTATAATAATGTTTTTTTTAATAGTTTTAGTCCATAGCCTATATACCGCAACAGAAACAAAAGTAATAAAACAAAATGATAACGAATGACACATATATACTATTATTGTCCGGTGTTGTTGTTAAACACCCACTCGTACGTAATTATCCGGAGAAACTTTAAAAATATATATTTATTTTGTTATCCAGCATTTCAGCGAAGCCATTAAGCCCCCTCTAAGTCCATTATGGTTTGTTTTTTGGGGGAAAAAAAGTAGGAACAGAATAGCATGCACCATGTATTTTTATTGTCAGAGATAAATTATAAAACGTTCATAGAAAATATCTCGGTAATTACCGACGGGCATGTTCAAAAGCAGTGACATTGCCGGAGTGGTGTTGTTCGTCCCCTTTTTACTGCTGCCGCAGTCTTGATTCGAAGCTCAGTTTTATCCTGTTTTGTTTCACAGATTCAGACCGAAAGCGAGGCCGGCAGACGTACTCTCGATATCAGACGCTTGAGCTGGAAAAAGAATTCCATTTCAACCGGTATCTGACCCGCAGACGGCGCATAGAGATCGCCCACGCTCTGTGTCTGACGGAACGACAGATCAAAATCTGGTTCCAGAATCGGAGGATGAAGTGGAAGAAGGATCACAAGGACGATGGTCAGGTGGCCGGATCCGTCGCCAAAGTCACCGAAGAGGAGAAGAGTGAGCCGGTACCTTCAATTAGCGTCCAGGCCACTGAAGAAGACAAGGACAACATCGAGGAATTAGAGGACAGCAAGCCACAAGTATAATTATATGGCAAACAAGACGTTCTTATTTATGTAAAGCATATTTCAAAAATAATTTATCCTCACGTCTATTACGTTAACTGGCAATCTTACAACTGTACTTCCTATTTGAAATATAAGATAAATGTTATTCATTTTGAGGCAAGACTTAAAGCACTTTGAAGAAAAAAAAACTACCTATTGTGGTCCCTTAAGTAAAAATGGGGGGGACTCGAACCCATACAAATACGTGCTACCTATTTAACGTTCACTCTAATGTTTTAATAATTAATATTATTCAAGACACGAAAATCTAACCAGACAGCACTTCTATGCATGAACAAGAAAAATAACATAGAGTTGTATTAAAATAAAAGGGTGCGATTACTTTGGCTTGATGAATACACTTCAAATTTCGATTATTTAACGCACAGGTTTTGCTAAACCCCGAGGCTCATGGTTTTACTTTAGGAAGAACGGAATTAGGAAATGGTGTTATTGCAGGAAACACGCCTAACATTACTTTAATGTAGTGTAACTTGGTGGAATAGTATCGCTTGTTGATTTTGAAGTTGCTTACGCCGACTTACATGTTTTATTCATTATGCGCTAGAGTGCGCACTGTCAAATGACCAGTGTTTGGATTTAAAGTCCGTCGCACACCTATACATGTCAGCATGCCTTAGTCGTACAGTCATTATAGGATGTTGGTGTATATACCTACCTCACATTTAATTTAGGACCACGTAATTTAGGAAAACTACCTATATATATAGTAATCTTGTGTTAGGTGCACTTTGTAAATTTGCTTTGCGTATCTGCTGTTGTTATGAGCAAGACGTGGAACTTGTTTGTTTCCCGATAATATTCGTTATTAATGCTGGATGTTATCTTGTTAACGGTCTAGGTGGTTTTTTTTCTATGTAATTAGGACAGTAACATTCTCACTCACAAATCTCATAGTCGTAAATACATTTTGAATGGCATCAGAAAAATGCAAGTTGTCTTCCCTTGCATAAATAATTCTTGTTTCATTCGTTGCAACATTGTTGTTATAATATTTTGTATCAGGAAAAATAAAATCATAGATTAAAATAATATCCTCAGAACAGCAATGTTGTCTGTATGCCGATGCAGTCCAAAGTGCTTCTACAACTTCTTTGGTTATCCCACGTTATGTATTATAATAAATAATTTTCAAACTTACATTATTTAAATCAGTTACCTCCCTTTTTACATGAACATAATGCCCTTCCGTTTACTGTACATAGGAGCATCGTAGCATATTGACTACTGGCTACTGAGTAAAATTATGATAAGATTATAAAGAATATCATTAACTGTAAAGATTTTCGTCCGTACCAGTGGGAATCCTCGCAACATTTTGCATAAAACCACAACACGTTAAAAGTATAAGTATACGTTAAAAATGTTTTAATAGTTATTATTTCCGGCAATCCAATTAAATGTGCAATCAATTTAATGCGTCCAATCAAAATTGTTAATATGAAAGACAGGCGTCATACGAATATTTAACTTTATCACGGTGTTCCTACGCTGTAAGATGGCGCCTAGCAGTGACCTGCCCCCTCGCTCGGAGAGCCATAAATCCGTTGTTGTTTATGAAAATTTACAACTTTGCAATACAACTTTACGAGGCGCTACGCTTCTCCATTGGCCGCCGCTGGTCATGTGGATTGTAGCCGTGAACATGAACTTTTTTATATATATAATTTCCCTTTCGAGAATAGAGCTGCATTCTTTTGCAGCTTCCCTCTGCTTCGGACCTGTGCTATCACACCGTTGTTTGTTCTTTGTTTCACGACAGGGGATAATGTGGACTGTTTGTCTTTTAAAAGAGCGCCACACCGAAAATTCGTGTGATGAGAGTTTTGGATTCCTGCCATGGAAGGTATGGCACAATGTTTGGATCCCAAATCGCGGTGGACTAAAACTATCGGATGCATTCGGGAATACAACTGGTGCCATATCGACCAAATACTCGTTTTATGCATCAGATCGACACCTGTCAGTCCCCCACCCCAGGCTCCGTTTTTATCAGCTTAACACCTCGTCGAATTCAGACACCGCCATAACGGTAAGACATGGTTACAGCTTTTACTTCCTTATATTTAAAAATATTTCAGCTTGTTGTCGTCATTATAATTTGCTTTTAAGAGCATTAGTTCTTTAAAGATACCTACAGATTTTATTACAATTTCAGCTGAGTAACTAACTTGTGTAAGGTATTTTGAAAATGTAATTTCCATGTACGGCGTTGACGTACCTATAGGATCTCTAAACGTGGTTGGTGCGGTAAATTGAACAGTGGTTGCGGTATGAAACGGCACTCTTGGAAATTTGAATATAGCAAAAAAGTATTTGAAGCTACAACGTATAACTCATTTATGCAATCTTACAGTATAGCTTGCTGTGTGTTGTGCTAAATGTAATGCATGTTGGTAGGTGTTTATGAATAATAATATGCTTACTGGGTACCTGTTTACTTTCATTTTTGGTCGTATTTGATTACTGATATTATGGGATGTTATTCATTTGGGAAGCCATATCTGCTGTATTACAACCGAAAGGCGGCGGTTGGTTTGTGGCGATTGTCTGGGGCTTGTTGTTCAACATTGCCCTCTTGTGGTAAGGAGAAGGTCTATGTGTATTGTTCTGTTAAAACAGAGGCTGTACTGCTTTTTATTATAATTTAACATTATTTAACATAATAATGTTCATACATCAATACAGCGCAACATATTGCCATCATAATATCAATATATTGTACACAAAACCCTATAGATTTAATTTCTCACAAATGAAAAGGAGTACTTCTGCAGAATATTAGCCCATAACTTTACTAGGAAACCTATAAGGCTCTAAAAAATATTAATCATCAATAAAATGATTCAATCCATAATGTGGAAATTATGTTTATTCTAACGATACATGTGGTAAAACAGTATGTACAAAATAACAATAACAATTAAACACGCTGCGTAGTAAACTATCTATCTATCTATCTATCTATCTATCTGCATAATTAAAAGCTGCAAGTGCATTTATGTTGGAATGGAGCAGTGCCTGTCTGTATTAGTAATATAAAAACTGAATAGACAAAAAAAAAATATATATATATATATAAAACATTTACTTGATACAATAACATAACAATATACGAATCGTCGGTATGGGTATATATGAATATACAGGCGTACAATGGGATACACACATCTATTATTAAATTGTGAGAAACGGCTGTTTAACAGTCTGTTTCTCATTTAAGCACGGTAGGCTTGAGTTGACCCCAAAGCAGGTTACGCAGAATGGAAAGTATGCTGTCATGTAAAAAATGCGTTTTCATCTACAGCATATCCGTTTGGTACAGATTTCTGGAATGTAATTTAGCTATTTTTTTCGGAACGATTACAGCCTTCCCTGATTTATTTTTGCGGGGCGAAAATAAACATTATAAACCCACTATAGTTTCACATAATTTTGGGCTACTGAGTTCGCAGGGTTTTTGTGCTGTCTGCCTGCTTTTCTATTGGCTAGTGCCAAACCAGCTGATCACTTTTGCCTCTTTCGCATTTGTTTATTTAATTTATGATGGTATATTAGTACAATACCATCCACTATTACAAATAACGCAGCGATTAAGAAAACGATTAATAAGGCTTTCTCAAGAATAAATTCGTGTTTGTTTTTGCTTTCTCTTCGTCACAGTCTAACGGCCTTAAACACATTTATTTATAACGTAAAGCCTTCCCTTGTCACCCACGAATATAACTTACAGCATTTCAGGACTGCAAATATTACGCGCGGGCACTTTAACAAGTCATCTGATGTATGAACTCTTTGGAGAAAACGAACCAAATGGCACATCACAGGCAACTATATACGAGGGTATGCATTTCAACGTCGCTAAATCAGCTGTAAAACAAAAGCTGAACTAATGAAAGGAGTACGAGCTCCCCCCTCTTATATCTCAATTTAATACAATATTATCAAATAATAACATATAATTACATTTTAATTTGAATCTATTAATAATAATAATATGTCTACTCCTTACAACACCAAAAATATAAATACCCCAAATAAAAAGTACGCAAAACAGCAATAAAACAGTAATAGTCGCTGCTGTAATTCATGCGATTATAACGGACCTAAATGTTCAATGTTTATGATAAAATGTAACAGTATCTTTAATGATATGATGAATTGATGAATCATATTTTTGTGAAATTATATTAATCGGAGATATATTGTTTTAGAAACATGAAAAGGGAACCGATTCACACATTCAACACAAAACCCAACAGAAACTTCCTTTATAAGCAATGAGTCAACCGAACGATTAAATGCAAACGTATACAGACTTTCCTAAGACGGCGATACAGTGGCGATTCCGAATACAGTTTCTATATATTCTTACTTCGGCGTCGTTCATATTAAACCCAGCAGTATAAGGTCAGGTTAGTTTCACGCATTTCTGATACGGTAATGCTATTGAAAAATTCTGCCATAAGCACCGACACTCAATTCAGCACTGAGACGTAACTATTTAATCGTAAATAACATATCGACCCGAAATACGTGTACTTCAATCAAATTGCATGCCTAATTTTTAGGTCTTTTTTTAAGATATATCAGAGTTAAACTAGTGCTGTGAACGATGCTCTGATTTGTCTAAGACTAAAATGCTTACAAAGAAAATTATGCATTGAAAAAAAATATATATATACATATTTTAAGTAATGTACATCGCAAACATTTTCGCGTATACAATGTATAAATCATGAAATATACGACACACATGAGTTATTGACGAGGACTATACTTATGTATGCATTATGATGTTAGCGTAATTTATAGTTATTCACGTATTTTACATTTTGTTTTTATTATTTAACTACGCCCAAAGGTTAAGTATTTAAATTGATCAATTTTGTTTTAAAGCTATACAAAATATAATACGTTTATTGGCGAGGCATTTAATGGTTATATATTCACTGCACCTGCTAAATTTTACTAAGTTTTGTTTATTTCGTGCTTTGTGCCGTCTGGATGTGTCTAGTGGCAGAAATGAAAGGAGATGCTCTAACCTTTATTTGACCCCGGTCTTCACGCGCGTAAAACAGCGGTTACAGTTTCTCTGTACATCCAGGGGGTGGCGCGCGACGACCAGCGTAGCCGAAAGTCGGGGTCTGGGCGCTCCCGCAAAGGCGCGCGCCCCCGCAAGCATCCACCCAGCTTTCCTATTTGTGAACGAGTTTACCTCTGGAGGTCATCAAGGAGGATTTACGACTGGACAACAAAAGCACGTGATTCTAAGTCGTACCCCATATTTGGATGCCTACGTAGGAGGGAATCAAGTACATGTCCCAGTCATTTCCATAATTCATCATAAATTGTGCAGGGGTGCTATAGGCGCACAAAACCATCAAGAGCCACAAATCAAGCACACACATATTATTTTCTCAAAATAATAATAACAATATAATTATTGTCAACAAATGAGCTCTTATTTTGTGAATTCATTCTGCGGACGCTATCCTAATGGCGCGGAGTACCAGTTACATAATTATGGAGATCACAGCTCAGCCGACGAGCAATACAGGGATTCAACGAGCATGCATTCCAGCAGGTACGGCTATGGGTACAATGGGATGGACCTCAGTGTCGGGCGTTCGACCACCAGCCACTTTGGTACCAGTGTTCGAGCTCCAGGCTACACACCTAGTGCGACTACCGCATCTGCGGAGACCAGGTACAATCAGCCAGCGACGGCGTCTCACTCGCCTCCACCTGACCCGATACCGTGCTCTTCTGTCGCAAGTTCTCCTGTCAGCGAAAGTCACCGCGCTGCTAAAAACTCCATAGCAAACCCCGCCACTTCCTCTAGCTCAAACAACAGCTGTACTCTGTTGAGCCGAGACGGTATCTCCAAGGCGTCCGCCTCAGAAGAGGACAAGTCGGCGGGAAGCGCTCAGGCAACTTCACAAAACGTCACGGAGACTGCCCAACCCCAGATATATCCATGGATGCGAAAACTACACATAAGTCACGGTAATTCTTATTTCTTTTGGTGTCTGTTCCTTGCTGTTTCTTAGCTTGAACGTGTTTTTGTATTTCAGTGCCTATATAAAGCACATACCGACTAAGAGATACACGAATTTGCCAGACTGGTATAGAGCTAACGCCACTGGCCGGATATGGTGGTTGTTTTTTCAGCTGCAGCTATCGACAGCTTAAATTTATATTTCGTTTTTTATTTAGAATGCGTCCATACGATTTTCGCAAAAATATATTATTTGATGTGGTATGAGTGCAGTACTTGCATTACGAAAGAGAACCGTCGTTTTCTGCGAATACGGTTCTTTTAATCGTATATCCTTCGATTACAAAATATATGAGTCGCATTGATTTTTTTTGTAAAAAAAAAAAAAAAAGAGCATGAAAATTTCAGTGTTTCATAATTCTACTATAAACCGTGTTTTGAAATTGTATTGGTAATGTTTCGTTTTCTTGACTTGATGGTTTATAATTTATTGTTTCTAACATTTAAACTTGTCGATATACATTTTTATATAATGAATAATAATCGTAATAATAATAATAATAATAATACAATACTAATTTGATAGTGGCTCTGAACATATTTCATTGTTTTGTTTGAGTAGTAATGATGGAATATTGTATGACAGACAGCTTGGCCGGACCTGAGGGGAAACGAGCGAGAACAGCCTACACGCGCTACCAGACTTTAGAACTGGAGAAGGAGTTCCACTTCAATAGGTACCTGACCCGTAGACGGCGGATCGAAATCGCACACGCCCTTTGTCTCTCTGAGAGACAGATTAAAATCTGGTTTCAGAACCGGAGAATGAAATGGAAAAAGGACAACAAGCTCAAAAGCATGAGCATGGCGGCGGCCGGAGGCGGGTACCGTCCGTAATTTTTTGAGCACTCCAAAAAGTACTGACAGAAGAAGGGAACATTTGCCCTACAGCGCGTGAGAGACTTCCCATGAGCTGTTCTGGGGCCGAAAGTACCCCGTGTAACTCATTTTAAGCCATTTCCTTTTTATTTGACCGTGATTGTGCTTGAGTGAGTAGAACTGCTTTCTGTAAAACTTTGTTTGGTAATTGTGTAAACAAAGGGGGGTATATGTTTAACTTATTTGCTGTTTTAATAAAAAAAAATTAAAAGTGAATCGTAAAATCGTAAAGCCCGTTTCGTTGCCAGCAGAAGTCATGTGTTGCACTCTAACTGAACAAGTGAAGAATTAATGAATAATGGCGCTGTGTTATGCTTGTGTGTTTGTATCTGTTTAATGTATTGCTCTAAGCTGTTAAAGAGACGGTTGTTTTCTCTGTAATCATAAATACTACCTACCTTGTACTGTAAATGTTATGTGTTGTGAATACGTGACTGAACTACGGTTCCGACCCAGTCTGTCATAGCCGTGCCTTTGTACCCCTTCCTTCACAAAGATGTGTTCCGGGCGCAGCGAGTAGGATGTGTTTGACAGAGGGTCCTTAGTGGACTTGTCGTCTGACTCTAAGGCCCAGTTGTGATCATTTTGTAAATGTTTTAAGAATGACTGGAAATAAAACAAAGGATGATAATAAACTTTATATTGCAACATCTTCCTGCGCTACAATGTGTTATTCATTCAAATGTTACGCTAAGTTACTCGTTAGAAATTAAAATGTTTAGGAACTTTAGAAAGTTGCCTGCCATATAAAACACAGCTGAAGTTATATGTATACATTTCTATGCGCTCAAACGTTTTAACGACAGGCATGTGTTATGGTGTTTACAGTTTAAATAGCCTAATATGTTTCTCTTTTAGTTTTAGCAACTTTTAAGATATGTTTGTATTAAGCCCTGTAAAATTCAACAGGCGAAAAATCGCTTGAATTTACGGTACTCACCCGTGTGCTTGAAGCGTAAATAGTCCGTACAACAACCCACACAAGGGCGTCTGCGTCCCTTCTAAAGCTTCCTACTCTCTGAAAATCTATTTAAGTTTAGAGCTATAAACTTTATTATCCCAGTTCCGGCTGCACGACATTTGGGTGCCAAATGAATGGGGGTTTTGTCTATAAATCGGAAAATCATCCACAGCACAGAAAGATAGGCTTACTGGCTATAAACGGTCACGTGGTGCCATTAAAGTAAGTTTTATGGTTTTGGGGAGTTGACATCCAACAGTATATTGCACATAACATATAATAGTACTGACGCAGGGCTTCATTTGACTCTCTTGCAGGCTGTAAGTGTTCGCTGACCATTATAGCCGCTCTTCCTTTCAGAGTTGTGTACTATGGAGGAATCACAGCCCGATTCTGCTAAAGGTAAGTTTTACTTCAGTACTATACTTACTGTTGTGTCACTGTTCCCGTGGGTCCAACTAGGCCACCCATACGACTCATACAAAACTTGTGCAAGGGCGCTTAAAGTGCACCCACGATTACTTAATTTGCTGATTTGACGACAGTAATCTTCGCAATATTAGCGCTGGCAGATGTCGACCATGTTATCAATGCGGAGAGATGGGTGGGTGCTTTCATGGATATTTAATTGCTTCCTTGCCAGTACATCTTGCTTTCTCAATTTGCAGTTGAAACGCAAATGGGAGGGGGGGACACTACTTTTTTTACAATTTGAAGATTTCATAATAATTACCTGTCGGGCAAGTTTGGGTTGACCGTTGAATCTCTACAAATATTTCAGAACGGCGAGATACTATAGGATGTCTACCAGTGTGAGTACTGATCGGGAAGCCTAAAACAGTGGCCTGAGAGAGTATAGCTCCACATGGTAGCCTTAAAATCATGTGTCCCTTCACAACTCAGTGCAATTACGAAGGTTTTATGATGCCATAAAGATAGCAGCTTAACTAACGGGAGAGCGCCCGCCTTTGATGGGTGAAAGTCCTTTGATCTGTAGCATTAGATGGTTCTTCGGTTGTAAAGTTCAGAGGACACCTGAAAGTGTCACTCCAACTAAAAGTGAAGAGAAAATAGCTTCTTTTTCGTTACACATTGCGGGCTAATTGCATGTAAGTGCTGTTTTCTGCTGGGTGCTAAGTATGGAACGTATGGAGGCTTTTTATTGTAGGAATCATTTAAGTTTTTACTTCTGACTATTTATATACAACACAGAACATTGTTATAACATTGCTGAGACACTGTCCATGTTTTGTAAACTGCCAATTGTTTATATATGGTCAAAATCGAATCTTCCAGCTTTCTGTATATTAAAACGTTTAAGTGCATCCTATCTATCTATCTAACTGGGAAAAAAACGCAAAGTGTCCTCATTTCCCCCAAAAATTTAAGACAAGTGTATCGGATAGAACGTAATATGCACTAGGATGCCATTCGATATTCACTCCATGAAGAACGTTTCTTTAAAAATTTTCATTATCTGCAGAAGTCCATCAGATTAGACGCGTATCTGACACCAGGACGTGCGCGTGAAACCTTCAGTCACAGATTTCGTCATAGCAAGACATTATTTTTGTTAACCCGTTTAGGACAAAACAATTGAATCATTTGCCATTTCTGTTTTCACATTGCCATGCAAGATAATAATAATTAAATAGACACATACTATATTTTATTGTGTATGGAATCCGTAGCTTCGCAGAAAGGTGACGTATAGATGTGATTTCATGGATAAAAGTCGAGAAGCATACCAAAGCCTTTCTGAATTCATCTGTTGTTTGCAAAAGATTTTGCACCTAATAAAAGGAGTATTTATTGAGTATATTTTGATTCCAGTATATATTTTTCTCACTTTACAAAACGGGAAATTTGATTTTTAACAAGTGTGTTAAAGTGTTGAAAGAATTTCTCCAGCACTTAAAAGCAATGTATGACTTATCTGCTTTGCCACCGGAACATTTGCTCGTTGTTGTATCTTTTCACACTCGTTCTTATGCGTGTCTAGGTTCGCTGTCCATGCAGCAAAGGACGGTTCCTTTACGGGTAGTTTATTCAGATCATCACATTTCAGAATTCCACTCAAACCTGTTAGCAGAACTCCTCGATACGAACTTGCTTTTATGTTGCTTATTAAAACAAGATCGCGGATGCTTGCGTTTTAAACGACTGGATCAAACTAGAATCCATTGACGCTGTTTAGCCTCGCTGAAAACTGGCATTTAGTATACGGGAAGAAAAATTAACACGTCACATCTCGCAGTTCACAGCGAGGTCACAAATAGCAGTAAGATAAATCTGCACAGCCTTAGAGCCACCAGCAGAGTCCGCTTTAGGCCAAGTTCACCGTCAGCAGCGTGCGCCGCACCAAATCGAACCGGAAATTAGTTGAGTGCTTTGATATTAAAAACACGTGAGGCCACACAAAATTCGATTTACTTAGTTTGGTGATCCTTTTAAAACACCTTTTTTGTATTCCACAAATAGCTTATTGTTGTAAATGTACTGTATCGCCTGAAGTTGATAAAACTGCCCCTACCTTCGCGGATCTTTAAACTCAGAACAGGCGTAAACTACTTAATGATTGGCGGTATGATTCTGCTGATACTACTAACCATTTTCAGCCACTGCAAATGCAGTTGGGCTGCTCGCCACGCTGCGATGCTGGGGCGGATGGGCGTGAGGAAAAATGAGGGTCAAAAGTTTACGCTCTGGACAAGTCCTGGTCATCTGTTCAGCCAAGGCTTGATGCCAGCGTTATAATAGCGATCTTGACTCCCAGCACAAAAGATAAAATAGCTTTGAATTACACATGTATCACGGTGGACTCCAGGTGAACCCGGGCGACGCAGTAACCCGGGGTTATGAACCGCGGGGTGTGAGGCTCCCTTACTGGCCTGTACCAGCTGGTAATCTTTGCATTTTATTAAGTTATTAATTACATTTGCTTTGGAATTAAAAACATTTACAACTGGATTGTGAGCAATAATATGTCAGCACCTAGAAAACGCTAAAGGACAAACGTGCAGGGTATCTTGTTAAAATATTCAAAAAGAGGTTAGTTTTGTGGTCTGCTTATAATTTCACAATGCAAATATGAACTTCAAATTAGCAAATTTATTGCGTTTAAGCGTAGCATCAAGTCAAACATAGGTTGCTTTGAGGTCATAGGGGAACGAACTTCGTTAATTAAGTTGGGAAAGCTGTTTTTTCTGTGATCAGATAGACAGGATTCTACAAAATATGCTGGTTTAGAACCCATTCTCATCTGGAATAGAAATCGAGAATCGAGTATTTTCTGTTCCAGAAAAACCTATAAACACGTGATTATGAAATATTAAATGCGCTAGTGCAGGGAAACAGCATTAATTTGTCTGAGATCACGCCGACTGTGCTGTTATTCCATAATAATTTGCTGTTTGTTGTGTGAGCTTAGGAGCGCCTACAGATCACAGAATTATATAATCAATTCCCATAGCTAAATTACATGAGATTTCACGATTTGACTTGAAGTTAATTGCGCACGCTCGAAATTAAGGTAGATCTTACCTTGTTTCAAATAGTATTGATAAAATATTTGCATAGATCCTTTGTGCAGATGTGAAATACTTAGCTTTAAACGAAATTAACTTGCTCTAGTTTTCCCGGATTTGTCCGAAACGAATACATTTTCATTTTTATTTTGTTTGAAGAATTAACTATGCTGCGCTAAAATTGCTTGGCAATGATTTAGAGATTATGAAAAACATTTAAAGAAGTTTAACGTGGTTAAATTGCCTAATTTGGTTATAAACCCAACTTTAATAAGTATGTGGGTATTTTCTGGAATAGATGTGGATTTGTATACATATTATACATTCGTCGACGTTGTTGAGGAAATTGTCTCGGAATTGACCTAGATCGTTGTAAAGACAACAATTTATTTAAATATACTCTGAATTAACAACTTTGCTGATATATTGATGACTGAACTGTGACTGATCAATTAATATAACATTACAATCATTTCTCATTAAAGCCGATATTATTCAATACTATTAAACTCAAGTATTGCTCCGTTTTGCGTTTCCTAAACCATGTAGGGCAAATAATTGTTTTGATTTTTAAATAAAATAAACACATTATGTAGCGATCTTGCTTTTATTATTTTTTTATTGCATGCATTCATACCTGCCATTTCGCTAAAGTTATACCTACGACAAAGAATGTATGAATATTTGGAAGCAATATTAAAGTATTACGATAACAAATGACGTGGGCCTTTATCTGTACATGATTATGTAAATTTTGTAGAATTTATATTCAATTTAGAGGGTAAACATAATTCCACGCATGTTTTATAAGATTCTTCAACGAAGAGCACGTCTTAAGTCGTCATACTCTTAAGGCACAACTAACCATATGCTTGGGTACATTTACTGCGACTACCGTCTTCGTTTTTCATAAACTACATGGAGTTCTTCGCTATGGTTACTTCAAATAAACAGGAGGATACACGGTGAATTCTTTTAGATAATCTCGTCGACACTTCCGTTGTAAGAACTTTACAATAATCAGGGCAAAGCCAATAAGATGGGTACGTGTGTATGAGTACGTTTAGTTTTTTTGTGCAAATATCTATAATATTTAGAATTTCAAGTGCTTAATATAATTGCTGAGTAATGGCTATTTGATATTTATAGTCCTTCGTAAATGTCATCATTCAGCAGTAAATCTGAACCGCAAAATAAATATGTGAATGCGTACCGTGGTATTTTGTAAATTGTCATGCTCCAATGCACCAATGGCGACATTGATTGTATGCTCTAGGCGTTAATTACGCGTTTTGAATATTTTCTTTTTTTTTATTCTGAAGACCTGGCATATTCATACGAAAGGATATAAATGTCATTGAAATCACAACTTCGTCAGTTGTGAAGGCATTTAGTTATTTTTTTGTCTTTTTGAGAGCAATTGGGTGCTGACCCCTGCCCATCGCTTCGTTATCTCCTCTCATAGACCCTGGAAAGCGAAGTCCAAGTCTGGGGTGAATTTCAGGTCACTGCGTCTAACAAATATGAAAATGTCGCCTCGTGAAGGACCCGCCTTGTTGTTTAACAAAGACTGTCAAATGTCCAAGATTAATAAGACAAAATGGGAACGGTGTCACTTTTCGGTCAGTATTGAGTTAGAGACGATCTGCTGGGGATACAGAACCAATTTTTGTATTTTTCTGAGGCTTGCCGGTGCTGCCAGCCTTCCGTACAGGCTTGTGTGACAGTCGAATGGAAAACAGTGAAATGGAAGCAGTTCACGAAAAGGATGGAACGGACACCCTGTGTCACGTAAGGGAACTTGGAAGAAATCGAGATTTTTATAACTCAGACAATATTCTTAACGATACCGTCCGTTGATAGACTGTTGTTACCTTTGGGTTGGTGCAGTTAAGAAAATAACAAACGTAATATACAGTGACGATATTGCTAAGAGTTCCACGCATGGGAATGTGATAGACTGCAGCCGTCAGTCTTCAGTATCTTCAAATGACCAGAAAGAAAATTTAAACCTCGACTTTAGTTTGCAGGCTTCGAACCACCATATCCAAAAAGGTTATCTCGCCGGGTTCACTATCAGGAGGAACGAACGTCAACGAAACCTAATCATACTACACATATATATTTGTATATGGGTGGGTTTGTTATATCCAAGTTGAATTACGTGGACAATAATATTATTTAGTTTAACGTATAACTTTCTTGGATTGTAGTACGGACGAAGGTGTATTCATTGTCATATATGTTTCAAGATTGAAATATGTTGAAAGTGTTCTAAAGCGTTACACCACCTAATTCAAGTAAACGACCCTAACCTCATTTTCCCCCAAACCTTACAAAATGTTGATTTCTCCGTGTTTTCCTGTGGTGTAGTGGGAATAGTAACCTTGTTTATATTTTAAGTTTTCCAGTTCTAAAGTAAACCTACGTCGTTGCTATTATGTTGCTGTACCCAGTGTTATACATTTAGATTTCAGAAAGTGGTTAATTGAAGAATATATCCATATACTTGTTGTCAACAGGCAAACCCAGAATGTATTAAAGGGTCACCTGGCGGTTTTACGTAGGAAAACTAATTTTGCTACATAAACTGACGATATATATAAAATTAATTGATGGGAAATCATTTTAAAGGTACATAATGTAGTTTTACCATGACTGCCTCTAAAACAATTGTAATGGAGTTCACATTGATTTATTTATGTCACGACACGATTGGGGGTTCGTATTGTAAGGATTTTTGCTTCGTCTTCTTTAAACTCACGTTTGATACCAGTGAAAAACGAGTGTACCGATTTGGTGTGTAGCTCCTTCATGTCATGTTACTTCAAAAGAAGCATTTGTGTTAATTAATTGTTGGATTTGACCAAAATGAGAAAGTAATGATTTGTTGTTTATTTGTGGTATTACGTGACAATATTTGTAGTTATGTTACAATGGGCACCAAAACAACAGTTACGCGCAAGCAAAGAGTACATCAAAACGTAATATAGGACAAAACACACTAAGGATATCATTACATTTGCCTTAAAATTTGGTATAATTAGTAACATGCAAAGGTGGACTGTCTAGTCTTTTCGTTGTGTTCATACCTAATTTCTATTGGTGTCTCTTTACACGATGCCCACTTGAGATTCAGTGATTGGTGGATTGTCTCACGTGATCTTCCAACTTCGTACATTTGACAGGAGTAGGAGGGTTTTTTTTTGTTGAGATCAGAAAAACGAAAGCGCGATTAAAATAAGCAATATTGCACTTCACAAATTAATGACCATGAGTTCATATTTGATAAACTCAAACTACATGGAACCATCTTTTCCTCCGTGCGAGGAATATCAGCAAAATGGATACATTGCTGCCCCTTCTGAGTACTACGAACGGCCGAAAGATCCAGGCTTCTCTAATCACGATGAGGCAACCTACCAGCGGTCAAACTACACGGAACCGAACTACGACTTCAATGCCACTTCGACTGGACTGGACGGTTTTGCCGAAGGAGGTCATGTTCAGACACAGTCCGGTCGTCAGAATTCGGATCCCATGCGGATTCCGAGCAGTGAAGGTGCCGTGGCCATTACCAAGGATTGTAGTCTCTCCAACGATACATTTACGCACATACAAAAGGCGAAAGAACCCGTGGTATACCCTTGGATGAAAAAGGTGCACGTTAACACCGGTAAGTTAATGTCACGGTTTATATTGAATCTGTCGTTAGTCGTCCATCCGAACGTGCTAACAATCATTGTAGCAATAAGCCCAACATTCGGGTTATTTACGAGCACCAAACTGTTAGGTCAACAATTAACGACCCTCATAAATTTTATTGCTCTGTTCCACTGCCTGGACCATGTGCTTGTGATTCTTTGTTTCCCAAACTATCTCTCTTGGTTGGACAGTCGCCAAGGTACAATAAACCACCAGTTTTGTTAATTATTTAAATATGTTACGCATGCATAGTTCAGACGATCTGACACTGTAGCACGATCTGTGCGTTTAGCTCAGCACACACATATGAAACGTATTTAACTGATGGCACTAAAAGTATTCTAGCAGTAACACCTGTCTGCTTTTACTTGTGTTTAGTGAATTCCAGTTTCACTGGGGAAGTGCCCAAGAGATCCCGCACCGCCTATACCCGACAGCAAGCTCTAGAGCTTGAGAAAGAATTCCATTTCAATCGCTACCTAACTAGACGCCGGCGTGTGGAAATAGCGCACACGATGTGTCTGTCCGAGCGGCAGGTAAAGATATGGTTTCAGAATCGGAGGATGAAGTGGAAGAAGGACCATAAACTGCCGAATACTAAGGTCCGTTCTGCCACCTCATCGGCTGGACACCAACAAATCAAAACACCCACTCGTCAGCAGCAACAGCTTCTGCCAGCGCCCTGTACAGCGAGCCTATAGTAACTGAATGACAGAACCTTTGACCAAACAGATTGAGGAGGCCAACGCAGGATTTGGACGTACATTGAAGAATGTGACATTAATTCTGAAGTGATGACCACTTGCCTATTCTCACTGTCTGTGTTTGAATTATTAATAGCTTAAAGCGCGAGTTTGAACATATTTCGCAAAATATATCTGAAATTCCGAAAAGACTGAGAGGACGCAGAAGTCGCGATCTGGTGTCTTGACCGTCATTTTGTGTAGATTGAGATATACTCTTGAAAATAGATAGCTTAACTGTTTTAAGATTAAATTTTCTGTCACGTCCAGGTGACGGACCTATGTAAATAGAAAGAACCCTCCCAGAGGCACATTATGTGTGTTTGGTAAAGATAATAGCTCTTTAGTGCTATTGAAACTCGTTTTGTGTGTTTAGGCCTATTCGTGAGTGTATGTTTTGTGAAGCAGTGATTTGAACTGTGTTCATTACTGACGTTATATCAGTTTGTTTGGATAATAAAATAAGTGTTATAGTCTATGCAAGACACAATAGAAGTTAAATAAAATGTGTTTATATGTCCAGACTTTCTGGCCTGATGTCGTTTTTTCGTGTCCAGTTGACTTTAATGGCAACTGTTACGTGTTTGTCGTCTTGACGATTCAATTTAACTATCATCGCTCTGGTTTAAAAGTAAAACAACTAAATGTAATAAGTTATGAGGTGTATGCTTCCATGCTGTGATCACGTAAGGGTAGCGCGGAAAGAATGTACTTTTCTTGAAGAACGGTGACTAGCTGCATTCTTTCTGACAGTTGTCTGGTTCTGTGTTTCAGTATTATTTATTATGTGCGTGCATGTACGTATGTATTTATTTATTCATTCATTATTGTTTGCAGGACAGTTACTGATACATAAACATCAAGTGCAATTTGAATGAAATAAAAAAAAATGTCGAGTAGCGTGTTGGTCATCAACGCCCAGAATACGATACACATAAACAGCCTCGCTGTGCATGTAAGACTGGTCAAGCAACATTTTAAATGTAGTTTGCCATAAAGTAATATTATTCGTGGTTTGACAATAATACTGTGTAATCATTTGTTTCTAGACTGTTTTGCTTGCGACCATTTAATTTTAATCCAATTTAAATACTATTTACCTTGACTCTTGCTAAGGAAGACTGAGTAATGGATATTGTCTAAACAATAAATAGTAATAAAATGGTTATGCATTGTTTGTTTCTGTTTTCACTTATTATATATTTAAATGTATGCTTATTATTAACAATTGAGCTTCTGTGGACCTCGGCAGCGAAAGGCATTCCGATTGATTTCGGCATCTCACGGCGAACTCATTAATTTTTTTAATGTAATTGTGCTCATTACAGCTTAAATCTTAAATTGTATTTCTTATACACACAACACTTATTTTAGTAATCTCTAAGGCTGAATAAATATGTACTGTTAAATGCTTATTACCTGATTGCGTTTGGAGTTGCTATATCAGCCACCAGTATATCTCACTGAGTGGGAGATATGGACCATACCTGTCTCATCCGTACAAATCTCGGGTTCATCGAAAGGCCAGAGTTTTTGTCCAATTATCGAGTTGAAAGGCTGCATGACCCCTGACCTTTTTACACAATGTCCAGACCTACCCTGCTCAGGGCATAAACGACAGGAAAAATGTGTGAATGCCTTTATTTTTAATTATGCAAACAGTCGAATATAGACGAGTTTGTTTGAAAATAAGTACATTAAAATCAGTGAGAAACAAAAACCCGCCCGAAAACCAAAATCACATAAACAAGAAAAACAACAATCTATGTTAGTCAATAGGGGTTATATGAGAGAGAACGCTTTAACCGTCCATAGATTTTAATAGTAAGCAAATGAGGAAAAAGGAGAAATAATTCATTTTAAATGGAACTACTAGGTTTTGATAGAGGCCAGTAAACCCATTTGCCACTGCAATACATTACTTGTAATTCAACCGAGATATAACGTCCATCTGTGAGAAGATTGCGTAAAAGTTTTATGACGATGCGTAAAGTTTTAAGACTTCAGGTTTCACACCAGGCTTTAACAATAAGCAAGACTCGCCTCTTCCAATGTATCGATATTCCAGGTAGGCGGAGCTTCTATCCATCGCTCGATCTGAATTATTCTGAGAAATCTCAATATCTCGGATGCGAATGTTCAGTTATTTTGCAGAATATTATTAAATTTATCAAAGATACAGACAAAGGTCACCCTTATCTTCTTGTGCTAAAATTTTAATCTACTCCCTCACGTGACTCATTAAATAATTAATACCCGTGTTCTGAAATAGATTCGAAGTCGCCTGTATTTTCACTTCGTGTGGCCTTCTGCGATGGGAGATTCGTGTTTCCTACTCTGGTGAACTGGAATGGGGGAGAAAGCCGGCATTTCTGCGTGAGTGCACTACCTATCAGATTATTCTAATTAAATTATATGGCTTCTATTAGCTAACCAACCCCTGCCATTGAACTTTGATAATGATCTGCAAATTTTAGGTTTTCAACTTTGACGTATCGATGCTGTTTTATAATTTTGTTCCTCATGAATTTAGTCCCGTGTGTCCTGGAAAAGAAAGTAGCAAGGAGACTGAAGTTTTTTGATCTAGCTCCAGGCACGTGTTTTAACGGTTCAAAGCAAAGCGAGCCGAGGTTACAAAACACCTGAATGATTTAAGGAAACGGTTGCATTATTATTTTAATGCATGCTTCAGCAATACCTAATGGTTCAAATGAGGTTTCAACACCAGCCTTGATAATCTAAAAAAAAAAAGTCATAAAACGAAACACGGGAGGGATGGGTGAGTTTAAAAAAGGCACGCGCGTGGCACAAAACTTGACAAGCGTCCAATACTGTATTAGGATTCTGTAAGTTCCAGTGCAGGGCACAGATGAACTTCAAGTTTAAATGGATAGTGAAGGTGTTCTGAGGCAATGCATTTTAATAAAAGTTGGAATTAGTAAAAATTGGAAGTCCGTAAAAAAAATAATCATAAATGTTCATTGTTGTGATAACATCATTTTTCTTATTCTTATTAATATTATCAACGTGACCTTAACAACACTGGAAATCCGATTTTTTGTAGTAGCGGAATATTTTGTAATATATGGAGTGGCAATATCAATATGGCTTTTAAATGCAGAATTTGCGAAACTGATTTTTACGGTTCAACACTAAATCAGACTATTGAATGATTTTGAAATGTTTGATGATATAAATTATTAGATTCCTTATTCCAATATTTGCCGGTATACATGTAGACATAATGTATTCTAATTCAGTCTTGAAAAACATTATTAAAAGAAATTCGACAGAAAGTGTCATTGTCTTGAACATTTATTGGTGGTTTCGTGCAGTTCGGCGCTTAAGTGAGCTGGTTTTGTGAACAAACCAGCCAGATGCCCAATGGCAACTGCATAGTAAGCAAGGCGACCTGGAGAAGAAAGGCTTCAGTTATGGACTTGTTAAACATTTACAGGGCTTCTACACACAAGCTGGCTATAAATTAACACCATACAAATGGATGAAAAAATACCAATGGTATAACATTTATTGCGGCAGTCAATAAATAGCGTGTTTTGTGTTTCATGATCATAACAATAGTTTTAGTAACGCGAAAATGCGCGCTCACTAATTTGCTTAGCTCAGTCTTTGCAACGCATTAACATTGATTCAACTTAAATCAATACTCTGATTAGAAATCAAATTAATTTCGGAGATAACGAGTTTAATATCACCAAAAGATTATCATTACAATAGACTAACGATACAAAGTTGCATACAGTAAAGAGAGAACAGTTATGTAGCCTAAAGATGGGAAAAAAAGTTGTGAACTGACTTCAGATACATAGTAGTCCTAATTAACATTTAGATGCAATAAAAATGTTCTAAAATGAGTTAATTGTAGCCGTCGAAGATCCCATTCAGCGTCCCGTTGGTTGATGTAAACGTACAGTTATCTTCAGATGAGTGCATCGGTAACCTTAGCTTTGCTTTTATAGCTTTGAATGTCAACACTGTGGGAAGATACAGAGGTCTGGCGCGTGTCCAAAGGAAAGGCGTCCACGCTGTCCTTTCTTCCTTCACATGAGATTTATCATTTTCAACTAATCAAAATGTTACCACAATAAACAGAAAAAATACCGAACTTTAATAATCCAACATTCTGTTCTTTCCGTCTTACAGCGACCATGCAGCTAATGTCCCAGGGGTCAAACCTAAGGTGCAGAAGTACAATCGTGCGAGAACACGGTTCTTTTCTTCGTCCTGCACAAAAAAAAAAGTGACGCTTTAGAATAATATCCAGGCACAGCAATCCACGTGCCCGTGTGATTTGCTAGTATTGTATTTCTGGCCAGAAAACGGGTACTTCAAAACGGAGATTACATTTTCTTTCTTTTATAAACAGGTGGTCCGACGCAGGTCAGTCGACACGCCATTTTTTACCATCACGGACATTTTATCCAAATGCAGCACGTGGAAACCGTCTAGAGCAGTCATAAATGCAAATTAAACATATACTCGATTCTTTCGTGTGCTAAATGTCGAGACGTGCATATTAAACAAAATAATAAATAAATAAATAAATTATGGGTTGTCCTGTGAGACTTATAGAACTTTACACGTAGTCTTGCTTAGAGTCTGTGAGGACAAAGGCTGTTCAGCATGAGAGTATGAGTGTAATGTGGATGGTGTCCGGTTAAATGATTTATCATCCTAGTAAGCTTTCCCAGTCGAGCGCTGAGCTGCGAGGCCACCCCACGTTGGCGGAAACAAGCGGCAAACCGGGCCGCGAACATTTGATTTAGTACCGACTTCCAGTGCAAGTTAGTACCTAGTCTGCTTTACGATCACAAATGTATCAAATTTATGTCGCGTAAACATCGAGACTGTATCCCACTTACTGTCAATAATAATTTGATAGCATTGACTGTGCTTCATCGAAAACGAAACGTTACTGTATTTTTTATTGACCTCATAAGTTCTCATAATTACCATTTGAGTCGTCGAATAATCTCTTGTCTTAATCTGAATTCTAGTTACAAAGCCATTTCCAGCATCACTCAGTCGCAGGCAGAAGGCTGCGTAAGAGGCTGATTCGCTAGGTCCGCACAATCTGTGCATGAGGGCGCGTTCGTTATAAGCCGGTTTCGGGTACCTTTTCACGCCGCGCCTCACTAACATTAACCCCGATAGCCACTGAGAAGCCCACTTTGCGTTTCGTCAGGTAATTGTAGGACTTTGATTTTATTTGACTGCCACAGTGTACCGTGTGGGGGGGGGGGGGGAGCGCGCTACACAATGCACCTATAAAAACGGCGACTAGAGTGGCGAATGATCATCACAGCACCCATTAGCGGCTTCCTCGTGGAGAAAAAAAACCGTTTCACGTCGTCCAAATTGTAACACCGCCGCGAAAATCATTTCCCGCAATTCATAACAATACCCCCCCCCCCCCCCCCCCCCCCCGCCCCCACCCACCGCCCCCCGCCCTACCACAACCTCGCGACACATCCGGCCAACAACCGCCCACAACCACCCAGCAGA
>JAODKM010000044.1:2282210-2316257 GCA_026780845.1 Petrocephalus sullivani | reverse complement strand
TTTTGTCTAATATATTGGGTAATACGAGTGTAATGGTGACTAAAGGGTGTTGTTTCATGTCTAGAGGGCTCTAATAAGAAGGTCGTAAGCAGGTTTTCTATGCTATAAGTACAAAAATATTCGATTTATAAATAAATAATCCTACTTCGCGGAAATTCACTTTTCGCGGTAGAGTCTGGAACCGATTAAACGTGATAAACGAGGGCCAACTGTACTGCAGAATCTCATAGATGCGATCCAGGTAATTTTTCAAAGAGTACTATCAGAACGCATGGCCAGGAATAACCAACCAACTAGGCATTTGCTAAGTATGGCCAGACCAGACTTGGTATCCTTCTATGCAGGCAAGCTTTTTAGCAACTGACCTGCATAGCAATTGCACTGAGCCGAGTCTGTCACACCACCTGGGTCAGTAAGTAAGTAAGTAAAATTTATTTATAAAGCGCTTTTCCCAGACAGAGTCACAAAGCACTGAACATAAGTATGATAAAAAAAAATAAATAATAATAATAATAAAAAGTAAAAAAAAAAAAAAACTAAAATGGTCAACGGCAACACTCAGAAAGCAGAAAAACATACTTAAAATAATAATAAAATAAACTGAAATGTGCGTACGTGTACAAATAAGAACATATGTTTCAATAGTGAGAGCAGATCTAAGTGACACCGGGAGACTGTTCCGGTGAGAACCTCAGTGCTGTCTGTGTGGCTCTCTGCCTCCCATTACTGCCAGGGCCACAGCTGCCCCCATAAGCACAGGCGGCGGACATGACCACCCTATCAGCGCTGATTCCAGGCATCCTCAATGTCGCTGCCACCAAGACGGGCTTCCTCCAGGACCGAGCTAAAGGGTAGAAGATGAGAGAAAAGGCGAGGCCTCGTTCGCGGGTCTCCGACCTCGGAATAAGAACAAGCATTTTCCTGTGGTACTGCGCATGGTTCATTCACGTTCTTACCTTCCCAATAACCAAACAACACAGCTTATAAGTTTTGAAGACAATCTTTAAGCCATTAAGATTTCACTAACAGCCAACCAGCTGAATACCTCAAATGAGTCTTGGCACAACCTTGCTTCCAACACAGACTAACAACATTCGATTTATGGCTAGATCAATTCGATGGAAATGTCAGTTTTTTTATTTTGGCACCACTGGTATAAAAGAGCAAAGACTACCAGAAAAACAATGCATTGTGTCAAGGCTCTACTGTTTTCTTCAGCTGCATCAGATTAATCATATCTGCAACCCAGAGCTGATACCCAACCATGGGTGGCCACTAAAAACCCATCCTAAACATCAGAGCGAAGTTGGCATGCAGATCAATGCATATTACGTGCTCTTTCTAATGAATCCCATCACCTCGGTGCCAGACTGAAATTACAGTGAGAGGTTTCAGTGCCATTTTCTCCAGCCAGAATTTGCTGCGCGAGCCAAAGGGAGAAATTGCAGACAGGCTGATTAGAATGTGTTCTAGGTTGTGGCTCCCCTGAGTCAAACACTCCTCTAGAAGCATTTGCTTTCTGAAAAATGACATGGCCGGTTGCCCCGTGAGATTGGCTCTATCCTTTTGCCCTGAGCGATTGGCACTATTCCGTTGCCCTGAGCGATTGGCACTATTCCGTTGCCCTGAGCGATGGACTCTAGTCCTTTAGTCAGACAGTCAAGCGACTCCAAGAAAGTTGTGACTTAGTTTCATGATTCTTGGGCAAGGCCTAGCCATGTGCTCTGGCTAATTAGCAATGCCAGTCTACCGACCCTTTTATCCAGGATTCGATATGACGTAGCTCCCCTGATAAACCGCCACCCCCATGCACTTTGAAAGAACAGATATAACACTTCTAACAGAAACACAAAGTTAATACGCTCACAGGTGCCCTAGGTTTCAATCTTTAAAATTTTTTGCCCCAACTCAATTAAGTCCACAGTTTTAATTAAATTAAAAAATTCACGGGGAAGCAGCCCCTCTGAAAGCATGCTAGCTAGTGGTCAGGAGGGTTCAGGACGGACTGGATCTTTCTTGCTGTAGGACAGAGCCTGCCAAAGCCACTTGGTCAGTGAAAGGCTCAGTGTACCGCCCATCCTCCCTTTCCACTCCACCGGGGAGGAGAACCGACAGAAGCACAAAGAGACATATGGGACGTCTTCTTAGAGGCGTTCTCAATCATTTTATTTTCATTGCGGTTGGGCTACAATATTCTGGAGATTTTTTAATAATTAATTTTGTTCCTTTTGGCATGCACAAATATTTTAATTCAAATGAAAAATAAGAATAATGTACTAATGTGCAAAATACTTTGAATAATGTACTAATGTGCAGTGATCTAGCCGAAGAATAACACTCATTCGTCGAAAAAGAATCATAGTACACAAAGAGTGACATGTTCTGTTTATGGAAATCAACTAAATTTAGCTTAAGGAATATTAATTTAAACACAGTCAGGAATCTTATATACATTCCCTAGCCCTTCCTAACACAACCATCTTTTTTAGCAAGACGGACTCAATTGTTTAATCTGGTGATGCAACGATTAATTCATGATGTATTAATTACCCCATTAATTATGCTGTTAATTATCCGCTTAGAATCATGTGGGCGACGCGGTAGCTCTTCAGGTTGTCAAACTGCCTGTGTGGAGACACAGACGCAGCGTTGCTGGATCTCTTTAATGAGTGAAGGAATTTAATCAGACTGCACAGCAGGGCACGAAGTCATTAAGGCTTTTCTGCGACAGGAAGGAGTTTTACCTCATCAAGCTTACTGTTGACTGTGTCATCCGTCGTTGATGAATGCATGTGTTCTGTCACCTTGGAAGGACGTGGCAAGGTCTCCGTTCCGCTGACTCAGCTGTCGTTGGCCGCACGTTAAGCCGTCTGACTCAGCTTCTGCATGCAATTTTACTCTACAGACTCCTGTCGTCTTGTCTTTATGGCCCTACATCATCAAGATGTCTGCTGATTTGTCTGAAGCTTCCCCAACAATGCAGGAAATGCAGGTAATGTTACTGATCAGTGGCGAAGCCTCAATGTTTCCAACAGTGAGTGGATCTTGATCTTGAGGTTTTACTTATTAGCACAATTTATATTTTTTCCCTTCCTTGACCTCATTAGCCGTAGTACTACAAAAGAATTAATGAATGGCATGCAATCTTGAAAGTCCCAATACTACATCAAATACTTTTGTGGAGTATTAGACAATTCATGTAATTGTGGCACCCATATTACCAAGAACAAATCTACACTGTTCTCTCTGTTCGGACCGCACCAATTTATGAGCTGGCCTTTCGGACTGCACGGAGCACCAGCTACATTTTGCCAACTCACAGGCGGTAAATGGTGCCACACATTTTGTTTGGTTATATCACTATTTACAGTTGGCAACACCTGCCTCTGTCATCTGCTGGCGGACCTGAAACCACCAAGACAAGGTGGCTTCACTGTAAACCAGGCAGAGTGTGCGTCTGGCAGAAGTGCCACTTGGGGGGGGGGGACACATCACACCACAAAAAAACACAAAAAACAAGCTCAGCTTTCCCAATGAAAAGGAAAACTTTTGAGGTCTATCCTGGCATTTTGCCATTGGTTAATTCTTACTTATTCAGGCCAGATACTACTGGGAAGTCACCATTTATCCTGTCATCACTACAAGTAATAAAAGCCAGTCTGTGCCATAGTGTTTTAAGACACACTGATTTCTCTCATCCCTTTATCCGGAAATCCAGCACTTTGGACAGAGGCCTGGGAGTTCTGTTACGGCACAGGGTGGAGGGCAAGAACCCCAGCTGTAAGCCGGTGCTGCGGGCACACTGGCGCTAAAGTGCCGAAGCTGCCATTTCCCTGCTATTACACAAGTAGCTCATATTTTGCACTATTACATCCTACACAACCCTTTCGCTCTCCAACAGCCCTCAGCAGTAAAGAGACACAGAAGCCAAAATCACTTTTGAGCATATTTTATTTCATTGGGATATCTGGTAAATGTTTAATCTGGCCAGCGCACTAGACTGGGTCACCAATTGTATTGCTTCGCTGGGGTCACACCCACCTGTTCCTATTGGCTCCCATCTGTTGCTATGCCCCTCCTTAGTGCTTAATATTCTTACTTTTCGCCATCACCGTGAGACATTAGGTTAATCCGAAGCCAGCACTTCAATGCCTCATCACGCAATCCACCTGGCAATGAGTTATAGACTCATTTGCAATAATAAAAAAACATGACTTATGCATAAATTTACAGGTGCATAGCTATGGCAAGTGCTTATACAGTGTAAATTAGTTTTGTGTCCCTGATTAACTAATAATCAAATGGAATTATAGGGTGATAGACACGCATATTCTGCTTTTGATACAAGAATGTGATCGCTGTAATAACTGTTTCCAGAAATCAATCTTCTTATCCTTAGAAAGGTGTCAAACGAAAACCAAGGGCATGTTGAATTATTGGAAAAATAATTACCTTCTGTAGTTGTAATTATTCCATTAATATGATAATAATGATTGCAAAAATACAGCAAATGCTATTTCATAAACTGATGTCTTGTATGGATCAATTGCAATGCTTCTTTTTGTTCTTCGAATAAAAGTAAGTTTTATGGCAGCGTCCCATCAAAATGCACCAGGTCGGGGTCGGGGGGATCGATGAATGTGAGATGTATAACCTGGGTTGCTGTCTGGGTTCTCCAGCATTTGAAGCTATGTTGTTGTTAGGGTTCTCCAGCATTAGAACCTGAGTTGTTGTCTGGGTTTTCCAGCGTAGTGTTACGGCCCTTTAGATGATCATGCTTTGGTAATCCTCACATGAGCCATAATTTGGGGGGCTTGGTTCCATCCAGCACTTCTGAAAGCAGGCGTCCCGGTCTCATGTAGTGTCAGCTGGAGCCCGGTGATGTGAAAAGGCAAGCTGACAGACCCCCCCCCACAGATCCCACACCCGCCCGCCTCTTTGATGCATAACGCAGAAGGTCCCCTCGCTCTTCCCTGCCTGGCTCCTCACCCCGTTCCTGTCTGCCATGCATCAGGTGAGGCCCACGGTTTTTTGGTGGCAGGATGAGATATGAGAAATGGCCACCTGTCCCATCAGCCTGGCTGCCGTGGGGGCGGGGACACCTGTAAGGGGCACTCCTTCCCTTCTGGGGAGGGGGTAGAATACAACACGCAGGGCGTGTGCAAGGCCAGTGGGATATGAAAGCCATACGTCCCGGGAACTGAGAAAGCATAAGTCTCATGAAGAGAGTGCTTTCACTCGCTACAGGAAATATTATTGAGATAAAACCTCATTAAGACTCAATTTGACAGGACGACCATTATGGGGTGATATGATACAGCACTCAGAAAATAAAATGCCACATGATATGTAAATTCGGGCTGATATTAGGCCTCATATAGCAGATTATAACGTATTTTATGTTATTACACAATAGTCATCTGGTCTTGTCTGGAACAGATAAAAACTAGATTTAATTTTGATGTAATTTGCAAAGGAATATTTCTAAAAAACATCCCCTGTAAGCTGATCTAGTGTTATAACAGTATTTGAACATTTCAGTCCTGTTTACGTCCCCTTTTCCATCTATATATGAAAAGTAAAATTTGACAGAATTTTCTTTGGTTCTTCAGTACAAATTACAGTACGTTAGATCGCCTGAAGCCTGAAATGTGTTTCTGAATGACCGTCTCTTCAATCTGCAGCCACTCGGTATTAATTTCATCTTCAGAGCTTTCGTTATGTTGCTCTGGGGATCGGTGGGGATATCGCTCTCCCCATGGAGATTATCAGGTGGCGTCATCTTCCCAAGATTGGGGTCAATGACGCTCGTGAGTACCGGCGCCGCCGTGATTCTCGGCGATAAGTGCGAGGGCCACACTTTGGGGATTAGGCCTTCTAGATATCTCTGAGCTGGTTCTGTCAGGATCTCGCCCTCTGCGGCTAACAGCAGACCAGACCCTCTGTGTTCCATAGGGGAGCTTTCTGGACCTCCGTACTAGACCAAACAGAAACCTCTAGAAATCATACAAGACGTTTCTCCGTGTTGCGGTTTCCTCCCACGGTACAACAACATGTGGTTTGGTAAAGTGGCATCCAGGGCCGGTGTGGGATGGAGTTTCAGCCAGGGAATGTTACACCTGAGACTTTCGTGTGGGGGTGCATTCCCTGATCCTCGTCACCTGCCCACACCCAGGACGGCCCACCGGGAATTACCCTGATTCCCCCAATTAGCCACTGCGGCATTCCTCGCATGTCTAGACCGCCTTTTGTGTGTGATGGGGTGTCTGCCCTCTAATGACCCATATCCGATTTGGTATAGACAGTACGACGAAAGCCACTTTTTGGATGAAACAGATTTATTGCAATCTGGACAAAAGGACTTAAATTGACATGCCATCAAGAAATCGATGCCAAATTGAGGCAGAAGCAGGGGAAACATGCAGCTTTGAAACTGTGTTTCGGCGATTTTTGGTTCTCAAAAGACGACGTACGACCTGAGACAGACGGTTCTCAAATCAATCTCGCAGACTGGCCAAAGTGCTCACCATCTTCCTTTAATCAGTGTGTCTCCTCAGACGAGAAAGGTTGTTTTCCATGTTCCAGTCCTTTTCTCCTCTGCCTCTTACCTCTCCCTCCAGCCAATTAACTCCGGCACACGAGAGCCGGCCAGTTAATGTCGACGTGCCCATTAAGATGACACTCACCCGCAAACGGTCCCGGTAAATGAGTCGGAGACTATGAGATTTTGGACGAGGTACACAGTAGCCCTGTGCACCGGAATGGGCATCTGAAATGAGGTGGAGACATGCAGGCAGCTTTAAAGCCTTGTGAAGCAAGTTGTTTTCAAAACTGACTTTGGAGGGCCCGCCCAGTGATGAAATTTGGCAACTCTTTCTCTCTTCGTCGTCCGTCGAAAAAACTCAGTGACAGTGAAAACATCTAATGTCGATTATCCATGAAGCAAAAAAAGTAAATAAACAATCGCAAAGCTCTGGTTTACAGTTCAGTAATTGTCAACAGACTTCATTTAATTATGATGAAATTATAATGCACACTGATGTTGCAGAGTCTGTCAGCAAGGGTCCCTCAAAATAACCATTATTAGTCACAAAGTCACTATTTTTCAATTGCCGCCAAGCTACGTGTAGCTCTTTAGAAAAAGCGAGGCAATAAATTAAAAGTCACAAAAGTCTGATGAATTAAATAAAACAAGCTGCCAGTTATGGGTGTCTAATAATGAGCTAGACGGCTCTGATGGTTAGGAGGTGACATGATCTGATCAGCATCACATGACCAGCAACACGCTGACAGAGGCCAGCAGGTGAAGAGGACTTGTCTCACAAACAGCCCCCCTACTGAGTGCTATAGCTGCACTAAAATCAGTAACCTGCCCTCTCCGGCTCACCGCCCACCTCACAGCACCCGGGGAGCCACTGAGCCCTCACACAAGGTGCCATTTTTCTCTCCGGGGCTGTGGGAAAAGAGGGGAAAAAAAAAGAAAGAAAAACTGTTTCCGTTCACATTATAACTCGGCTCTGCAGATTACAGCGGAGCGATGCTTCCTTGGCAAAAAGAAACAACAGCACTTCAGTTTATCAGCAAGAGGCGGGTCGCGGAGAGGAAACGGAGGACAGAACAGCAGCCGGGCTCCGAAATCCGAGGACAAGGCAGCCCCATGATTAAGAAATCGAGGGTTAGGAAGTTCTGTTAACAATGGAGGGGAGGCAAGGTGGACGGGTAATGGAGAGGGAGTAGAAGCTGAGGTGTTCTGGGGAGGAGAACGGAGCTCATTACACGTTATCTCTGCACCTGGAGAGCAAGGCAGAGGGGTTAGCTGAATTTAGGGGGGGATTAGGTCCTGGGCAGGTAGCTCTGGAGGAGCTGTAAAATGCAAGCAAAATGGCAGCGTAATTAACTCAGGGGTTGCATGTGGGCGGTTTGCAGAAGTGCTCAGCGGCCTACGCCGACTCTCCCCACGAGGCAGCTCCTAGCTGCGGTTCCACTCTAGGGGGGGTCAACGCGAGCATTTAAGCACTTGCCGTATGGAAGGTTGATATATAATTTAATTACGAGGTGTCGGAAAAGGCATGCAGAGGAATCGGCTAACGTAATCGATCGCCTGTGTGACCCTCACATCTATGGAGGCGGGGATCAACATCCACCTTTGACTGATTCTTTCTATACGGGATTAATCTGCATTTCTTAACTGTATCGACTTATTGACTGGTTTTTATGTTTATATTTCAGGCCTTAAAGACCAAATGACACGTGGGGCACTTTTGAATATTGCTGCCACTCATTGAGGCCACTCGCTTTCAGGGAATGACACGTTCTGTCAGGACAGTAACATCGGTGTTTATGAAAAGGGGGTCTGATTGTAATGAAAATGAATGAGGATACACTTAGACTTATTAGTGTACATGTATTTTGGTAGGGGGGGGGGGGGGTTAAGAATATTTTATGGCAAGTAAAGCACTTGCATTCTACTCATTGAACCTTCTGAGCACGACGTGAAATACCCCATAGTGCTGGATACGGCGTTGGTGTTTATGAATGTAAACACAGACTAGGGTCAGCGAGCAGCCTGTGTGCCTGCGGCAGGTGCTGGATAATCCCCCCCGTTGTATGCTGGCCTGTGCTTCACCTGCCCAAACTTCCAAGCTGTCTTTCAGTGACAGAGGGCAAACCCCCCCCCCCCCCCCCCCCCCCGCCCCTCAGAAAACCACATATTCGGTCCAAAATTAATTTCACTTAAGGCACTGAAGAAACATGCGCATCGAAACATGCCTATTGATGAACCCTGAATGAGCAGGTTTATTGATAAGATTAAATTACTTGATTCCATTTGAAATGGACTGGACCTCCATCGTTTGAATGTATTTCTTCTATGCGTATTCCTGACTCAATTAATTTAAGTTTTAATGAGTCACAGATTCAAATAAAAGGGTTATAAGTTGACGTAGCACCACGTGAGTAAACGCATAACACGGCGCATTAGTGTGCCAGTAAGCACAGGAGAGCCGGGCTGCCTATGCGATGCTGATTACGCGTTCCCATTTTCTGTTTGGAGTCGGGGCTTCACGCACTTTACTTGAGAAGGGGCTCCTTTTTTTTGGATGTTATATCATCGCTCTCACGGATGGATATGTTTTTCTAGGCGGAGAGAGAAAGACCCCTGCTTTGCGAGGATGGATTTTATTTTGAGGTATTTCCGTTGATTGTTCATTACTGTCGTGAGTTATTGCTGCCCAAGGCAAAGGTTAGTAATGAAGCTTAAGGCGTACAGAAAAAACGGCGTGAACAACAATACCGGCGCGCTCAGATGCCGTGGAGTTTTTTGTTTTTATTACAATTCTAAGGACTGTTACCAATGCAGTCTATTATCTAACAATGCCGACTATCCAATCATCTAATATTTTTCATCTCATATATACGGATTTGTATACACGAGAAATGAAATTGCATGGCTGCATGCATCCCACTATAACGACTTCCCTTGGATATATATATATATATATATATATATGTATATATATATGTGTGTGTATATATATGTGTATATATATATATATAGTATTTATAGGCCTTTATTATAAAACAGTTTGGTTTCCGTTCAAGACAGAGTTGCAGCTTTGTGAGTTTATGAATTAGACTAATCCATAGCATAACTGTGACGACATATATAACGTGTTATGATACATTATTAACCGTTTGTGTAAAACACAGATATGAGCAATACATATTTGTCATATAGATATTGGATCAGTGGATCAGCTCTTAAATATACAGGTGTGCACAAAGTGGAATAAATCAAGTAACATAAAAAGTTGGGGGAAAATAGCGGTGGATAATGCTGTTCGGCTTGCAAAATGAGGATATAATGTAATACGGAGTGCAATCCAAGAACGGGTCGGCCGCGAGGAGGTCACGGCATTCGCCGTGATTTATGTCTCTGGGACTTGGGACAGCGGCTGCTACCAGAGCCGTTCACAAAGCCGACTAATGACTATTCGATCCACAAATGATCGCTAAAACTCATTAAATTATTATTTTTACCATTCTTATTATTATTATTATAGAATAATTACAATTATGCTATCATGTCGTTCTATTCCCATTGAAAATACTTAAATAGTCTAAATAGTAACTAATTCTAACTGAATCACAAACGTGTTTGAGTGAACGTGTTTTAAGATGTAACAAATACAGTTAAAATTAGGTTGAACTTGGCACTAAACTGGTTTCGAAAAAAATGTTTTTGGTTCAGGCATTAACGACTGTGAATAACAGCAATTGGAAATTTCGCTTCAAAACCTTTATTCCTCTTCAGAGTATCATTGAAAGCAGTAATAACTGGGGATTATCGATATTAAATCGAGTATCCCTGTCTGAATTTATGCTGCGTTTTATTTCACTGGATGAAACGAGGCAACTAATAAACCAAAATATTCTTATTAGCTGCCCGTTTTCGCAAGGCACCATGCGATTGTTACATATCATTTATTATTGTTTCCTACAGATCTCTTCCTAAATAAAGCTTTTAGGATTTACGACCTTGCAAAGAAGCTTCCTGCCATCCGGTAAGTGTAAAACATATATATATTTTTTTTTATTAACGACTAACCGTTGCTGTTAATTTTATCATGAAGCTGAAATAATGGGAATATGTCGCTACCTATCCTGCTACTGTGGGAACAAGCGAACGGAGCTTTGGGTTGCCTCTGTCCTTTGTGGTATAATTTATCACGCGTACTGCACGGGTGTAAATCACACCTCCGGATACGACAGCAGTTTAAAAACACTGATCAGCAATAAACCGAGCAGCAACAATTGGTACTATAACAACGAGCTGGATTTATTAAAATACACAGCAAATGCTTCTAGTCTTTGAGTCGAGCTTGGAGGCGCAGGGTTGAAGTCCGTAAAACCACCCACCCTCTTAATCCGTTCCAGTGACATTTAACCCGGCACTTAGCGCGGCAGTAAAGAAAAACCTGAATCATCACTTAAATAACACAAAGCAGTAAGTGATTATTCCCAACGCCTTCAGTTAAAATGCTACTACACCTTTTGCTAAAATGCTCACGTGTGGATTTCTGTCGCCTTCACCCCACCTACGCCGTCCGTTACTCTTTTTTTGCGTAGCGATTACTTCTTCGCTGGAAGCCCTGAGCTCCCCCAAGTTCTATTTTCGACGTGTTTACTGCTGTGATGCACGAAGCCATAAATCTTACGTTTGGCTACGAAACGACACAAAGGCATTCGTATGCAGAGGAGTCACAGCTCGAAGCCTCGGTTACTCGCCTTCTTCTGGTTTTCCTTTTGGAGGTGCAACTTTTCCATTTTTTGCCACTTTGCACTCAGCAAGGGGTCCTTCGTGCCAGCCGTTTGGAAGCAATTCTTAAATCAGAAATGTTTCCTAAATTTGGTCTCTTACTCTTACAGAGAGCTAGAGTTAGAATAAAACAAATAAACCCAGGAAGTAAAGGCGAATTCTATTCGTTTTAACTTAAAATGCATTGTAACATAAACTAAATAAAAATCTGAAAATAATTAATGCTAACATGTTTTGCATTATTAATAAAATGTAACAGTTAGACAATGGGTGCGCCCAAGGTGCTGAACGTCTTAAGACTTCAGACAAGAAAATATCGATCAAAGAATTTATAAAATTCGTTTAATTTGCGTGAAGTCGCCTAGATACATTTGTAAAAGTGGTGCAATTGAAAAACAACTTAAATTAGCCACTGTTAGATGGCATTGCTGGAAAACACTCGGCCTTGTGTGGATCTAAGACACCACTTCATTTGCATAATTTTTCTTGTCTATGGTGACGCTGTGTTTCGGGGGAGTTCACTGGCTTCTGCATAGTACTTCTGCAATGAGACACACTCCAGTACAGCCCTTGCTACATTTAATATCGGTTTGAAACATGGGCATTTCTTCAGCATGCGATGACTGCAGCCGTCGGAGCTGATAGTGCTTATCGCCTTGATCAAGATTCGCTTCTCTTCCTAATCTCGGTTTACCGATCCACACCAAGAAAGGGGATTTCGTTTTTACCGGCGCAGACATTCTGGTCTTCCTCTTTTTGTTGATGACTCCGGCAAGTGCACGCGCCGTCTGTTGGTACCCCTCGTTAAACTTCCCATGGACTACCGTTCAATCGATTTTGTCACTGAATGAGAAAATACTGTGTTGTGCTCTGCATTTGTCGTCAGAGGATAAGGTAAGCAGGCCAGAAATAGGCTATCGGTTGTAAATGGCGGAGTTTATGTCCTGGTGATTTATGACCGTATGACTTAAATCTAGGTTCAAGAAGAGTTCACAAGCTTGCTCTTCCTCTCGTGTAGGGCCTGATATGCGAATGTTCGAGCTACTCATCTACAAACGCTTTTTTTAAGCTTTAGAATATTTTTCTGCCTGTAGTTTGAACGCCAGAAAACTGATTACGGCTATTTATAGTCGCTTAATTTTTAAGTATTTCCCTTTAACACATTTCGAAATCCGCTGTTTAGCTTGCTCAATTGATTTCAGCATTTTGTTAGATGTTATAAATAGATCTTTCATTTATAAGCGTTTAAATGGTTTTTGTTTTTTTCTTCTATTGTTATTTTGTTACTTTACTGTACAGTTAACACGTATGTTAAGTACAATAATCTTTGTTTGGGTGTAAGTTATGTTTGATGTATTTCACTTAACTGTTGTTTTTATTTTTTTTTCCATGAACGTTGATCCTCTTTATTCCAGCAATACTGGTTTTACTGCGAGCATACTCCTGTATGGGCATGCAAAATGCCCCCAAACCATTCCAAGGTTTCCGCTAATAGAAATTTTGTCGCGATTTTATGCAATTTTACGGCGTAGGATAGATAACTAAATTACTCAACTAAATTACATATTCTAAAGCATTTCGAACTTGCATTTAATCTATTTAAAATATTTCAAGGAGTTACTAGCCCTGATATTATCCCGCCCTGCTTTTATAGTTTAGCATTCAACGCCTTGTGCGAGAGATCAGCTAACGGGCGCTTTGGAACGATGTTCGGTCATAAGTATGCAATTAATTGCTTAGGTGTTTCATTACTACCCCATTAAATGAATTTATTTCATTACAACCTCGTCAAATTAGTGCAACTTTATATGCAGAGAGGCTATTTAAGTATTAAACGCTTGTGGAAAATATATAGGTATTACACGCCCTATATATATTTATAATAGTATATTTTTATAAACTGTAATTGTGCACTGCCGTTGTATGTAGTAATTTTTAAGCTTTTGCGAATTTTTACTTACAAAATGCTTACGCGTTGTTGTCAAATTGCAGCTATTTGTTGCAGAAGTACTCATATTAATTTGTATACGGTTTTTATACCTTGTGGACACATTGAATGTGGCTATATGCTTCGGTTTGTTTAGTAAGCTACTTGCATTCCGAGGAAAGCTTGCTATCACAGAATTCTTCCACGGCCGCTGCATGGAAGTCTGCAGTGTCTTGTCTCGGCCCACTGACCCCCATACATCAACCTAAGACGGCCTCGCAGACAGGAGCCATTATTGTGGGGTTGGGAGAAAAGTTCAAGACGTGGTCATGGAGATGAGCGCTCGGTTTTTCAGGTTCCTTAAGGTTTTCAATTCATCTTTGTTTTACACATTCGAAGGTAGAGAAATGCATTTGTTACTTTTTTTTGTTGGTAGACGGAATACGGAGCTGGGGACGCAGGTTACAGCGGTAGATTTCATTAGAAGATTTTATAGTGCTGCGTAATCTCTGCATTTGTTGCCCCAACATAAACACCAAGGCCAATACTACAACTATTACTACTACTACTTGTAGTAGTAGTAGTAGTAGTGATAATAATAATAATAATGATAATAATAATTAACAAAAAGCTTAATCTGAAGTGCAATGGATTAGGAAAGATAATGAAAGATAACCCAGTTTAAAGAGCGCTTGCTATTATAGGAGAAGGCAATCATCCTTACTTTACAATGATTGCACGAACATATTTATTATTATATTTATATAATGAAATGCGTATGTCATGTCGTTAAGTTGTATCATTATTGGAATAGCTAAGAATTCTCAAACGTTACTTAATAACCGCATGAACACGCGATGCGTTGTAAGCCCACGCTGGCCTCTGTGCTGTAAGTGTACCTTTAGGCTAAACTGTGATTGCTTCAGAAATGTCCTACATATTTCTTTCTATAGTCTTTCGTGTCAGCCGGGTATTGAAAAGTAAGATGGATCGACACCATTTCTCCGTCTCACCGTGCTTCTTGTAACCCTAGGTCTACCCGAGGAGGCCATTGGCGGAACGGCGTCACGTGACACCGGGTGCCAATGTTAGTCTACAAGGGTGTCAAGACCCTGTCAGTTTCTGAAATAAATATTGGGAAACGGCGAAATGCAAAAGGCGACCTACTACGACAGCTCGGCAATATACAGTGGCTACCCGTATCAAGGAGCAAATGGTTTCAGTTATAATGCCAATCAGCAGCAATATCCCCCATCCTCTCATGTGGAAAGTGACTACCATCGACCTGCCTGCTCAATGCTGTCCCCCAGCGGCAATGTCCCTCTGCAGAAGTCCAGTGAGCTCGCAGAGAGCTGCGTGCGGAGTAATGCAGCCCAGGCCGGTCAGCCCCCTGTCATCCCTGACACCAGCCAACAGCAGGCCCCTATCACGGCGCCACCGCCGCCGTCTCCAGTTTCTCCGACCGAAAACACCAGCAACAGCTCCAGTCTCCCCAACACCAAGAATGCCGCACACGGATCGCCCACCGCCGCGTCCCGGAAGCAGATTTTCCCATGGATGAAGGAGTCGCGCCAGAATGCCAAGCAGAAAAGCAATAGTTCCAGTTCAGGTACTTCACTTGAAGTTCGAATAAGTTGATGTTTAAACGCAAAATAAGTCAGTTTTTATATTAATAATATCTGATAAATAGATAAGCATGGCCAAATGTTCTTCGCAAGGTCAAACATTTATTTATGTCCATACTTTACTGGCATAAAAACGGCGGAGGTACCTTGTGTTAAGAAACGAACGAAAAGTTAGATTCGGCCCACCATTACCCCAATACCCTCACATTCAATTCGTGCTTATTTGTTTGTTTGCAATGATCATTGCCACTCCCTAGGTAAGGTTAACATTGCCAGGTGTAAAGAAGCGTTACGCACACCGTACGCTGCATTTGTTTGGCTTTGTCTTTAATGCTAAAATTCAAAGTTCTTGAAAAAGAAAAAAAAACATACAAAATGCTAGTTGCTCCTGTTCGTAGCCGTAGGTTTTACGTTGGATCCGGTGTCATCACACCGAGCCCTGATTGCTCTTATAATAAGAAAAGTATCCGTATAACCTAACCGTGGGACTGCATGAAAGGGCTGCAACTGCTAATACTCTCGCGTTAAAACACGCCTACAAAACTCGTGGCGCTTCTGTCTGGTTGGCCATTCGGTCAACCTGCAAGTCATATGAATTCATAATACGGTTAAAGATACTATAGGCTGAGAACGAATTGCATTATTATTATTATTATTATTAGTAGTAGTAGTACTACTACTACTATTATCAACAACAACAACAATAATACATCTATTAAAATAACCTAACCCAAAGGAAAACGTGCACTAGTGGTGTTTAAACATTTCGGTTAGATATTATGTAAGTTACAAAAAGATAGCCGTCAACTTCGGCGGAATGTTGCCCATTTTTTTCTTTTTTAGCACTTGTAATTTTTTATTTTTTGAGGACCACAGGCGTTCTGCAGTTATATCTAAACGTGATTGTTCGGAGTACAAGCCTTAAAATGACCTCATTGGTTAATCACCACATATGCTGGCATTATGCAAATTATTATTATTAATATTATTATTATCATCAAGAATAATAATGATGATAATAACGCCAACAATAATAGTTGTGCAGGTTTGCTGACGTAATCGATACATATGTCATAATGCATATACACCAGTTAATAATAGTTATATAGTGACATATGATAGCGAGTTTTATCACACGTCAGAGGGTAAACCTTTAAGTGTATCGGGGTTGCTATCAGGTGACTTCAGTGAAAGCGGTGCAGTTACGTACGAATTGCTCACTCGAATGTGCACGCATGCATCTACGGAAAGAGATCTGGGACAAACAGCCCCGCCAAGCGGATACCGTATGTGTGTCGCAACACAGGATACGCTACTTTACAGCAAACATACCGGCAAAGTTATAAGGGCTGATGTATCATCCCATAGAATGGATTCTTCTTAGCGTTATGAATAGGTTGATTCTACACGCTTTCTGTGATGCTTTTAGACTAACACAGATAGCAGCCTGTATCAATTTGTTGTGCTCGCGTATGTATATGCTGAAGACAAAACCAGGTATATTGATCTAAAGATTTGTTTCCTACATACCAGCTTACATGACAGTGCATATCAAACCAAAAGCAATGGAATGCAATTACTTTTTGTTTTAAATAATTTTACACTGATATCTCGTATGTATACTTTGGGACATTAATAATATTTGTCTATATCACTGATTACTAAACCTACTCTTCTGTCTCCTATGCAGCTGAGCTTTGTCCAGGAGACAAGAGTCCGCCCGGATCTGCCGCTTCAAAACGAGCTCGGACAGCTTACACCAGCGCACAGCTCGTGGAACTAGAGAAGGAGTTTCATTTTAACCGCTACCTTTGCCGACCAAGAAGGGTCGAAATGGCTAATTTGCTGAACCTTACGGAGAGACAGATAAAAATCTGGTTCCAGAACCGCCGGATGAAGTATAAAAAAGATCAAAAGGGAGTCGGAATGATGCCATCCCCAGGGGCCCAGTCCCCCAGAAGCCCGGGGGCCCCATCTTCTGCAGGAGGATACCTAAACTCCATGCATTCTCTTGTCAACAGCGTACCATATGAATCCCAGTCGCCCACTTCTTACAATAAGGCTAATCAGAATGCATATGGCATACCGACGTCATATCCGGCATCTCTGAACAGCACGCTAAACAATTGCCCGCCTTCCCAGAAAAGGTATGTGGGGACTGGGGCAAGCAGCCCTGATTATGACACGCATCCCCTGCAAGGCAACGGTAGCTATGGAACTCATCTACCAGGAAGCCCAGTGTATGTTGGTGGAGGTTACATCGAGTCGGTGGCTAACTCCGGGCCCTCCGTTTTTGGGCTGACTCATCTCCCTCATCCGTCATCGACCAACATGGACTACAATGGTGCGGTCACTATGGGCAACAGTCACCATCATGGGCCGTGCGACCCGCACCCCACATACACAGACCTTACTCCACATTACTCTCAGGGAAGAATTCAGGAAGCGCCCAAACTGACGCATCTGTAACGACGTTGTCAGCTGTGGTGTGATATTCTCTAACTCCGTCCAATCTCTTACCTCCGCACCCATAGCTTTCTTTCCATTCAATAGCTTCTATGCCTTTGTTTTTTTTTATTGTTTATGTGTGACGTGTAGCTTAGTCAAGTAGCCATTCTCGTTGCTTGGATTTCTCTATACATTTGTAATAGTGTTATTGTTCCATTACCGTATATCTAGGAGATAAAGTCCGGATGCACAGATATGCATATTTAGTCTTAAACCTTTTTTTTTTTTTTTTTGTTTTTTTTAAACCAAACAGGGTATCTGAACAAATTTTATTATATTCGTTAATGTGAATTTGTTCGTTAGTTATTTATCCCAGGTGAAGAATTTTGTTTGCATTTTGTTGCACTCCTGGAGGTTCCTAGAATCACGCTCTGGTTAAAAAAGGTCTGCAGCACGGGCTTCTGACCGCCACTGTTTGTATTCTGATGGACTTTCAAAATTATTTATTTGTTTTAACGGGACATACATTTCTAAAGTATTATTTATCTCCATCAGCCAGTAGGTGGGCCATAGCCACAAGGAGGTACGCAGAGGCGGGTTTCGGCCCTCCTTACACACTCATTTGCAAGGAAAATGACTACATGGCAAGACAAGATTATAATGTTCTCTTTATTGGGTTCATATATATTTTTTTGGGACGTGAATCATGCAATAAGATATGAGAGACAAGGTATGAGAGTTTTAGAATTTCCCAGCTTGTACTTGTTTATTGAAGATACTTCAAGATCACAGGTTCTGTTTGTCATACATTCCAAGCTGCTCCATTCGAAGAAATAAAAAGTTAAAACATACATTTGTATCGTAATCTTATAGCAATTTTGAGGGACGGGTGGGGAGAGGGAAATATAACAATAATAATAATAATTACAATAATAATGATAATAATAATTAATAATCACATTGTAATCGCCACATCACGAGACATTAAAATACATTACATATACACAACTATAGAAAGGCACAAAATCATATTGTATGGTTCCAGATAAACATTTAATTTATGTATGAAAACGTCGAAGCCAAAAGATCGTCGTTTACGTGGAGTACATGTTTGCGTACCACGATCATACGAGCAATAATCCCCGGGAGTCGCGTACTTTAGGTGATTTGTTCCGCCTTGCCGATCCCGGAGCTCGGTGCCTGGAAATAGGAATAGACGGTGGCCTAGTCCTCCCACGCGCCCAAGCAGGCATGGCCAGCGCCTACGCGATGCTTCTAGAACCTCAAATAATAACAAAAGACTAAATACATTGATCGAAGAAACTAAGAAGACATGTGTGCACAATCAACAACAACATTTAATTAAAAAAAACATTATATTTGATAAATCTAAAATATTTCTTAAGATTCTTTTATAAACCACAGTGTATATGAAAGGAGCTCATTGTATTACTACCTGAAGTACATTTACTATTTAAAAACAACTAAACGATAAACTTAATCGGTAATGCTTTATACAGAAAATTCGGAGGCGAATAAACAGCACGACCTCCATATTCCCATGTTGTAATTTTTCAAAATTCCATTGACAATCAAAAAATATCGACTTATTGCTGTTCATTTTAAAACATCAACCGCATTAGTCCAATCCTGTTTCTTAAATTGTCCCTTTATTTTATAAAGTACTGTTATTCTTAATGAATTAAATTTTGAAACAAACGCATTTTATTTTCTGTAGGTTAAACGCGCAAATTTAATTTTGTATTTATTTAGTCACCCGTGTGTATTCTTATTTGCGAAAATATCAAGCGAGCCCGCTTGGAATTCGAAGAGATATTAAAACACAATATACTGCGTAAAATATTTACTTACGAAAAAGCAAACGCATATACCATTGTGTGCCCTAAGGAAATATTATTCAGAATTGTAATGGTTATGATTAAAATATACCTCGTCGCGGATGAGACTATACGCACTTTTATATACTTGCTATCGTTGCTTAAGCCCTCGACTAATAAGTAGTTTAAATGTGCATTCGTGCTTTGTTTCCGCAGACTCTACATTTTTTTTTCGTTTTAATTTTTGACTTAAAGGGTGCATGACCGTATTGCCTCGCCTAACATATGGTTAACAGGGATATGGAAAGAACAATTGATCCGTGAGGATTCCGTCCTTCTCCCCACGCCTAAAACACGCACGTGTGCTTTTAATTGGACAGGGAATGAAAAAAAAAATAGTATCTGTTATATACATATCCGTAAAGCCAATATACCTACCGATTTATATTCTTTGGAAAATGGGAAAGCAAGCAGTGCTATTTCAGTCCTAACTGGAGTGTGGGACTGAATCGGATTTAGCAGAATGCAGACTCCCACTCACCTCTCTCACAAAAAGCTGTGTGTAATTGCAAAACCATTCGTCATTTTCTCGCCAGCTGAGTCTTTCCTACACAATTGTTCACGCAAAAAACTAGAAAGTTATAAAAGACAACATGTAGACGTGCGTAAAAGGCAAAAAATAAAGTTTAAAGGTTGGTTACTCACCGATTTCGTATTATTTTCTTTCAAGAAAATAGTTACAGCTTAAGAATCCTAGTGTAAAACTAGAATGGCAGCCGAATCTTATTCTAAAATAAGTGTTCAGTGGTCGTCCTCTCTTCCTGGTTGCATTTGATCTAAGAGAGCGTTAGAAGGTTTAAATGTGTTCTCAGGGCACGAAGCTGTCAGACCTATTGGCGAGTAAGATTGATAGCGCGAAGGCTTCCTAGGCTCTTTGTTTATAATATAAGCAATAAACTGTGAGAGGCCTACTAGTCTTTCCCCCTTTAAATACAACCCTCTCTTACTACCGACGAAGAAACGATTTAAAATAATGTACCGTACCTATTTCGACTACTTTCGACTAGCGTTAATAAAGCACTCGTAGTATCAAAATAATGATATATCTCATTAATACCGAAATCCCCATAATAAGGCATGCATAACGGCGCTTAAGGATTTTTTGATGTTATTCCTAGTATATGCACTTAAATCAATCGAAATATAAGTTTTTGATATTTTACCACCGAATATTTAATATACTCGTGGGTCACACCCATATGAGACACACAGAGGAATTTTCACTCTTCAAAGCAAATGGCTCCAGAGATATAAGTGATTGTAACCGTTTGTTTTCAATGTATCTTTCTTTAAGTGAAGAATCTTTATGACATTTTGATAAACGAACAAAAAAGATGTGGGGAAAATGGAATGTAAATTAATTGCATATGTTCATTCAATGATTCTTTTGATCTCAGTGACGTAAGAACAGTTCTTCGATAGTAATATTACCTTACCTTATTGTTTCAGATGAATTTGCCTATGTATTCTTCATATTGCCGTGTGACCTAAATATAGCCGGCACCGTAGCATGCTGCTTGCAGATTTACACGTACTCTTCAAATGAACAGTGTATTTTAACAGCATCTACAATACGATACATATCATCATACGACATAATAGACACGATACATGAATATGCCTGATATATCACTCACATCATGTACATTACATAACTGGTACATGAAATTGGGATATATGCTATCCAATGCTACAATACTACAAACACTGTGTGGGTGAATATATATATATATATATATATATATATACACACACACACACACACACACACCTTCAAGTCAAATATTCGGGATGTATTATACCCTGTATATTTTTATGTGTGTATGTGTGTTTCCGAGTCTGACAGTGTCTTTGTTTTCGTTTAGACCTGGTATATGCGTAATACCTAATGTGAAAACAGTTGGATATATGAATGTTCTCATACATAGTACTTTCCAGATAAATCTCTCAGTTTACGACCACAGACGTCGCAAGTAGACGCTGAATTGATTGGTGGTACGCAGGGCGTTCTTCTGACATTAAGTAACAATGCGAGGAGGGCAGACGCTGCCGTGCAGGATGCACAGTCACGCTTGCGTTTTTAAAATATTTCAATGCTGTAGGGCCGTGGCGGTGGACAAACTGACCAGGACGTGTAAATAAAAACAGTACTACCCCCAGAACGAGGCGTTCCTTACAGACTTTTTTTGGATCAATCACGCAGACAGTGGCTTCTTTTGATTAAACCCCAAATTGTCATTGGGCAGAAGTAATCATGTGACAAGCAATTCGGTCCAATTTCAACCTTGTCTCCATGAATTCAATAGTTTAATAGTAGCGCGGTCCCCATACGGCCGTAATCAGTGAATTAGAAAAAACACTAGCAGCGATTTTTATGATTTTTTAATCTGGCCACAAAATTCAAATAAGAGCTAACTTTCCAAAGCTCTGAGGGAGAGGAGATGAATTACGAATTTGAGCGAGAGACTGGTTTTATCAATAGTCAGCCGTCGCTTGCAGAGTGTCTGACATCTTTTCCCCCTGTCGGTGATTCATTTCAAAGTTCATCAATCAAGAGCCCGACGCTTTCACACTCGACACTGATTCCTCCTCCTTTTGAGCACACCATTCCCAGCCTAAACCCCGGCAGCCACCCTCGCCACAGCCGGCCCAAGCACAGCCCCAATGGCTGTAGCCCGCTGCCGACCGCATCTCTTCCTCCGGAGTATCCCTGGATGAAGGAGAAAAAAGCTTCCAAGAAAAATCACCTGCCGACACCGACGTCCACGGCCGCAGCAACAGGACCAGTCTGCTTCTCTCCTAAAGGTGAGTGTTGTAAATCGTGAGGAAAATACCGGGGGATGTTTTTTTTTTTAAAGAATATTCCATTTTTATGGAGCGGAGCGTAATAAACTTCAAATCTGGCAAATCGTTTCGAATTGCGTGTGTATATTGTATATGCACTCCTCTGTATCGTTAAAACTTTCACTAAGTTGTGTAATGTAAAATGATTTACTTGATTTCCACACTGACCTTCCTTGCTGTCCGGTGCCAGAGTTTTGATATTTGACAGTAATGAGGAGTGATAGATTGTTGTAGCTCCATGGTGCAGCTGGCGCCTTCATTGGGCTGCTAGGCTGGTTCAGGGCTCCACTGTCTTAGTAGGGTACTATTTTGGGGGGTTCAGATTATGTGGAATGTGAATCGTTGCTCGATTTCCCTAAATATTGCCGCGGCAGCTCGGAAATCAATGAAGAATCTTTAATGCATTTGAGAGTGACTGCCGTTTTGCCGAAATGCGCGTGTAGCAAGCGGTCTCTGCGAGAGTGATTGATAAACCGTAGGAAATGTAACGCGGTGTCGTTTCTATTGCTGATTCAGGGTCGCCCGAGATCCCGGAGACAGGCGGCGGGGGATCGCGCAGGCTGAGAACTGCGTACACCAACACGCAGCTCCTGGAGCTGGAGAAGGAATTCCATTTCAACAAGTACCTCTGCAGACCGCGGAGGGTGGAGATCGCCGCGTTACTGGATTTGACCGAGAGGCAAGTGAAAGTGTGGTTTCAGAACCGGAGGATGAAACATAAACGACAGACCCAGTGCAAGGAGAACCAGAATAGCGAGGGAAAGTTGAAGCGGATGGAAGACGGGGCGCAGGTCGAGGAGGAGAAATCGCTTTACGAGCAAGCCCTAAACAATGTGTCAGGGGCCCTTCTGGAGCGAGAGACCTACTCCTTTCAGCAAAACTCTCTAACTCCGCAACAGCCTCAGAATATCCACAATGGAGATTCCCAAAGTTTTACTGTTTCGCCTTTGAACAGCAATGAGAAAAATCTTAAAAATTTTCCCAACCCGTCACCCACTGTTCCAGGCTGCATGTCAACAATGGGCCCGGAGTCCGCATCTGGCCTGGACAATGGCAGTCCCCCGGCCCTGGACGTTTCTTCTTTGCAGGACTTTCACGTATTCTCCACAGATTCCTGCCTACATCTTTCAGATGCCGCTTCCCCCAGTTTGTCAGAATCCTTGGATAGTCCCGTGGACATACCTACGGACAGCTTTTATTTTTTCTCGGACACTTTAACAACTATCGATTTGCAGCATCTGAACTACTAAACTGAAATTGAACTGCACCGATCTTGTCCAGAGTTTTATATTATTAGTACAATTTCTTCGTGGCTTAACTGATTAGATAACTAATCATGCAGAGGTAAGATTTCACCATATAATTTGTGTAAATAATTAGTTTGATAATATTTGAATTAAAATTCGAATAGGCGACTATCCGAAAGCAATATAATTGTGTGTAAAAACAGGAAAAATAGAAATGAATCTTTGTCTTTTTATTTTTGTATCGCTTTCGGGTACAATGTCAATGAATATTTTTGTTAGAATAAACCTGACTTGCTACAAGTAGCTTTAAAAATGCGTCATTTAATTATTTTTTCATGAATGATGAAATGTATTTTAGAATTTTCTAAAACGCAACACACTACAATGTATAGAAGAAATTAAATTAACTAGAAAATGTTTATTGTACAATACACAGTTCTCAAAAAAAAAAAAACGGAAGCAAGGACATACGTGACTAAAGTGTGTAAAATAAAAACAGCAATCTATCAGTATATCTGATCGCTTACACAGTTGCTATTCAAAGTTAAGTTAGCAGCTGGAGTCATTCTCTTGATCATGAAAGTTACAAACTTCAACGGTAAGTGAAACTTCGGCTCCTTCCGCAAGAAACGGGGAAAAATAATCTTCCTTTCCAACCTAAAACGAAACAAAACATTTGTTTACATTTCTGGACATGTAGAGACATAAAATGTAATATAAATTAATCAGGTCATCTAAAATAGTGAAATACACTCAAAATAGCAAGTATAATGTTATCGGGAGCATATACTTTCATATACTCTTATAGTGTAAAACATAATTCATGTTTCCTTTCAAATTAAATGTAATTTATGCTCTTTTAAATGTATAATTATAGCCTGCTGCACTGGTAGACGTGCATGTAGGTGTTCTACGAACATTTACAATCTGTTATTTAAAATATATAGCTTCATTATGATAAACAGTTTGTGGAGAACATCGAGGCAATGTTTGCTGTGCTCGGTGCAAAGTGAGGGGCTTGCCTAAGAATTCTGGACGAAATTCCCCTCTAAGTCATAAATCAAATTCTTTTATGAATGAGAATGGCAACAAAGAGATCAATTGCCGAGGCCTATATACAAATAAAAGCCTCTATCGCATTTGGAGGTTACTGGGGATTCCCGGCCAAAGCGCTGGCTATTTTAGGCTCGCGGCTGTAATTCATTTTTATAGCTGTTTAAACCTACAGCCCGCGCGTGGCTACAATAACCAGGCGTCGTGCGCTGTCTAATTCAAAACGACTGCTGCAGAAAGTTTGCCTTCTTAATATAATATCCTGCTTGTGTTTATATATAAATAAAGTCGTTATTATATACATTTTCTGTGTTGCATACTACCACATTTAACTATACCATTTACAATCACACCATTAAGGTTTAATTTCAAATTGGATTCTATAAGAACGCAATATGTATTTTATTGTATTTAATGCAATGAAAACTTTAAACATTGCTTTTTAACGATGGTCTTTTTTTGCACATTGATCATTCGGACAATATAAAACATTTTTTCTTTCCAAGAATGACAGAGCTTTCCTGCAGTCCTGCACGCGCGCATTCACATTTGTTTAATTACATTTTCTAAAATAAAATATTTTCTTCCATCACGTTCATGGGCTTGCCTTGCTAATTAGGATCGATCCTATTATATGTACGGAGTGTGCTGAGTAACATTATTATGTGTAACGGCACAATATGGGCCTATAGCATGACATTTCGCCAATACCCTATTAGATAAAATCATCGCGTGTTTCTTGTCGCTTCCGGAAAGAAGACTATTCGATGTAACGAGATACACAGAGAGTGAATGCCGCCTATCCCTCCTCACCACAGAGACAATGCACATTTTACAAGAGAAGTGAGACGGATTAAGCAAATGCCCGTGGAAAGTATCCGCATGGGCTATTAATTGCGTTACATATCGTTTTTTTAATGTGTCCTTTTCGCTTAAACTGCTGTTTTGGTAAATGAATACTGACAATTCTGCGAGGGCACACATGCGCTATTTTCGAGAGTAGATACTGAATAAACAGTAGCTGTTTCCTGCATTCAGAGCTTAAGCGCCTGCATATCAGGATGGCTGGAGGGCGGGGATAGCCCCAGCGCTCCTCCACAGGAGCCATTTTGCGACTGACCACAAGGCCGCATGTTCAGCTTAATGTCTAGAAAGGGCACAGGGCGCTTTCGTGACGAACGTCCTCACACACGTCTGGGTTTTGCACCGCTATGAGAAATAAACGGATAATTATTTTGTTTGGGATTAAGCGGTTAAGGCAACCCGGAAAACAAATTAAACAGCTCATTTTAACCTCGGGCCTGGGCTACAATGTGTCTATGTCTGGTTAATACACTGAACTGCATATAGGAGCGTTGGTTTACTAGACTATTTCAGATATTCAGTTATTCCTCGAGGATGCATAAATACGTTATTTAACTATCGATGCATAATTATACCGGATCGCATTTAAAAATATATATATATATATATTTTTTGCTTATGTTGAAATGTATGTGGAAGGTAAACAGAATAATATAAGAATGCAAATCTTAAGTCCTGGGACACACAAACACACAAATCATGTTTTTGAATAAGGGACACGTATTTTAACAAATTCCCTATCAATATCATCACGCTAGCCCCACATCAGACACGAAATTAAAGTTATTTAACGTGTATTACAAGTGCTGTGTGAACAACCGCCTACGGACGGTACGGACGTGTACAGACTACATCGGTCTAGAAGTTCGCGGTAGCGTCACGGTTTTAGGTTACTCGAGCTTGCCATCCCAGAACCAACAACAGTGAACACAGACACTTGAAGTTTGCCTTCCTTGCTACTCAGACCTGACAACCATGTTAAACCAAGGCATCCAACTTCGCTGTCTGCCTGTTAATCGCACGCACAGCCCATATTTAACTCGTATCATTTTCACGTTAATTATTATGAGCTAGTATAGGTTAGTTTAAATTATTCAAATCAGAATCGGTTCTTCTTACCTGGCGTGTTTTGCGGATATGGTCGCTCTGGTGCGGAGTGGGTATGAATGGATTCAGCACATGAACATCCGCCTGGAAGAGGCACTGTTTATGTTCTGATACAATGGCTCCGCGCGACCCGACTGCCGCGCGTCGCGGTCTGCAGTACCTATTGTTTGCACAGCCAATACATTAATGCTGATGCGCGTCACCTTGATCGAAGAGCGTTAGGAATTTAAATGCCTCTAAAACGGTGATCTATCACCGCCGAGAGAAAGGCGAACTCCACAGCGGCGCGCACTCACTGGCTGACCCGCGTCACGTGACCGCCCCCGCTCGTTCATATCGCTTAGTGCGGGCCTGATGGGAGAAGCGGGCAGGTTGGCACGGTCATCTGGGGTGAGGGATAATCAGTCCGGGCCCGGTCTGTCACTGTCACAGACAGAATGCTACAATGAGCACCTTCTTAGATTACTCTGTGATGAGTGGGGACGGCGGGTCCTGCTCTACCACCGCATACCACTCAGACCACGGAATTACAACTTTTCAGTCTTGTGCTGTCACAGCTAATGACTGCAGCGGGGATGATCGCCTTCTTGCCAGTCGAGGTTCACCGGGTGGCATTCCTACACACCCTCACCAAACGGGATCATACCAACCTCACGGCCCACTGGGCATAACATACGCCACTCATCCGGGCTGTGGTTCTGGCTATGCCCCCCAAAGTTTCTGTGCCAATTACAATCATTACACCTTGAATCAAGACGTGGATTCTAACACTGGATATTCACAATGTGCCCCCATCGTTTACTCTGGGAACGTATCGTCATCTATGGTGCAGCATCGCCAAAATTACAGTGGGGCGTCTCTTGGACAGTTCCAGTATACTCACGCTGCCTACGCGCACGAGCAGTCCAATCTGACGTTTGCAGGATTCACGAACCCTCTGTCCCCCCTGCAGGTATCTCACCGTGAGTCATGCTGCTCGCCCCTGCCCGAAAGCTCTCTTCCAACGCAGACATTTGACTGGATGAAAGTTAAAAGAAATCCCCCAAAGACCGGTGAGTGTTACACACTTGAAGACACGTTTTTGCTAGTCTAATACCAACATATATCTTCCGCGTTCATATTTTAAGCAGTTCTTGGAGATAATTTGCAATTTCAGTATTGTCTTTGAATACTTTACTTTGAATACTTGGTTAAGCCGGTGCCATTTGGTCAATTTATTTTTCGCCCCATAGGTAAAGCTGGAGAATACGGCTTCGGTGGACAGCCGAATACGGTCAGGACCAACTTTACTACTAAGCAGCTCACGGAGCTCGAGAAAGAGTTTCACTTCAACAAGTACCTGACGCGGGCAAGGCGTGTGGAGATAGCCGCTGCCCTGCAGCTGAACGAGACTCAGGTGAAAATTTGGTTTCAGAACCGTAGAATGAAGCAGAAGAAACGAGAGAAAGAAGGGATATTGCCGAAATCCCCGTCGGGACAAGTGGAGAACGAGGAAAAAGGCGAAGACGCCCCAGAAAAACCGCACTCTGTCTCGTCCACACCGTCCCCGGCTTCGTCTACAGCATCTTCAGCGCCGGACCCTTACATATCTAGCTAGATGATTCCTGTAATATGTCCTGCTGGGTCCACACAAACTATCACCACGTATGACATGTGACAGAATTGTACATAACTTTATGTCATGCAGATAACTCGAGAAGAACATAAAATGCACTAAGAGAGCGTTTAGAGCAAGGTAATTTCGCCTGGAACAATTTATTAATTTAATGTGTTAATTGTATGTGATATGTAGAGCGCAAGTATTGTTACTTGGCCTTTTGATTCCAGACGCTTAACATTTTTAGGTTTTTTTTTACACGAAGTGGCTTGGGTATACTGTGGAGTTGTGACACTTGCATGAAAGCTGCAGGTTGTAAGATAAATGTGTGACGATCTGTTAAAACTTTAAGGAGACTGAGTTCAGGGGTGTGCAGTTCTGTAGCGGAAGTTCAGCTGCACTGACATGCCACATTTGAGAAGCGCACGTTGACGAACAATCACCTGGAGTTTATGTGGAACTCGCTTCGGAAATCGTCTTCAAATACCTCGTAATATCGGCCTGTTTGCTGCTGTCTCAAAAGTAATTTGTGGCCAGATGAATGTATTATGTAAAGTTTGCATGATGTGCAACGCTTTCGTGTATCTTATTGGACACTGAGTTTTATCAGTTCGAAAGCAGGAGTGTCTCTGTATATTATACATAAAAAGTAGGGCACGTGCAATGTGTTTCCCACAGCAGTGTTTACGGGTCAATGTATGTATTAAAGCGCTCTTCGAAATGTACGTCATCACGTTTGTACGTTTTATCCTGCCTTGCCCTAACCCTTACGAGGTCGCCACATTTTAACCCAAATAAAAGTGACATATAAGAAGATCTGAGAGGAATCATATAGCCAGGTCAGACTTCAGTGTTGTTATATCGAATAGCAAATGAAACGGTTAAAATGATGTTTCCAAATTTATGGGAAAACGTCGCGTTTTTAACGTGTTGTTGGAAACGTAGCTTGAAGGGGAACCTACACAATTTTAGGCAGTGACTTTCATTCCTAATGTTTGTTACCGCAGTTCAACCTGCGAACTCTAACTTCTTTCTGTGTAAGGGAGCGACAGAGATTATCTCCAGGTGAGAAAATATAAAGCCGACACCTGTGTTAAGAGTCAGAGTTTTCATAAGGGGAGTAGCCTTTACATCAGGGAATGATTCGCAACGCTACATACTGAGTTATCTTAAGATCATTCTTTTCTAGTAAGTGTACCCCTCCTAACTAAAGCAGTTCGTAATCGCGTTCGTAAACTAACGAATGAGCCGATCCACTCGTTATTTTCTACGTCGTTCGTTAACTTGTTCGTTATTCGATCATCCCTGGTTAGTGAGTATCAAAAATGGAAAGGTTCAAATCACTCAAAAACTGTGAGGATGGCTGACAATATTCAACAACTGGGAAACATCTCAAACTCTGTCCCTCGGACGTGAGCAGCTTCGACAAAATGCATTTAGGCCGTTTCATGCTGCTAATCTTCTAAGTAATATCAGCTTATTGGTTTATTTATCTATATCATTCGTAAATGAAAGGGCAGATCTAAGCAAAATTTGACAAAATAATCAATTTAACGATACTGGCAGCAACTTGAAGGATGTAGACTGGATGACATGGAATCGCGGTGTGGCTTGTGGCTATTTAATGCTGAATAACACATAATAATCAGCGCGTTTCAGATTTCATCCGAACGAATGTCAATGCTGTTTGTAATTTCGACTCCAAGCACGAATCTTTGATGACAGTATCAATTTCAGTACCGGAATGACCACTTTCAATAATTGCCATTTAGATAACATGTTTTTTTAAGCTCTTTCTTTGGGAAGAAACTACAAGTATGACATTATTTTAAAAGACAGAGGCAACTTTTGGCGCGAGTGTTAAAATAACTAATAATAAGTATGATAGCATATCTGAAGTATGTAAGCTTCCCTAGAATACGAACATTATGATGCATGCTGAACAGTAATATATTTATGTGAGAGCACTGGCAGATGGTTCTGAATTCCCCCTTCATCTCAGCAAAATACTTCCAAGTTTATTTGTTTGATGCTACTCACTTTCAGTGGCCGCAAAGACCATGCATATGGAAGGGATGCAGAAACCGCTGTGGGCAAACGCAAATGGAATATAGATCAACAGAAACATCTCATTCTCTCAAGGCGTTACATATGACAGTACATAGTGCCAATCCGTTATCTTTTGCTGCGTTTCTATTATTTAAAATAAACTCACAGGAAAAAGGGAAATCATTCAAAATTCCGTTTGTGTCTTTTATGCAGAGTATTGTGTGGTTCCACACGAAGACATTAGGCTACTAATTTCATATGATTTACAGGTGGTTCAATTCTGTTAAATAATAGTGTATACAATAAACCGACAATCTTGTTGTGGCTGTGACCGTGGATTTTAAGATGTATTGACTTTTCATCTCCTTGAATTCCTAGTTTAGCAAAAACTTCTTTATTGTTGAAATGACACGTTTACCGGCTATTAAGCGTTGTGATGCCGCGTTCAGACCCGAAGTTCCTTAGTGATGTAGCTCCCGACGTCCCGCATTATGTTACAAATAATCGATGATCAACTTCACCTTTACCTCGGATCCACCTGTAGGCTACGAGCGGTGCTTATGCCGGATAAACAGATTTGACCGGTCTTTCTCCGGAAGACGACCTGAAACGATAACGCGGTAAGTCGATGAAATGCTTGTTTTCTGTGAAATGCGGTGTTATGCCTGGCCTGTAATGATTCAGAATTCTTTTTGTTCTTTACCTTAAAATTAGTACAATGTACTTTTTTTTAATAACACTTACAAAGCTAGTTGCAGTTTGTTTTATAGATGTATGTTATTGTATCATATTTATTTGTGTATAATCTACACTTTCGTTAATATTACAATCAATTTACGGCTGTGTTAATTTGTGTTAATATGTCGATTTTAAATTCTGGATAACATTTTATGTTCGTGGCGCAGTCCTGTTCTGGCATGCCATTGCGGCATGATGGCACGAAAATCACTTTAGAATGTTTACATATCTAGCCCGTCTATTACATTTATAGCGTATTAATACAGAACATATATTCTCATTCTGAAGATTCCCTGTGCCTTACCTACAACATTATTTATTGTTTAACAGCGCTGTTGACCGATACTACATGCAATGATGATTAATGTACGCTTTTCAATTTAAATTAAATGTCACAATGTTCCGACTCGCAACAATTAATTAAATATTTGCTTCAAGATAAATCGATTCATAATTGCAATGTAGTTAAGACTCGCCTATTTAACTTACGTAAGGCTGTATAGGGGTCATACTTGCAGCACTTTTCTGTCTATTAAACGCGTGAATTCTACGTACGTTTTATTATAGGCCTACGTGTATTTTAATGAGCCTTAAAAATATCAGTTTTAAAATAATGTTTATTTATATATTACCAGTATTAATATTTAAAATAGTAACATTGATGATAACACTATCACCATCAATTATAGAATTATAATACACATATAACTACATTTCAGGGTTATTTACGATTTCCACTTATATAATCCATTAGTTGAATACAAGATTTAAAATAAGTTAAATTAGATCTAGTTTTAATCTTACTGGTGATTTTAACAAAACTGATTATTTTAACAATGACCAAACATTTAAGGAAAGCTAAAACTAAAAACATTTGCTGTTGCTCGGATAGAGGCGTGATGTTCCGAAAAGTGCTACACAGCCGATTTGTGTTCTTCATCGATTTCGTAAGTGGAAACATCGCTGCGCGACAAACACATTCGTCAATGCTGAAATGTATTCTTGAAAAGTGTATTTGACCCCCCAACAAAATAGTTACAGCCGTAACAATGGCGTGGAAAGGGGCCTTGAGCCAGTCAACAGCCTGAATCCTTAGGCGTAGGTCCTGAGTGCATCTAAAATACACCCCACCGCATTAATCAAGATTTCATGGTTATACTTGAAACAATATGTCGATATTTGATTAAAATTGTGTATTTCCACAAATGTATTCATATGATCCGCATTTTAACACAGTTTCTGTTTTGGTTAGGCTGCTGTTGATAAGCGGAGTGGCCGACTGACCGAGCAATGACCCCACGTACCTTCTCAGGGGGCAGGACTTCACCGAGCCGCACAGATTCCTTAGGTCAAATATTTAAACAAAAATTTGGAAATAAAACCATTCGTTTTTGGCCACGAATCAATGCTTTTATTTGATTTTTATCTTTTTTGCGGCTGACAACAATGAAGAACTTTTGCCATAACATCTATGAAGAAGCAGCAAACTGAGAATAAAGATTCGGCATTGACGATGATAGGCAACATATATTTTAAATAATGGATCTCCCTGCAATCCGTAATTAGTCGTCGATGTTTTCCAAGTGTAATGAATGAGACCTGAGTAATTTTATTGAAACGATGCCTCTTATATTCATTAGTTATATATGTTTTTTTCCAACGTGTAGGACGGTGGGATACACCGTACTTTTACTTTTATATTCCACGTACAGCAAATGCTATACATCCCTAAAGCGGAAAGTATAGGTGTATTTAAATGGTGCGTGAGGAGCGGCTGTATCAGTTAACAGCGGCTGAGAAGACTTCCACGGGCCTTTCTTTTAAACAGTGTCCTTTGTCAGCGCCTTCAGGCTTGGTTTAGGCTTTTCCTGGATGAAGTTAAATAAATTGGTGCAAGTGAAGGTAAAAGAAAGTCGAGTATAACATTTCTAATATGTTATATTTGTTGTCATTATAATATTATTATTGCTACTACTACGACTACAATTACTATTATTATTCTTGTCGTTTTCTTTGCATTTCTTTTAGCAAGCAGACAGTATGAAAACGCTACCACCATCACTAAAATGGCAAACGTAATAGTTTTAAAAACTTTTCAAGGTTAATCTTAACAGCATTTGTTGTTTAATACATTTTTTATCATAAAAAGGTTTTGAACTACTTTGAATTAGGTTACAGCCAACCTAAGATAGTCACAAATGTATGTTATATAGTTACAATTAAATATATATGCTTATTCACGTTTCAGATATCCATGCATGTCTTTGTATGTCACCCGCGGTGGAATTACTTTGGCAGATTTGTTGCATTTTTTTCCAGTGCAAGCTAACATTTAATTTGCTTTTGCTAATCTAATTTCCCCCTAGTGACTGACACGATTCACCCACATCAGTCCATAAATCAGCCGCAAATACCTGACAGACTAGCTACAGGATTTTACAGTCCTTGAAATCTTTTAACCTGTTCTGCCTGCTACTGCCAGGAAGCATCCAGTCTGACAGAATGTGTCAAGAGCAGGTCTTTCCTCTTAATGCACTTTTGAAAATGATCTGATTACCTTCGGCTATTTGCCTTTGCACAAATTCTGTAATTGCAGAAGCGTGGTGAAAATGCAGAGGTGGGGAGATACTGTTTAAACATGTCACACTGGCATGCTCAAACTCAGCATCTGAGCTGTCTGTCTGGTAACCCCCTCTCTGTGGCAAGGAGACTGCACCCTCATGCAACAGGACTTTTTCCAAACAGGCAGTATCTTCTGCATGCAGTATTAATTACCTGAACACCTACACGGTATACAACTTTCTTGAGTTCAGATTTTTCATTGTCCCCTGAAAAGAAAAGAAAAAACAAATCTCCAAAATAAACAGAATAAAAACAAAAACAGCTGAAGCAACAAATATGTTAAACTGTCACCCAGTGTGGGTGCTTTATCTGGGAATGGAATGGAATGCATGAAATCATTTCTTTGAAAGGCACCTGAGGCTAAGGAGTAATTCGTTACATCATGTATCATCACGGCAAAACACCGCCCAGGTTCTGGGGCATGACGAACGGCTTTCGAGAAGTTAGGCTGTATTTTAAGTCCTCAGGCAGAATCATGCCTAACTGAAACCTCAGTATGTGAGGGCTGTTAATACTCACTAGCATCAGAAAAGCCTTAGTCCTGGGGGCCCCTTGGTGGTCTCAGCACTACCTAACACTAAGATAACGTGTAAAGCTTGGTGTGAAGCCCTTGTTAAGTCCATACGGGGGGGGGGGGGGGGGGGTTGCGCAGGGGGGCCCGGCGCTGAGGCAGGCCGCCCGGTTCAAAGCTTGGGCGCGTTGGGGAATTAG
>JAODKM010000044.1:2260278-2281323 GCA_026780845.1 Petrocephalus sullivani | reverse complement strand
CAGCTGCACATCAGATATCTGGGCAACCCCCACCAGCCCGCCTCCGACTTCCTTTACATCTAATACCTGCTCACACACACGCACACACACACACACACACACACACATATGCCCACAGCACAAACACATCTCTGACTTCACACATTCCTAACGTCCTGGGAGAAACGGCTCTTGAAGGCAGTGGCGGGGGGGGGGGTTGATAGCTGTCTCGCCCCCGTCAGCCTTAAAGTGAAACACAGAAATGAGAAACTGTGGAGAGATGGAGAGTCACTCGCCTTGACAGCAAACCAGAACTTTCTCATTCTTAGTCTTTGTCTTCTTTTGCCATCGTGTATTTTTATCATAAACATGTGTCCAAAAGTTTAAAAAAATATTGAAATAGCCCTAGTGTGATGTCAGAGGGAGAAGGTCCATCCATCTTCTAACCACTTATCCTGGTGTTTGGGGGGGGGGGGGGGCTATTGTCTATCCCAGGGCCATAGAGGCCGAAAGCTCCAGTACCCCTTTGGTGGGATGCCATTTCCTTGCAGGGCACATGCATGGACACTACCATAGGGGGTGTCACTTAGCCTAATTGCATGCCTTTGCAGAGTGCCAAAAGGAGAGCCACATGACACCAGAAGAACATGTAAATGCCACACATACAGAGATGAGATTCAAAACCCAAACCCTGGAGGTGCGAGCCAACAGTATCGCCCTCAGAGCCACCGTGAAATGGTTTCTAAATGAAATGAGGTGGAAAAATTAACTTAATTGTTTTGAAGGAGTTAACTGTTTTGGAAAAGGCTGGGCTATAAAAAAAAGGTTGGACGGATATCATGATCACTATCAAGGTCTTGGATTATTGATATCTGAATACGGCATCGCTACTGACTGAGCTGAAGATCTCCTCTGGCCAGACTGCAAATCAATACAAATAATGCAATTACCCAAAAGATCTTGACATGTTTGCTTGGACCCTAGACCAGAACATCGCAGAGAACTTTATAGGTACAACAGGGAAGGAGTCCACAGTTCCAGAACCATTAAGAATAGGTATTTTGTCCACATCGTGTCCTCTAACATATAAATGGGGACATGAGAGGCACTATGAAGGTGTTCTGTCATTATATACAAGTGGGACTGAGCAACCCATCTTTATCATGGTGACTCTGTTCCTCCACCCAACAGAAGGCTGCTCATTGCTCTTCTACTGGAGCCAAGCTGAGATGTTCCCTCTCTTTCTTCCTGTCCCACTCTCTCCCTCTTCCTTTTTTCCCATCCCTCTCGAGTGCCCTCTCCTCGCTGACTTCATCCATCATGCAGACTGCGACCCGACGGTGACCTCAGATAGGCAGCCAATGATCTGGGTCCCCACCCCCTCCCTGACCCCATCCCAGGAGCGGAGATTCAGTGTCGGCAAAGTCGGGCTCTTTGTGCTTGCAATCATCACCCGCCGACCGTCTCGGCCTGGACGTGGACAACATGCGAGTACCTGACAGAGCAAACTGCTGCAGATGAGGATGCAGTCAGGCAGAGGTCACAGCACAAAAGCACAATGGAGAGGCCGGCATTAGGATATGCTGGAGATCGTAAGAACCAAGGAAGAAGATGCCGAATGACCCGACTGGTGTCCTCTCCTGAATGGATGCTCAGATGAATTGCAGTTGGATACTTAGCTCTTTAAGTAGCTTGCATTATGCACCAAAACCACATATAAAAAACTGAGAATATTATGCGTTACATATTAGTTGTTAAAATATCCAGTGCTTCACCAAAGGAATAAAGAAACTTACTGTTTTCTATCCAATGTGGCTCCGTTTTATTTAGCAAAAACTCCCAGTTTATGCTAAATAAATAAGGTGATAGAGGAGGTGTCAGGCATCAAAGAGAAAATCAAAGTTTTTTTTTTCGATCCCTTGATGTATTTGCAATAAAAGTATTTCCCAAACATGCGCCTTTTTTCCACAGTTTCCTCTGGAAAGGCACGAATGGCATAACTTTTGTGTCCCGGTTCCCTGTCATGATCTGTATTACTTGAGGATGACCTAAAAGGGCATCGATTAATTAAATACAAGGACGGAAGTATTCGCTTTTAAAAAGTTGCGGAAAATGATGGTGAGCAGTGCAGACCTGCAGATTGACAGCAGACTGACGGGCGCTCAGCGTATATGGAAATGCCCACAGGTGATACAGGTGAGGCACTAATCAAGGTGTGATGAGACCGGAGCGGCAATCCGCCCCCGGGGTCCACGGCGGTCTCGTCACCTGGAATTAATCGACTTAGTGTTGAAGTGCCGGGACTCACCTGAGTTCCTTTACCTGAGACGGCAGGATCTCCCCAGCTGTCACTGCTGCGCACGGAAGCCGTGTATGTGTCAAAGAACCGATGGAAACACAATCTTTTCGGATTACCTGCAATTTGTCTGTTGGCAGGCAAGCTGGAAGTCGGCGTCCTTTCATGTTTTATCGATACAATCACATATGAGTAGAAGCCGTAAGCATGGGGATACTGTGGGTTTTAAAAGTAAATAATCACATCTATTTACCAGACGATAAATTATACCGGAATTGCATTTTACCGAGAATCATGCCAAAAGATGTACAAAAAATGCAAGGCCAAGATATATCAAATTAAAGTTATTTGTTTGGCACGTAGCTAATGCTTTGCTAAATTTGAAAAGAATGTTGCGCAATTCTGTATTCTCGGTGAAATATAGACACGCGCTAATTCTGGGAGGAGGTAATATTTACTTTAGAAGAAGAGACGACATCCTTTATAGTGACAGCTTTCAGCTTAAGGGCGAAAAAATGGGATTAAACCAGGCGACTTGTCTCCCTGCATCCAATTACACAGATTAAAAGGGATCACCCACAGCATCCTGTTAGCATATGCAACGCCCCCCCCCCCAAAGGAGTTTTATTACTGCAACTTTCACACAAAGTGAATTTCACAGTCCCGCTTAATTATCAGATATGAGGGATTTAGTAAAAACGAATAAAGACCGGTCATGAGCTCTCTCTCACAACAACGACAAAAAATGCTAACGAATTATTTGCAGGTCTAAAGTTCTCGTTCCAGATTATAACTAAAACCAGGAACACAAATGCAGTGAGGAGCTGCTATTTGTTGGAGTCTTGGACAGAACTTCAGCACTAATGGAACTACTGCGCTAGTCAGTATTCAGTGCTGACTGTTATTTTCATGCATTGTGTGGATAGCGTCCGCTCAGATCCGCTGGCTGCATGATTAATCGACAGCTATGTTCATTCCAATACTCTGTCTGGAATACTGTACTTTCGCTCGCAGACGTGCCAAGAGTAGCTTAATGGCTTGGCTATCATCGGGGAAGTATGACGGTTACACAATCAAGTGTCTGTCTCTGTTGATCTGTGAAACAAAACAGATCCATCAGATAAACATGTTATCAGTGATTGTCAGTGATCTGACATTTCCACTTTTGCATGATCTGACCCCCGCGAGGAAAACGTGATAAGAGTTCTGTGAGAAAGCGAGATATGCTCCGCTTATCTGCCGTTAAGCATTTCTTTGCCAGGACGGCATTGTCACATTTTCAGATCGTGGCCAATATCGGGATGAAAACACTCCTGCGATGATGGAAAGAAGGACAAATGTCGGCGGAAAACAAACCAGTGATTAGCCGGCGAGAGCAGAGCCGTACAGCGCTACTTCAAAAAATTAACCGTAATCCTTCTAATATAGTTAATGAAAATCCGGGAAGAATATCTGACGAATATCGTACGAACTCGTGGAAAACTACATTATGTTATGAAAACTGAGCAGCTCGCAATAGCAAGATGGCACATACTACATTTTTAGATGCAGAAACTTTTTAATAGCAGAAATTAAATCACGAACCATCCATCCATCCAATTATCTGTCCATCTCACTGTCTTTCCTTACCACTTTTCTAGTAGGTGGTTGCGGTTTAATTAATCATAAATAATATCCACATTTACGGCATGATTGTTAACAGCTGTAACAGTAATGACTGTGAAGTACTGGCAGTGATGGACCCACACTCTGTCTGTTGGGTGGTGCTCTGTTTCACCAGAGCAAGGGCAGTGGTTTTTACGCAGAGACAGAAACCATTTTGTGACAAGTGAAGGGTTTAAAGTAACTCTAAGCCTTTTTAAAACATCACACGGACAGTTTAATCTTTAAAAGCCTGAGAGGCAGCCAGTGAAACTGCGCAGGAATTACAGTCACACGTCCCTGCAGGGGAACTGAAATGCAATCTAGGCTTTAGATGTCACCTTGCCCACCTTCTGGAAACACGTGTCGCTGTGGCTGGCTTGTAGGGGGGTGGGGGGCTGTGTAGGGCACTGACTTGCATGCTTCTTGAAAACAATAGTAATCGCCCTGAAACTGAGAACCCCGTTTTTGAAGAATCGAGCTCCGCGGCTTGATTCCAACAGCGATGTAGAGCTGTAGGGCTTGTGGGTTTGGTGGGGGATTGTCCACGATGCGACTGCGATGCGTCTGGGAAATGCGGCCAGATTTGCGCTCGTTCGCGGCTCGTCCTCATTTCAGTGAGGTTTCGAGTCACCGGGAACTGTCGCGTGACGGCTGAGGAGGGCCCGGACGTGTGGACCGACAGAAACTCGGGGTTTTCGGATTATCTGCAATTTGTCTGTTGGCAGACAAACTGGAAGTCTACGTCCTTTCATGTTTTATCGATACAATCACATATGAGTAGAAGCCGTAAGTAGGGGGATAATATGGGTTTTAAATATAAATAATCGCATCGATTTACTTGAGTGGATGTGATTGGATGCACTAGCAGGGTCCCCATAAAGGATAGAAGTTATGACAATTCCAAGGGCCACCGAGTGACAGGGAACCTAAAAAAGTTGGAAGAAGATTATTGGTCTGGGTTGGGGGCCCAATATGATATGCTTTTATGGGGCCCAAAATCTCTAGCAGTACCCCAGCGCACATGCCACGTGCAGTGGTCGAACACAAGGGTGTCAGCGCAGGGGGATTAAGGGTGAGCTGTAAGGCATTGTGTTATCTCAGCACTATTGAATCTGATTCGTCTCCGAGACACAAGGTAGACGGTTGTCGATCTCGTTATTGAGAGGTGGCCACGTCAGTGTGATTTGGATTCAAATGCTGCTCACGTGCCTATCGGAAGGCAGGCCTTCACTGCCATCCAGAACGTTATGAGTAGTGACTGGCATCATCATATGAACAGCTAACTGGCCCTTCCTCGGACTTTTTCCGTGTTCAGTTTCACTGGAGAATACGCTGCATTTGGGTCTGTAACCACGGCCGATCACATGCAAATACTCCATTTGTGCCGATTTGTGGGCGCCGGACTAGCTGCTGACCTCCAGAGACCTGCTCCCTCACCTGAAGGCAGCCACGAGTTCAATCCCCAAGCAGCGTTCGTTAAAATTTGTGCATCGGCAGGAGTCCGTAGAGACCCCGGTAATGACAGTGCTGTCTATAATGTGATCGTCAGGCCGCTCGCTGGCATGACTCGTCCGGATCCTCTTGACGTGTCCCTTGCAGACGCTGGCCGATGATGTGATCTTTAGTCCCTTAGATCTATAGACTGGCATTTGGCTTGGTGTGAGACCCGGAGCCCTGACGTGCATGTTAAAGAAACTGCAGCCGATACTCAGATAGCGAAGCGAAGAACATGCCAAAAGGAAACAGTGCTCAAGCGAAAATATCCTAGGTCAAGGCAAATTCATACTTCACTGGACCCAAGACTTCTGATGTCTCTGGAAAGCCATTCACTGACACATCACCTTTCCTACCGCAAACGGCAAATATATGCGCTATATATAGTCGCTTGACTAACAAATAAACAAAAAAGCTATAAATTGGCTGCTATGTAACTTAGCCTTTAGCGTAAATTACTATCAATCCATGCAAATCCTTTGGTATAACAGCACTTACGGCACTGATTTTACAATTCATATGCTGTTAACAGCTGTATATGAATACGTAGATGAAACAGACATTTGAGATGAAACAGACATCTGAGTCAATCCTTTTCCAATCTGTTCTGCTATAAGTTATATCCAAATAAATTTAGATACATTGAATGTTAAGGGGCATCCCATACTGGGTTGTTCCTTGCCTTCTGCCTGTTGCCTCTGGGGTGGGCTCTGGACCCCCCGTGGACCCAAATAGGACGGATGAATGGATGGATGGATGAATGTTGAGGTCTTCAGAGTTTGCGATTTATGCCACTTTTTTTCCGAGAAAATGACCATGCAAGTTTTAACCTTAGAATAAAATGAATTGTATAGATTGTAGAGATGTTTACTGTAAGAGCAGGGCAGAATTTTGGCATATTATTTGTTTATTTGGTTTCTCTGTGAAAAGATGCAGATGGCTGGTCCTTGCCATCTGCTCTTTTAGACTGGAGTTAGAAAACAGATTGTTCTGTAACAATTTGTTTTCTCTGGGAATGACCTACAATTGCACCCAACAGAAGGTAATGTGTTCCCGTACTATGGGCTGCCTCTATTTGACAATTTCTTGTAACAACTGCAGGGCGGTGATCTGTTGAGCTCCATCAAATGGTTCAATTTACATGGTTATTTAGAGAGAAGATCCCAGAACTTAGATTTCAGAACCTTACAACGTAGGACCTTGGTTACACGGGGGCCCATTTTTTTGGAAATTAAGTGCCTAGGATGTAATGGAGAATATATCTCTGCAATATTATAAGATACAAGACATTAGCTAAGACAGAAGGTGCTCCCTAGGTATCTGGTGATTAAATTCCATCAATGCGACACTGGGCTGGGTGTCCACCTGACTAGAGAGGAGGCATCAAGAAGGCATCAGCTATCATCTGCATGCAGAACGGTGGACAAGGGCTGGGCCACAGGCCGCCGGGTCAATACCGGTGACATTTGGGACTCTTGGCTCTTGCCTCAGATAAACACCCACTTAACGGGATTAGTGTCGTGTTTTTGCAGCAGTGTAAACGAGGGATTTAGGGACTCCCTGGTGATCAGAGACGCAAATCCGTGATGCCCCCCCCCCCCCCACACTCCCCTTGTTTACATCCAATATGGACGTATTCTGGACTGTTTGAACACATTAAATCCCTATTTGCACTCGTGGAAGGGGGTTTTACATAAAATAGGAAACATTCAATGATTCTGTATAAGCGGTAACGACTCTGGCCAAAACACCATCTATCATTGGTCACTTGCTAAACATTATAAAGGAACCTAGAATCTAAAATGGGATTAAAATTGGTTAGTTTTGTCCATCAGCTTCTGATTCTGATATAGATAAAGAAAACCACAAACAAATAGCTGGCAATTCTATTGTGGGACATTTTACTTCCTTACGTTGTGAAGGGTCATTACTTTTCCAGTTGTTTTCCAATTTACATCTAGATCTTGGCATATTTTAGGGAATTACTCAGATCCCCGCATCAACATCTGTCAGATTCCTGATTTCTGATCTCACACCAACCTGTTTTATCTACTTCCATCAAACCTTTGCGGTTCAGATACAATGAACGCATACAAGACAGCGGAAGTGAAGACGATGCCGTAACGCTGAGTCCGAATCGGGCGCGGGGCCGAATCTGGCGGCTGAACAAAACAAGCTTTCTTTGAAGCAGGACGGGGGAGAGACACGAAACAAGCCTATCAGATCTCCCAGCATGCCACGGAGCGTGGCAGACAGGATGTGGCACTGAAGCAGCAGGGGTAGGGCACGTTCTGCCAGGCAGCCCCCCGCGTTCTGCAAAAGTCCTGGCTCTGTGTCGGCCTGACCTGCTCCAGGTAATCCGCATGTTTGGAGGCCGTGCTTTTGGGGGTGGGAGGAGGTCGGGGGGGATGGTGCATGCATACGTTGAACAGGCCGGAGCAGTCGGCAGCTGTTTCTACACGTCGGGGGGGTTGCTATGTGTGCTACTACAATGCGGGGAAGGAGCAGATCCAGGAAGTCACACCGCAGCTCTGAATGCCCCCCCCCCCCCCAACGCAAACACACAAGCTCACACTAACACCCCTTTACTCACACGCACACACATGTACAACCATTCACTCGATGACTCAGTCACACACACATTGACCTGCACAGGACCTACTCAGACACCCCCCTACAAAGACACCCCCCTCTGCACATTCTTACACATACAGGTTCACACACACACACACACACAGGCGAGTGCTTGCCAACTCCAAGACAGACACATTGAAATACATACTGCAGGCTAGTACAGGCATATAGATACTCTCTCTCTCTCACACACACACACACATAGTTTGTGTTTTACACGATTTCCCATTAACTCACTGCACTCCAGTGTTTGACCCTGCCTCTAAATGACACATAAACGACATTACAGACTGGTGGTTTACAGTCTCAATTTTGTGTTTGACTTATGTTTTGAAAGACGATTGTAGTTCAAAAGAGTTTCTGTGGGGCCATCTCTGCAAAGTTTCTGTTTGTGGTTAGTGTCCTTCAGGGGGCATTTGAGAAATGCCCCTACAGGGGCAATAAACCCTTAGACACACACAGAGGGTAAAAGGAGCTCCGGGCTGGATGTAAACGGCACCGCCGTGGCGCCCGAAGACTCCAGTCCCAGTGAAGAGGTGCGAGGGTGCACGCTCTCACGAAGGCTGGGGTCAAAGGTCAGAACCTCTCGCGAATTCCTATCAACACGGGCCGCGGTCACGACCCGGTCAGCAGCGGTGTGTCACTGACTGACCGGTGAGTGACGAGCAAGACTGGGCGGGTGAGGATCCGCCATGCCCGCCGCGTCCCAGAGAGCCACCCGCCTTGCTTTTTACGCTCTTCGCTTTATCGAATTCGGCTCTGACTCGTCTGCCAGTCCAAACGGATAAGAGCACAGTTAAGAGGTGGAGAAACTTGAGGGATCTGTTTTGAATTGGTCTGTCCAGGTATCTTGCACTCCCTCTTCCCGTGAGTAAATAACCTGACCGCGGTTTCTCCGATGGCGGCAATGGGAGCTGGTGGGCGTGACCCCTTCCGCTGTGGCAGTCGTTTTGGAGGGAAGCGTAAGTAGTGGCTGGAGGCACGCGCACCTCCGGACGTCCTCTGTGATCCCGTTGATACAGACGTGCTAAAGTCCAGGCTCAGTCACTCGATCCGTGCGGCGTGTAGGATTACGTATTGTTCCGCTATAGGAGTAAATAGGATTACCTGTGTTCTTTAGTAGCTTTCTCCAGTAGTTGGGTGAGGTCCGGGTTGGTCTTTTCGGGCCCCTGCATGGAGTGCGCTAATGTGCGTGACGGAAAGTCGGAAGCGGGCGTGAATGGTAATTAAAACGTTGGAGGGACCATTTATGGGAGACCCAGAGAGGCAATTAAGGTAGCGATCGGGCCCATCAAACAGACACGTCCTCAATGCTCTAATTCTTCAAAGCCCTGAGGGCCTCCAGGCCTCACTTGAGTGATGGGGGTACGGGGGGGGGTGGGTAAACATGCTTGTTTTAGGTCACGTTGGGCTACCTGTGCCTTTCAGCTGCATCGGCTTTGCTCCCGCACCACACCCCCCCTCCGCAGGTGGCCCCAGCTCAATCGGGTGAAATTCATTTTCATTGTTGCCGTTGCCGGGAGCGGGCGGTAACCTTTGCGGCGCGGCTTGGAAATTGGGATGCCTCTTGGCACCGAAATCCGACCGGCGCGATGGCTTCACTCCCTCGAAATGTTTTTCATGCCTTGGAAACCAGAATAATACTGAAATGAAAGCCCTCCAGATTGAGAAATGGAGATACGGCCCATCGCCCTTGATGCCTTTTTGGGGGAGGCAGAGGAGGCTGGATGCGAGCTCCCCGAGCAGCGGCCCAGCGCGAGCTCCGTGCTCAGGCGCTCCTTAAGCTTTCAGCGGCCCGTCTTTCATGTCAGATGTGGTGCCGCTTTCAGGAGGCCCTGCATTATATCATTACACATAAATCATGAACCTCTCTACAAAGAGCTATGATCCACAGATCCACATAGTGGTGCTTTAAATAGCTCTGCTGTCAATTTCAATAAATATCATGTGTGGAAACTTCTTATCAGCCAAATCAAGTTGTCTGCAATGGGAATCTATGTGTCTAATAATATAGCTTGATCCAGACCAGGATTTTGTTTCAGCCACCCAGTTGAGCACTCTGTGACTGTGACTCTTTATACTCAGCTGGTCGGTTGAAACAATCTTGGTCTGGATTTTTACTCTCTGGACCTGAACTATCCATTTCTGTAACAGTGGTGCACAGAATCGATTCTCTGAACATACACCTCATCTACCCTTGAAATGGGTCTGGAGGCGAACCGTGGCCGGTTGTACCTAAGAAACACCTAACACCAAACACCTCTTTGCAATACAGAGCTATACAGCTCTGGAAAAATCTAAAAGACCACAGTAAAATGTCTCGTTTCACTTATTTCTGGCTGTGCATCTGTGAGTAATATATTCTTTTTTCCGAACTCCTGCCTGGCTCGTCCCTGCTTCTCATTGATGAAGGCCTTCTTACTTGCTTTATGGGACTTCAGTCCTGTTTCTAGGAAGCTGTTATAAACTGTCCTAGCAGGGCACTTCACACCACTTAATGTTTCTTTTTGAAGGTCACATGATGTCATGATGATTCACGAGTCACTGATGGATAAGTTGATGGATAAGATGTTGGATAAGATGATCATCTCTGCTTTCTGGTCGTTCCCAGTGTCTCCTGCTTCACCTTGTTCTTATGTACTGCTGTCTTAGAAACTTTGAGCCTGGAAGCAGCCTGCCGTTTAGGGTAGCCTTCTGCCAAGAGAACTAAGATTAAACCGAGATTTAAAAATGCGGTTTTTTTTTTTTAAATATAGAGTGGTCTCTTAATTTTTTCCAGAGATGGATGCTAGCACCATCTTCTCTGAGAAGGTTCAGATTAAAGCTGTGATGCTGTGCTGAGGATGCCCATAATTAGATACATTTCTATAAGGTCACGGCGTACTAACGCATGTCGAAAGACGACCGTGTATCGGGGAGCGGGGAGAAGCTGGTCCCAGGTGTGGCGTCTGCAAACGTCTGATGGCGCAATACGGACCATCCGATCAAGCACATCGATTATACTCCTGCGTGTGAGCTGTGGGGGCTGCCACAGTAATTAGGGCTTTTAAGGTGTGGATTATCCAAAGAGAAAAGGTCAAACAGCTATAAATATTGACACGGCACAGAGGCTGTCGGAGATCCGCTGGGCCCAGAAGGAGGGGGCTCCTTGGAGCATCTCCACGAGCCCCTGGTCTCGGGCAAAAAGCAAGCAGATCTTGTTATTTCTCTTCCAGCTGAACAGGAGACGGGAACCGACTGGGTTTGTTTTTGGTTTCTTGTATTTATCCACCAGGTCCGTCGTAGGGAGTTGGTGGGGGGGGGCATGCTTGGGTGCCGGAGCGAGCCCTTCCTTTCTATACCCGTAGGATACATAAATACGAGCCTGTTTCCAAAGCAGGAACAAGTGGCGGTGTCCTCCATCCATGAGGGGACTCACCCACACATTTAGCTGATGAGGGTCGGGGGGGGCGGGGGGGGGAGTGCCATCATTTTGACAGACGTCATGCTGCGGGCTGCTTCCTCCTCGCCGGCCGAAAGGGTTCGTGACCCGAAGAGCCGTTTCCCAGAAGTTAAGCTGAAAGGCACCATCGCTGATTTTCTGCTTGATGCTCATGCCAAGTTTGCAGAAGAAGCCGGAGACATCCGGTATAATCCTCTATAATCATAAAAGTATTATATCATAAAAAATCATCTTAGTAATATTTGGTTTGGCTTGGGATTACACACACACATATAAATGAATTTAGGAAACATTTTATAGTCCTTGTAAAATGAAAAAAGCAGCTTGTTCACTTAGTTCAAGTGGGAAGATCATTTCCATCTACACATTACTTATATTGAAATGGTAAAATAATTCCTGTGTTTGTCAGAACTGCTACAGAGGTACTCATGAAGCGGATTGTGGGGCACATTATAACAAATAAACAGCGCTTAGCAATAATATAAACCACAAAATCTTTGTGAGAGATTTCTGAAAACCTGGCCTGTCGAACTTGAACTGCGGAAAAAAAGAACAGATCCTGAAAGATGGAATTCCTCTCCTCTCTGATCCGGGTCCGAACGTGAGGGATATATTCTCCAAATGTGTATGCTTTCCTGTGCGGGGGAATTTTTTGAATGGAGCGAGTGTCACCAGGGATACAAGAACACGGACAGCTTCAGTGCTCATGGGCCCCCCCAAGCGATGTTCCCCGACACCAACCGTCAGCAGGGACTTTCACTCATCCGGTTCAGGGTTTTCAAACTGACCCTCAACATCAGCAATCATGCATGTTGCATTTCGCTGGCAGTGGATGCATTCCTTACCTTGACATGCATGCATGCATATTAATAATATATTCATAAACAAATAAATAAACATTTATATCATCATTGATAGTGCCATAAAATTTGAACTGCATCTCTATCCGTGCGTCGGTGCTGTAGGTGGAGGCAGCTAGCTTTGTATTGCCGTTACTATAATAAACACCATACAAATAGATTTATCCCAGGATATCACAGAGATCGCCTGGATATCCCAGGATCCTTTGCCCTCTCTGCCGCTTTCCCTCCCGCGCCTACACCTGGACGCAGTCCACACCACCAGCGCTGTATTAAGTTATCCAGCTTGTTAAGAATTTGTGACAGAGCGAGTCAGAAAACGCAGGAAGCAGGTCGGGGAGTAGCCTGACTGCCTGCGTTTCATCGAGCACCGCAAAAATCCGCGTTAACTGGCGTTAACCAGGTCAGTTTGTCAGGTTCGGGGGCCACGTTGGCTTGGAGCGGGCCGCTAATGGCCGTTTGCAGATTTCATCGAATCCCAGGATAATATCAATTAGCCTGTAGCATAAACCATACAGGCCCGATCAGGGCAAGTTACTAAGCGCATTTATTACGAAGACGCTCTGCGTAGTTTCGGCGCTATTACCGCCTTATTATTGTCGAGATTAGTAGCCCCCTCCCTCCGGCCACCCCGGAGGATGTGTCCGGCTCTGTTATGGGCGGCGTGTGTCACTTTAAATACTGCACTTCCAGAGAAGCGGAGAGGGAAAACACCCACACCGAGCAGAGGAGCAGCCGACGAAACCCCAGGCCACTTAACGTGATTTATGTGGCACGAGGTAGCGATGCGAATTACCTCTAGACGCGGGCAGAAGCCGCAGAGACAGAGATATGGCACGGCGCGTCATCTTATTCTTGGGGGGGGTGTGTGATTTTATTTGGTGGAGCGTGCCTGGTCTATCTACCCACCTCCCTGGTGGGAGGAAAAAGGGAAAAAAACGACATGTGATGCCGTGTGTCACGGAAGTGGCGCTTAACACAGAGTCTTACCCTCGTTAATTCTAAATATTAATGATCCATGTGAAGAAAGGCACAAATGAATCATCGCTGCTGAAAACCGTTACAGCGCAGGCATGAGGATCACCGGAGAAAGCTCTGGCAGTTCATATTTCTCGGTAAATATTTACTATAGGAATGTTTACAGTAGGGTCGTGCTGCAGCGCTTAGGGCCGTAATTTCAACAATTAGTTGATTACATTGCTAGGCCCATCCCACCAAGTACTGTGTCAACTACCTATGACAGGAATTAAAACACGAGAACTGGGGAGAACGGGCGGAAAGTTTTTCATATCTATAAAAGATTTACACAGCGAATAACATCTGTCATCTGAATCAGCACAAGCCAGCGCAACCAGGGAAATGTTTCTTTGTTGGTTGTCATGGTGAAGGTCTGCCTTTCCTAGCGGCCTGTCAGACATACCCTCTACAGAAAGCAGACGGCTGGCTTGGCGTTTGCTGAGCGGCAGCGCCCCTAGTGGTCACACTGAACACCTAATTTGAAGGATGACCTCATTGCCTGCCTGTTTGCTTTGCTGCACGCTGCGCGCTGTTTAAATATCACCGGAGACCTCTGAATAGAAACAGAGCAGAGAGGCAGAAGAGACTTGACAGCGTATTACTGCTCAGAAGAGTTTAACAGCCACTCGAGCGCAAAATAAACACAGGTCCACATTTACTCTATCGCCAATCTCGTGCAACACAAACAAAACAACCTGTATATTTTCAGCGCCCGTGCAACTGAAAGTACAGCTAAATATTTTTACTTTATGAAGTATTTATAGTCAGACACGCAAAGTCACCTTGTCTTGTAGACAGCAGTCCGGTGAATGAGTTTCCCCCCATTTCGAATAAATTGTGCTTTTGTTTCCATGTTTTCTCTGAAAACCTACAATCAGGTGACGTGAACAGTGCAGAGTGATTGTATATAGGAATGATTCTCTGTCCAAAGCACATTTGCCACCAGCAGATGTGAAACAGAAACGGACACATTTTCTCTTCCTCACGGTCAGCAAACTCACTTCTTGTAACACTGACATTTTCCCAGAGCACACAATGCGAGTCTCATATACATCATCAGCACAGCAAACATACAGTTTTATTTCTCATTTTTACAAGGGGCTGGCGTTTCAGCATGGCTGTACATGTGTAAGTTCAGGAACAGATTCAGGGATAGATTTTCCGGTAGCCTCGTAAAAGGACTTTGCAGATGTTGAACTGACAGCGGACCCAGGTGACTGGATGTGGTGCTACAGAATATACTGGGCGATGAGGCCAAACTGGGCCAATACCAAGTGCTGTACTGGAGCTGTATTCAGGTTTGGTTGATGTTCGGTGCAGGAATGAGGAATTTTTCCAGACCTGTGCAAAGCTGTGCATTTTTTGATCTGTGGATCCTCATAAATACCAAGTAAACCTTCTAGGCCATTATATTGTTCATTGCTTTGGCAGCTTCACCTTCTGACATACTTTTGAAGGAGATTTTCTCTACTGTCTTTGCCAGTAACAAAACACTTGGTACGTTCATCCAGGCCTCGGCCAATGGGCCGTGTTGTGGTCACATGACCTCTGTGCCGATCTGAAGGACGAGCGTACAGCTGGGTGACCGGAGCAGAGCGGTGTGACGGGGGGCACTGCGTGGCCCCTCCATCTGTCAAGGGGAGCCTGCTGCTCAGGGTTCACGCGCGGGGCGCCCCCACTCTGGCTCCATGCGACGCTTGACCAGCTACCTACCATTTTCTGCTTTCGGCTAAACATGGAAAAAAAATTCTGCCAAGGATATTCAAATATATATTTTTAATTAAAAAAACTGTGAATTTTCGCTTTCTGTCATCAAATGTATGACCCGGTTATGACATAAAACAGATCAGTTTAATAACCCAGCAGATTCATTTAAGATCTATAGGCCTATTGCTTGAGTAATTTGTTTATTTAGATTCATGATTTCATACCATTCTAATTATACAAGCCTATCCACATTAAAGTAGGCTATTAGAATTCAGAGCATGGGAAAATCAGCTCTGCAATGATCATTTCATGCCTCTGATGACTTAATTGTTTTAATGATGGAATCCCCCCAAACCTCCGTGTGACCACGCGGCCATCGCGTAAGTGCTGAGCCCTGATTGGCCACTTGGTTTATCATCCGTTCATGCAGATGTCGTCAGTGCGAGTGTTATTCGCAAAGCGAGCTGTAGTACATTTGATTTTCGTTAAAAAGACGTTTCGGGAAATCCTACGTTCTACACTCTCCATTCTTTTTTTCTTTTTAACTTCCATCTCCTTCGTCTCCGCTTTCCCGCAAGTGAAAAATGGTCGCCAGGCTGAGATTAAGCGTTTACCACATACAGTAGAAATTTACCACACCTGCAATTAAATCGACCCCAGGGGTGCGTGGAACAGATGTAAGGAAACCTGCTGAGGTATAATAAGAATTTTCTGTCAGTGACAATCTGACAGCTTGTTCAACTGCATAAAATATACTGTCATATTTCCCATAAGTATCACAAGAAGACAAATTGTCACGGAAGCAAAATCAATACACCGACTGCACTGGACACAGACAATAGCTGTTCAAAATAAGAGTATATCTTCATCTTAAGGACTCCAAATTTATGGGTGAGATTGACCTCGCTTGCGCTTTGCACTGTACTGTACTGTGAATACGACTGGATCATTATTCGCTGCTGTGTGGAGTGTGGTTAGTAGGCTATTCTGTGGTTAAAAGGAAGGAGCAGAGCAGCTCCAAGAGCAGCGGGTGATTTATAGGGGATGGGTTTCAGCCCAGCTTCTATGGGATGTGGTTGAGGGAAACGCAGCTGGGAGCGAGGGAGTATTTTTCCAGCGTGTGGCTATTACCGCCCCCTACAGTTCGCTGGCGGTATGGTACAGTGTTGGAAAGGCGGCGAACGGGGATGTTAGGATTGCTGTCGATTGGCCATTTTTAAGGTGGATTAATTATGATTTACCGCCTTATTAGTACCACGGATACAAACGGTCTTACATAAAATAAGGTTAGCACCAAGTTCACCTTAAATCCAAGTATCAAAAACCGTATGGTAGGAATTTATGGAGCGAGCTTTTGCGAAATGTTGAGGTAAAAATTTGATTTGATTGTGTTTAAAAATTGCATTGTAGATGGTAAGTGAGAAAGTGCCAAATATAACTCCAAGAAACATTCTATCAGTCGGAATTAATTATATTTCATAATTCAATCGCATTCCTTAAAGTCGGTATCGTTTATTAATTAAATAATGGAAAAAGAAATGTTTAGAAAACAGAAGTGGCATATTACCATGTGTAATATATACGTTATATTTACACCAGTTTGTACCATCTCACAGAGCTCCAGTTACATTACTAGGCCTTTAACAAAATACAATTAAAAAATAATTTCATTAATTACTTACTCGCCGGCACGAAATGCATCTATGCGCGTAAACTGGCGGATGAAGGAAATAACGAGCGTGATTTGGGGTCTGGTGCGCGAGAGCAATGGCTTATGGAGATCGAGCAATCATTTAGAGACAGGGGTAGCCTCTGGTGTGGAGAGGTAAGGTCACTGTTCGTTCAAGATATCGCACAATAATATATAACCCACCATAGATTTACGTAGAAGTCCTATGTAGCGCTGTCCCTAATGATTTCTTTCCCATTTAAATTCAGTGACGTGAGTTCTAACAAACGCTTTTGCAATGCAAACTATAATGCAGTCTCTTGTAATCGAGGCAGGTTTAACTCCACTTAGCCAAAGGATAGTGTCCCTGTCAATTCGCTTGCACTTTAGACAGGCTATTTACAATACTATGAGGTCCTTCCAAATGGTCTAATCAGACACACGCATTTTTTTAAACTAGAAATTCATTACTAAAGTCAGAAGAGAAACCTGCGTTTTTCAACGTGACTGATGTCAAATAAACTTACTGTATAAACTGCGCCGTTTCATAACCGGACAAGTTACATGAGAGATTCTTCTGAAAATGCAGGGCTGACCCAATGGAATGTAACATACGTCCGTCCCTTATAATGTTATTTTCAGCAAATTAAGTGTGACATACCTAAAAGAATTACTTATCAAACCTAGGAATGCTGTGAAGCGTTATCACCCTCGTTGTAAAACGTCATCCTGAGTTACATCAACCGAACAACGCGTCAGTTTAAATGGCTAGTACACTTTCTGAATAAGATATCCTTAATATCTTAAAATAATAATAATAAGTTAAAAGTTATGTGTGGCAGCGCTGCACGTTTTATTTATTTGTTGTTTTTATTTACTAGTTACCCTGGGAGTTTCATTAAACGCTACGAATACAGTTTGCGTGCGAGCATGCGCAGTGCTGAAATTTCTACGTCGTGTTTACTGCGTGGCCTGTACTTGTGGGGCCTAACCCCCTCTTCTGGGAAAGTCAAACTCTACACTCAGGCCCAGCTCTCCAATAGAGGAAGGAAAGCGAGACCCCTGTTAAATGCAGTGACTCAGTACTTTCTACCTATAACATTCAAATACACTCTTAAACAATGCACAGCTTAAAATAACAATGTATTACTCATGCTATTAATTAATATTTACAAGAGGAGTAAATTTCATTAGTCCATGAGCTGCTGAAACATTTTCAGCATACTGGAAAATGTTGTCTTTTGATGAGAATGCTGTTGCCTTTGTGGAAGGGATTTATTTGAAGTTCTGTGTATTTTTGGACACTTAAAGATCTAGCAATAGGACAAGTTCTGTGAAATAAGTGTATTGGGAGACTGAGCCTGTGGACACAGGCCTTAAATCACACACACGGACTAAATGAACATGTGCATATTAAAGAAGTGGATGAAAGAGACCTCTTTAGTTAGACAGTACATCGGCTTGTGTTATTGTATGACTGAATGGATGCGATGTGCACAAATTGGGCTAGTTGGAGTATATCTTAAAGAGTATCGACTTTTCAATCTCATTGAGCTGGGCCATTTTTTCTACCTGCATTGTCAAAATGACAGTTTTTTTATTCACAGTTATTGACATTTGCTACCTTCATGATGGATAGAACTGATGTGAGAGGATTACATTAAATAATAATCTGGGTGCATATTCAGTAATAAGTAATCTTAATCATGGACAAATGCCTCGCTTACTGTTAATTTGGCTAGGCTTTTAGCTGATAGATAGGCACTCATTGGTTAGACTTGTCGCTATGACATCATCTGCTTTATATTTGGAAGGTTCTACGACCATTGAGTTATCCTGAGATGAGGGCATCCAACCCCCCTGCAGCCTTGAACAGGATAAGTGGTTATGGAAAATGGATGGATGAATGGATAGATAGATAGATGGATTGATGTATGGATGGAGGGCTTCAGTTCATGCCCTAGAACATGTATTCTAAGGAGATACATATACTTTCAGTTTTACATTTTTACTCTTTAAATAGGAAGTTAATGATATTAGCTGTTTTTTATTTAACAAAACCCAAAACATTAAGCTGGACAGGACGATGGAGTAGACACCGTTAGTATGGGGAACATTAATTGGTTGGCGAGGACATTGTAGAGTACGCCTACTACAGACTTTGGACTGTTGATCGGAATACCACGGTATTTGGAAAAAATAGTGTAATTCACTGTGGTTGTTTTCAGATAGTTATTCTATCCCAAGGGTTCTAGCATAAACCCAGGTGTTTAAATACAGTATGTCACAGCACTGTAAGATTAGAAGTCATTAGTATTGAGTTGCGATGGCTAAACGGCACCAGCCCAGTACAGGAAGTATACTTCACAATGTGTGAGAACTTCTAGGTTCTATTGTCTGTATGGTAACATATATCCTGTGTGATATAGCCTGAGTGATACAATCATCGAAGTGAAATCAATTGGATCATCCCGGGGAGATAATAAATCCACCAAGTCATGTTTATGTTCAAAAGAAAAAGTCATTACATTTCTCCCCCTGGCAATTCCCTAGATAAGTTGCGTAACTATGCAAAGTTATTGGCCTTTGCAGAGCACCAGAGCCAGTAGGATGACATTTAATAAACATTGTACTCATTTTCTCTCACACCACAGCATGGCAAGGCCACAAAAGCACTTAGCTCTGGATATCTGGTAGAAAGTCACCTAATGCGTTGTTTTGGTTCAGCCCTGATTGCGGTCACCATAAATCAACGAAATTCTGCAGATCCTGATGCAGTTTGGCAGACACTCGCGAGTTCAATACTCGCCGCACCAGATGATCAGGTTTCCGCGTCCACAGCGATATCGGGGGCTTGTAGCCTAGGGTTTCTATGGCGATAGCGGTGAGGCGTCCTGTCTGCCTGGCACGGAGGTATGCGCTGCGTCACGGGCCACGAACATACAGTGAACCCAATTTTATGACTTCTGAACAGTAGTGAAATATGCCTGTGGGTGGGTGGGGGTTGGGAAAGTCGACTGCATTTGTTTGAATGGTGTAAGGAGCCAGTGTCCAGGCAGAGACTCGTGGACAATCTTTGTGTGGAGTTAGGGTAGCCGATGAAAGATTTGTGATGGAGTGGGGGCATGTCATTTTGTATGTGTATAGAGGGGTTTTGGGGGGGGTCACTCTTGGAATAAGGGAAGAGGTTCATGGGGAGGAATGTATACAGACTGTCAGGGAGGGAATGACTGGGGATGGATCTCTACAGAGACTTTAAATACATCTATCATCCCACTGAGGAGGTTTGGTTGATTTTGGTGTGGGGGGGGCATCCCCTCCTGTACGCTGGAAAAGGGGGAGGGTGGGTGGGTGAGTTGCCATTATCAGCTTTTCCTGATATCAGATGTCAACGTGAAGGAGTTTGTTTAAAACCAGGAACCCCCAGTGTCTGTGTGAGAGCAGCTTGTTTAAAGGACGTTATAAACACCCCGTAAAGAGCTCCAGGCCTGCTCTCAGTCCCATAACCCAGATTGCCCCAGACACACAGATCCACCAGTACTCCCCTATGCGTGCCATTATAATGTTATTTCGTGGATTCGGTGCCTGTCATTTTGTAAATTTTTCGCTTTCAATTTGTTGTTTATATTTTCGTACATGGCCCTAAACAGTCAGCTGACAGGAAATCTTGAGTGTATGTGCCTCCCATCCGAAATTTTGCATTTTTTGCATGTGCACGTGCATGTATTCGCGATGGCGTGAGTGTGTGTGGTTGCGTGTGTCTGTGTGTGTCAGCAGTGGCTGGTGGGGGGGTGGGGGAGATGGAATGCGGTGCTGTAATGGTGTTGGGGAAGATGGAGATTGGTGCGGTGCTGTGTGTGTGGGGGGGTCCATCAGCGAGGGGTTCACCGGCCGGTCATGCATCCTGAATGCAGAAGCGCTGGAGAGGCAACGAGGGACAGGAGGAATAGTTGCGCCTTAGCAACGGAGGCTGCGAGGCTGGGTGGCGGCCAGGCCGAAGGGGGGGGCGATTCCCGCGAGGGCCAGCCTGCCACGCCAGAGAGTGCTTTATGGCAGCCGGGGGGACAATAGACCCCGGGGTCGACACGGTGATGGGCGCGGGCTGGGCCTCCGCGCCAGAAGGCTCTGAGTCGCACCTCCAAACATTCAACCGGGTCCATGTTTTTTTTTTGTCTGTGAGGGTGGTGAAGAAGTTTGCGTCCTCTGAATGCCGGCAGTGCGAGCACGGGGCGGGGGTGGGGGGGGGGGCATGGTTGAGGGCCCTGTTCATGGGGGGGGGCGAGGCCCAGCAGGACCCTCTCAC
>JAODKM010000044.1:2238770-2255915 GCA_026780845.1 Petrocephalus sullivani | reverse complement strand
ACGGCGGTGGATAGGTTGCCGGCCATATGCGACAGCAAGGTAAGGGGAGGAAAGGGGGGGGCGAGGAGGAAGGCGCAAGGGGGGTGGTTATGAGAAACATGCCCTTTCGAAGATGCTAATGTTAATCTCTAGTTTTTATTAACTACTGATTTAAGGGTTATTGTAATTTGTGGGTCAGACGCTCCTGTTCGCTCATGCCTGTTCGGGCAGACACTGGCATGTCCAAGATGCAGCCAGTGGCCTGGGGTCATGTGACCTGCGCGTTGCTGGGCAGGCCCGGCGCTGCATCCGAATATGCATGAGGCAGAAACACAGCTGCTGTGACTCTCAGGGCTCTCAGGGGAAGGGGCGTGCCAGAGGCCCGGCGCCATCTTGTGGACAAATGGCGGATTCCTAGTCACTGCGCTGGAGGGAGGTGGGGCTTACATGTACACCAGATCAAGAGCCAATCAGAGCTCTCATTCACCACCGAACTGCATTCTGGGATATACTCAGATTCAAAAGACAGGGCGCATTGAATTCCATGCAAGTATGTGCCGTCTGCTGTGGTAAATGTGACCAATAAAAATCAAGATTATTAAAAACTGTTGTGGAAACAAAGCAACAATCAACAGGAATGAATGGAACCAGTTAGGAGCTGATATGGAAACGCTGCTTTACATCTGCAGTTAGAGCCGTTATGTGTCACACGATGTCGTGTGGTGAGGAGTACCATCTGTCTGCAAGTGACATAATCCGGTCTGGAATTAATCTGAGTGTATGTGACTGTGACATGCCGGCCGGGTGGATGAGGGACAGCTGGCTCCAAGGCTTTAAGAGGGGCACCGTCGTAAGGGTGTCCGTGTGACCGGAAGTGGGCGCTGACGCCGAATGTGACTGGCAACCCCCCCTCTCATGGTCATGTGACTGGAGAGACAGGAATGTTGGAGAAGCAGTATGACAAACTGTTCACCTTAGCTGCCCTTAATCTATGTACTGAATATATGGTGGAGGGCACGGAATGCACAATTTCAGACTTTATATATAGAACCAGAAAGTTGTTCGGTCAAATCTCTGGAGATCGCAGTGGTGGGTTGGTTGCTTCTAGACTCTCACTCAAGAAGTTGCTCCAGGGTCCCCCGCCCCTCCTGAGATGTTTCAAAAACTAAAGGTGCTTTTCCACCGCTCACCATACCACAGTTCTGAACTTGGTGCAGTGGAATAGCGTCCTAAATAAATTACTTGCAAGACTGTAGCTAGCTAGCTAGCCGGTTAGCGGAACACGCCACTATAGCATCTCCTGAATAAGGAACACGCGTATTTAATGCTTAGTGTCATACTGCCGGCGCTGTCTCAAGAACTTTCTTTAGGCTGAATCGCTCCAGTAAAACATGATTTTCCGTGACTGCAGAGAAGGACTGAACCCAGTTCAGAGTGTGAATAAGCCGGCGGACTCGACCACAGCCTGGAACCGTGGTGATCTTGCGCCTTTAAAAGGTCCAAAGACGTGGTTAGATCAAACCAGAGTCAGTCATTGTGGGGTGAGGCCGGCATTACAGGCACCGTACTGCGGTCTCAAAGCGGAGGCGCTGGAGTCTGGGCCGTGTTAGAGCGGCAGGGGGCCCATTCTTCCTCCCCGCTTACTGCCGCGAGGACCTGTGTGAGTCGGGGGAACCGGCACGCCGTCCTGCAGCGGTACCAAATCTTACGGCTTTCATATTTCCCCAGGCCTGTAATGCAGTGTGATTTGTGGTTAGACTCCCGTGTCTGGGAGTGAAGTATCTTTTGAGTTCCCGTCCTGCGGCGAAACGCTCCCCGCTGGCCGGCTGGGACCCGGCCCGGAGGCCGCGGTGCCAGCGGTGCCGGAATGCGTGACTAAGGGTCCCACATGTTGTGCCTGGGAGCGGATCGGATGGGATCGGCGCGGCGCTGCCCCCGCCCAGACCACATGGGCTCACAGCGGCTCCCTGTCATCATTCCTCCGCCTGTTTCTTCGGCCTCCCTTTTCCCCTCTCGGCGGGAGCTCGCCCGCAGCTGCGCTCGCACAAACTGTGCCGGACAGACAAATTGCAAGGATGTTCACCATCCCGTGTGCTGCTCTAGAAGAGGATCCTGGTACCTGGACAAATTCCATCCGCAAGGAGCAGCGCTTCCGCAGAGCAGATTTCTTACCCTGACATTTAAAAGCTGGAGGACCTGTAGACCTAGTAGAACATTTTTAACTTGATAGTTTACTGAAATATGCTGGTTTTGCCCCTCGGTAACCGGCTGTAAAAGGCTATACATCTCAGTGAAGCCCTGAGCTGCCTATGTGTCCCGCAGTTTGGCCTCATCCTGATTACCTTCCTGTGCCTGAGATGTCACTGCAGCCCTTAAGGGGAAAAGGCCAGACATGTTGTGTGCCTGAGATCGGGAAGTCGGTGCGACAGAGGGCCGGCTTGTTCCAACCCAGCATAGTAGTGGCTGAATTTCATTGCTGAGTGATAGCAGTTCAAAGGTCTGTTGTTTCAGTTAGCTGACACCTCCTTCCTGCCACATGAGTCTGGTCTTCAGCACCACTTCCTGTGACATGACTCATATACCCCACCCGAAGAAGACTAAGTAAAATTATAAAATTTACATATTATGCTGGCTTATGAGGGCACAGAATTACAGTGAGGCATTCTATACAATATATTATGGTGTCTGGTGGCACCATAAGTCAATAGGTAAAGACTGTGTTTGTAAATGTTGACAGTAGCTGAGCACACAACCTGTCTGGCACGGTAGGAAGGTCCTGGAGCCATCAGCATGGCCCACGGCGGCCTGCTGACAGAGCTCCTCTCGCACGTCACCTTCCATTTCCCCCTTCAGATCCTCCCAGGAACGCTGTCAGTCCAAGAGCGCGAGTTAAACACCGTTGTGGGGCCCGGCTGCAATAAAGCTTTTCACCTTGATTTCAGATGCATTTTCTCGCACGGGTGGCGACAGGGTAACACGGCCGACGGGGGTGGCACCGTCTGAGGGGGAATGGAGCTTTGAGCCGCGGCCGGCTGCGATGTGTGAGGCGCTATTGGGAGATGAGTTGTGTCAGGTGATCTGGAGTAGGCGCGGGGCAGCGGGTGCCGGGGCCCAGCATTACCGCACTTACGCGGCGTGGCAGGTGGGAGATTGTATCTCGACTGTGATTTTATTTACAATAGAAATGCTCATTTCTGATACTAAGCATGAGGTTGTTGTGGAGCTCATAATAATGCATAATGATGTTTAAAATCTGTTTAAAAAACCTCATTTGATTCAGTCCTCCTGCCATGGCTGCCCCAACCAAAGCTAAACTGGTGAAACTTCATAGAATAAAATATAAAATCCCAGAATAATATACAAACCATCCCTCCATCCAACCGTATATCCAGTATAAGGTTGCAGTGGGCGTAGAGCCAATGCCATTTGAGAAATCCAGGATGGGTTGCGAGGCCTAACACTCACACACATGTTAGTTTAGGGTCACGGATCCATGGGGCTTGGACTTAAACCCACAACCCATGAGGCCAAGCACTACCCACTGAGCTGGGGGGGGCGCTCCCTTTAAAGTCCAGCAGGAGGCCAGGCTCTTTCATTTGAATAGCAACCTGCCTGCTCTAGCACGCCCCCCGCCCCCCCTCCAGAACAGGTGCCACCAGTAATTATTCCCGAACCGAAAACCACCAATTCGTTTTGCTGAGAAAACGGCGCCGACGCTCAGCTATTGCCAAATGCCGATAACGGCTTTCAAAAAGACCCGGACTGACTTTACGAGGGAACGTGCACAAAACATAGGAAGACCGATCGTCCAGAGCTTGTCTGGGTCGTTTTCTCCTGGGAGGAAATCTGTCGCACCATCTAAATTCGCCAGGAAACCTCAGGACAGGCAACACCCGCACCTAGAGGGAGACCCTCGCGGCACAGGCCACTGCTTTTTGGATGGGCACCGGTGAGGACGCCCTCGCCTCACTCGCCCACCCGTGAGGATGCCCTTGCCTTACTCGCTCGCCTTTGAGGAGGCCCTCGCCTCGTTTGCCCACCCGTGAGGAGGCCCTCGCCTCACTCGAGGCATTTCCTCTCCCTCCTTCTGTGTTAACCTCCAAAGTCCTGATAAGATTATCTCGTCTGGCCTTTTTATTTTGCACCTTGAGTAATTTACTCAGCAGGCATGGAAGGCGGTTCGGCGGCACGGGGAGATAATAAATATCGTATCAAGGGGGGGTCTGTCGCCGGCTGTGCGGGGTACACCTCAGCTGCTCGGCCGTGTAATTGCTGCCAAATGAAAGCGGGGGGGTTTGTTTTGTTTTGCTCCAGTGTTGATATAAAACCAAACATGGCCTTTCTAGCCCCCCCCACCCCTCCCTGCCTGATAGAGGTTTGTTACCTATGTGGGCGGTACCAAGTGGCCAGGAGGTCACATGACCCCTGCTTCTGATTTAGGTGTCTCGCAAACCTGCTGTACCGCTTGACAGCACTATGCATTCACAGCATCCTGTGGATTTGATGCGTCTGAGAAAGAAGTGGTCAGAACACAGGCACTATGAGTTTGTGGGTGAGAAGGACGGCTTTTCAGCTGCACGCGGCTGCTTGTAGAGGATCTGGTCTAACACGTGTGGGGCGGCCCATCTTATAGGTGGCCTCACTGCCAGTCAATACACAGTTGGATGGCTGCCCTGGGCCAGGGGTGGCTTTGTTGTTTTTAGGACCACACTCAAAAAGGCACTTTTCCCCCTCCTAGATGTTTCAAAAAATAAATAAATAACTGACTGTTTGTGGCCATCAGGGGGCCCCCACATGAATAGGTGGTCTGAGTGGCGGTAAACATGGCTGCTGCCTACGGCACCATCTTCTGAGGGGAGCCCAGTTTAGGGCGGGGGGGGGGGCTGGGGGTTAAACCATTTTTATAAATATATCATATACCGCGCTATACTATTGAATATACTAATATTTGTACAACTCCCTATTCCTTTGACTAATGCTACCTCTAGCCAGCAGTTTAAGTCACAGTGGGGGCGTGGCTGTGGACGGTTGCTAGCCAATAAGGCAAGCGCTCATATTTCTGCTACCAATCAAATAAAAGTATCGTCGCTGTTTTACCCATTTTTACTGACACGGGATTGGATGTTTAAACGTAACCAGGAAGAAGGATGAACAACAGCAGAAGCAAACCAAGTGAGGATTTATTTGAAACTACGAAATCATGTACATTTTCACAAAAAAAGAAAGAATATAATTTTTCCGGGACAGTTGCTCAAAAAAGGACAATCCGGGGAAAACCGGGACAGGAGGCATCATGTGAGTGCTGTCCGGCGCTGGATGGCCTGGTCTCACACGTCACGGTGGCCACTCCCTTAATGGCTTAAGAAACCCCCCTCCAGGACACGGGCAGCGTGATCATGAACCAGCCCCACTGCCACATTCACCACAAATCTGTGAATAAAGCACCGAGTTCCGCCCCCCCCTCGGTCTTCCTGACACCTCCCACCTGGGACTCCAGCCATATTAATATTCACTTTCACACCCCTAAAATGTATTAAGATGTGTGTGCGTTTAAATATAGCCCCTAATGTGTATCTATTATACACATAATAATCTATGACTGCGCGTGTGTTTGTGCAGAGTCCCGCTCTCTCCGAGAAAGGTCCATGCTTCATGGTAGTACGTGACCTACATAATTTACACTCATACTGGCGCTATCATTTCAGGTCAAACAAGCCCTCTAGGCCACTCACCGCAGCAGCGAAATGTTGACTTCAGATCTCCTTAGTCGTTCTTTAGACAATGAGAGAGTCGCATTATAGTATAGTATTGTGTCATGGATCTGATTATGTTGTGGAGTGTGGGTGATGTTTGGCTTTAACCTAAGAGCACGCACGCTTTGTGTTCAGAATGTGTGTGTGTTTTATGTGTGTGTTTTTTCTAATTAAGTTTTTATTTGCCATGTGTATATTGGAATCTGTTTTTTTAATTTTTCAAGACATCCATGCACATATATAGATCAAGATAAATGTTACTGATCCCAGGAGGAAGTTCTTGAATACATAGGTCAGGGCGCGCAGCTCAGAAGGTTAAAACCCTGGCTGAGCACAGGATTGGAACAGGCGACCTTCTGACCAGAGGCACAGGGGCCTAACCTGCTGAGCCCCACAGCGCCCCCTGCAGACGTGCACGGTTTCTGACCGCATGCATGTCTCAGCCAACGCTCAACCACACCGTCTGCCCCATCCCCACTGCCGCTGACCTGGGGCCAGGCTGGAGCAGCCGGACCACCTGCCCTTACAGGTGCACTTTCCGTGGACCCTGGCACGGCAAACTGGCTTATTAGTTAAAGAAATTAGCCGGCAAAGGGCATGGTTTCTGTCAGCTCTGGTGGCATCTCTGTCTGCGTGTGTGTTTTCACTCAGGGAAAGTCCCATACGGACAGAGTGGGAGAACAGATGGTGTGCCCTTAGCTATCGCTAAACCGAATCCAATGGCCATCAGCGGATACGTCAGCGGCGCATCTGTTTGTGTCCCTGCCTCTGCGTATACACGCCGAATGATGAGTTACTCTAAACACCTTGTTTGCTCTCATTCTCATACGTTTATTCAGTTTATAGACATACAGACAGCTCCTGACTTAAGTAGCTCTGGACTTACGCAAAATATACCAGAGATTCATGCAGTTTACGGAAGCGCTAATGCTAAAATGCAACACGAGCCCGTAAGTAAATTTACACTTTACTCTTTTTTCAAAAATATTACCAGTATACTTCTGGCTTAAGTGTTTTTGCTGTAAGGTGTCTTTAATCGTATGGGAGGGTAAATTCGACTTACAAAATTTGACATACTAGTTTTTGGAACCAATAACTTACGTCAGTCAAGAATTGCTTATATCTACGCTCACTGGAGTGATATTTCCATTCTCTCAGTTTCTGATCCTAACTAGCAAAAATGACCTCTAACCCAAACTGTATATTACTATAGCTATCACAGCAATACGTTTTTCGATTATTATTTCTTCAGAACATGGTTTTATCCATCCATTTTTTGAGAAAGCAGGATGAGACAGTCCCTGGAGCAGTTTGGGGGTCTTGCTTGGGGATCCAATGTTGAAATCACTCTGTCAACCCCAGGATCTGATCCAATAACCAGCCAATCAGACTGAACCTCCTAATCTGCTGAGCCACACAGAAGTTTCTTTGCTCTCTGGCGACTTTACATAAGTGATACCAAACTATTTAAATTTTGTATTGAATTCATGCTCCGAGTCTGGCGACGTCCTGACCCAGTTCTTTAATATAAGATGAGAGGAATGTTTTATGCAAGTCGAATTCGCATACTAAGAAGTCTCCTAATTAACTAATGAATAATTTAAGGGGGGTGGAATATGTACCGTCGCGTGATGGACAGGATCCAGCTCGGCGGTGACGGATTTTTCGGGAAGCTGTTTGCTTTTTAAGCTTTCATTTAATGTTGAGTTAATCTCCTAAAATGTCCGCAGTATAATAAACGCCATCGCCTTTTTTACCGTAGGACTCCGGGCCTCTGAGGTGAGATTTTCCTTCCAGTTTGTCTTTTCTAGAAGGAGAGGATGGTTTAATATTTCCAAGATGATTACTTTTTTTTTTTAAATAACAAACCTGGCACTTCCTGTTCTGTGTACCTCTTAAAATCTCCATCTGACATCTGTGGTATTTCTTTACAGGACATTAGGGGAGGTTAGGGTTACAGACTTTGGTCCCATTGCACACAATTTGTGGTTTAGTGGAGCAGGTACTATATATTTTTTTGCATGTCCCAGGGAGAGTCTTGGAGGACCATTTGAGTCCCAGGCTCCTTCTCAGGGCTAGTTAAAGCCCATGATGCATCTTAGGTAACCTTCAACACTGCCCCCCAGCCCATCCGCCCACCCGCTCCCCGCGGCAAGCTTCAACATTGCAACCGCGCCCCCCCCCCAAACCGTGGCAAGCATCATAAATTTCTGGCCTAAAAGATCGTGGCCCTCCTCGTACAGGATGTGCGTGTGCATGTCCATGTGCGTGTGTGTATGTGTGCATTCACACGCCCGTGTCTCTGAAGAAGAGGACATGGCAGAGACCGATCTCTGGATTGCCCTGCTGTGGAAAGGGGAGGGAGGAGATGTCTGGGTATCATCGGGGGCGGAGTCTGACGGACGCGCTCTGCGCCTGACAGCCTTACAGGGACCAGGGACACGACTGTCCTCCACACACACACACAGACATGCCAGCTGCCGCTCTTCTCCCCGGATCATTCCGGATCCATCATTCCCCGGCACAATTACACACATTTGTCCAAATTAAGTGGACATAATGGCTGTCATCCACACGGCTCAGAAACTGGAGAGCGCTCCGACGCCAGCCCTTCTCTCCTCTAATAACTTCTCCTTCTCTCCTCCCTCCCCATCTCCATTCCTCCTTTCACTCTGCGCCCGTCCCTCTATCTCAGCGTAGCCATTCCTCGGTATTATGCTGAGCAAATCACCTCATCTGTGTTTTCATTCAGAGGGAGACCAGGCTCCACAGCTGGTGAAAAATTGCATATTGTTACAGACTGATAAAACCACACGCGGCCGACTTACATTCTGCTGCGGAGACATCTGATAGCCGAGCGGCAGTGGGGCGCTGGCGCTACCCGGCTCCGGTCTCCTACGAAACTGAATTCTCTCCTCTTTTGCCATTCGCTTGAAAATTACTCCTAGTTTGCGGACAAGGCCCACTTATTACATTTACATACCTGTGGTTCTAGGTTTTACTGTAGCGGTTCTAGGTCTTTCGCGATGGATTTGCAGTATTCTCTGCCTTGCACCCATTACTTGCAGAATAGGCACCGATTCCCTGCAACGCTGCATAGGACAAGCAGGAAGTGGGCAGATGGATGGATGGTTCTAGGTTTTACTGTGGTGGCTCTAGGTTTCACATTACTGGTTCTCAGTTCCACCGTGGTTCCGTTTCATCAGCTTTTTGTGCTCTCCCTTCTGAGGATGTGCAAATGGACCTTTAGTGCGTGGTGCTCGCTGACAGATAAGTCATTTGCTGCATTTCGTTCCACCCCTACTTTCACCACCCGGAACTGATTAACTGAATTGGGGTTAAATGTACCAGGAATACCTCACTCTCCGGCGGGAACCGCGGATGCTGCGATGGCCCAGGACAGCCTGCTGGGCCTCAGCTTCGAGCTTGCCCCCCCCCCCCCACCAAGTGCTGACAGAGATGCATGTACCCGGCATTGCCAATGCGACGACGTTGCATCAGCGAATACACGGTGACGGGCCCGTGCACACGGACAAGCTACTGCAGACAGCCAGGAGGTGGAGGAGTGCAAGATTATGGGATGCCATTACGCTACACAGCACTGCCCCGTCCCCCCCCCACTCAGTGGCAGTTAATCACCATGGACCTCCCCGGTGAGCAGCGGTAAACCCATAAGAAAACACCACAGTCAGAGCTGCTGGTCTGCTCGTGTGATGGGCTGGTCTGGAATGTTTCAAACGACATCCGTGTTTGCAGGACACATTGTGGGGGGTCATGCACTATACCGTATTACTATGGTATCATTATAATACTGTACTACACCACTGCACTATAGTACTATTTCTGTACTATACTACTACTACTATTACTATACTGTACCACACTGTTACACATACATACTCCTACATACTTAGTATACTCCTGTACTCATAGTATTATATCTCTGTTTTAACACTTCTGTTTATATATGCTGCTTATATATCACTATATTAGTTCTGTACCATGTAGCATTATTGTAATACCCCGAGAAGAGTACAGTCCTGTACGGAGGAGACTCAACACCATTTGCCCTGGATAAAGGGCATCATTGGACAAATAAATGATGTAATCTCTGCCCCGCCTTCTGCCCCTCCCCCGGGAAATCCCCCAGCTCTGGCCTCAGTCCAGCCACGTCTGCACCTAGCCTGTTAATTAGCGCCCCGGGCAGAAGTAGGCATGAATACCGTGGTAATTAACGAGCCCCCAGACAGTACTTCTTCTGAGCTTGAGAGTGTGTTGTGATGCTGTAATTAAGCCCATGTGCACTGATTAAGTAATTAACTAATGGCGGACATTAAACACGGAACGTCGCGGCAATAACGTCTCATCGCCATACTTCTGGCACTGGTCGGTGGTAGTGGAGGCTCCAGACCGTGAAGTGAGGGCTGTTTCATCATGCGTCACATGGAAAAGACGGCGGGCTCATGAATAATGTGACATTAACAGAGACAGCCAATCAAAGCCATGTTGCAATGGCATCATCAACACACGCCTTAATGCTTAATGTCCTATTAGTGAGAAAGACATGAATTTAATCCAGCAATAATGGCCTTTCACCCAAATTTGAGACTGAGAAGCGCATCTAAAATTTTTCGTGCAAGAGCTGAAACTCAGCTGGTGCTGTTAAAATACACTTACTAAGGCAGATCTTTGTTAAACGACCCCAACCAATAAGTCTGAGAATCATAGCAGCTGACGTTGCCTGGGAATTTCTATCAGTTAAATACAAAGTTACGCAGAACTTTAAATTCACGTCGAAGTAAATTCTCAAAATTGACTGGGTTTGAATCCCCAGTCGATTGCTGGACAAACTTGTCGTTTCCCCTGCTGATGTTTTCACACGTAATCCAGCCTGAGAGCAGATCTGATTCTGATTAAATCCCTCAGCAAAAAGATGCTGCTCTTCTGAGTTCTGATCAATCACGCTCCCCACCGACCCCCCCATTCTCGACCGTGATACCGATGCGTGTCTTTGTGACACCTTTGATTTGTAGACGTGACCAGATGCGATGGAGGAGGCGACAGAGCCGGTTTGTTATTAAGAGATGGGATCTCATCTTTGACAAGCTTGGCAGTGCCGGAGACAGAATCACACCAAAGTAATTTTACTAGTTTCATATCTCTCCACCGCTGAGTTGCTCGGTGACAGCATGCCTCGACGTGGAATATGCACTGGCTTTAGGCTGGCTGGTTGTCATGGTTACCGCGAGTTCCGTTACCGGGCGTGTATGGCCGTGCCTTCGGTGATGTCACAGTCTTGCTCTTTATGCTGCCGCGTCTTTTCACACTCATGGGAATGACGAGGGGAAGGGCTTGGAATGGAGGCGGATTAAAGGGCGGGGGGCACGGGTGTCCATGAATATCACCCCAAACCCTCCACAATTCTGGAGAATATATTTATAAGATGTTTTTCTGGGGTGAACCTTTAATTCCAGTAGGGTTCATACTTACCTTCAGGAAGTTAACCTAACTCCTCCCAACTGATTGACAGGGGCCCTAAAAAAATTTGAAACATAAAATTGGATTAGTCTTGGTTGGAGGCCCATTATAACATGCTTTCCCGGGGCCCAAAATCTCTAGCAGTGCCCCAGATTACCATTAAAACATTTCAATGCATTATTTTATAGACTTATTATGCTTCCCATGTCATTCATTAATACAGATGTTTATGTGGGCTGATAATCCTAGCGATCGTGATAATTGCAACGTTTAGAGTTTTAAATGACTGTAAATGACTGAACGGCACAATGATTCAGCCACAATGTTGAATTTATTTGAGTATGGAGCTTTTCTGTCTAATAAAGTATGTTTCTGCTAGTAAGGGCCTGTAACCAACTCCTGTAGGCATTTGGGATTTGCTGGAACATCTTGCCCAAATCCTTTTCCATCCAGGTGTTATTTTAATACTTTCTTTGGAAGATAAGTTCATTTTTTCCCCTCTTCTGCTCACCCTCCCTCAAGTCCCATCCGAAATGTGCAACCCAATATTATCATGACGTTATGGGGCCACTTAACCATGCTTCTAAAATAAATCGGCATGAGAGAATAACGGGACAGAATAGGGTCACGGACAAAATGGATTAGATAAATAAATAATATTAGGGATTCAAAAAAGGCACGACCCTGAGATTAGGGAAACTGAGCAGAAGCCCTCAAACCGGCACAGGGGGCTGCAAACTCGCAGTGACCTGAGCTCCGCTTTGAAGCTGTACGGCTTGTCTTAGGCTGACGCAGTGCCCACACACAGGTTCTCAGGCGCGCGGGGAATCGAGCACGCATTCTCCCGTACTATTAATAAGCCATCTCCCGACAGGAAGTGGTCCAGCGCTGCATGGAGTGCCAGGATGCCAGTGGCCCCCAAGTGGTGCTCAGATAAGTTTCTGCTGCCATTATGCAGCAAGACATGCAGGTGGAGTCAGACAGCACCCAGTGCCTAAAGGTGATGCCATTACACTGCAAATAATGGGATTTGAACCCACAACCTTCCGAAACACAGCCACGTGTTTTTCACCACATCATTAACCACTGCGTGTCGCTTAGGTGTCATAGATCTGCACCAAGGAAAAGGGGAGAACTGGACGGAGAATCAAAATGAAGGCTCCTTTAAGCTGACGCTCTACCCATTGGAACAACAGTGCAGCGCCTCCTGTTGGTGACCATGCAAACATTTCTTAGGCGTTGGCAAGAATCAGCCACAGTCTCACGCTAAGCAGGTCCCCGCTAGTAAATAATTCAGTTTAATGCAGTAATTCTCTATTACTTTCCACTATACAACCTATGGTTATTACTTGTGTTATGCTTTATGTTGTCTGTTGATTAATATATAATTGCAATCATTATAACTGATCGCCCAATCGCAGCAAGGCTTAATGGGGGGGGAGGAGAAAAAAAATGTTGCATTGTCCACCAATGGCATCGTATTCACCTTACCTAGCAACCAATAAAAAGCCACAATTTGCTTCCGCGTGAATACATAAGAATGTCCCAGTTTCGTTCCCTAACATATGGCTATGTGCCCGGTGCGTGTCGTCCCACATATGTGCCCGGTGCATGTCGTCCCACACGTCTTACAAAGGAGCCCCATGGGACTCGTGAGGATCCTGAAATGAACGCAGCCAGCGCCTTGTTGATGTTGGGGGGAGACAGAGGTTGATAGCGTGGGGGGGGAGTGGCCTACTTACCCCCATGAGGGCCGGAGTGCAGGCATGGAGTTTCTGCCGCCGCGGCTCAATCATTCCCGTGGAAACGACACTTTGAGCCTAATCTATGCAAGAAATGTGTTAATTAATCTTGATGATGACAGTATGGCCCTCTTTCAGGAAAAGTCCGTATTGATTAATAACGCCGCCCATTCTGCAGAATGACTAATGGTGTCGGCTAGAAATTTGTAACAACATGATAAATTTGTTAATTGGGTTATTTATTTATTTGCCGCTGTCCGTTTGAAGCTCTGACATGCGAGCCGTGTGACAGAGACACTTCTCAGGCATGCTTGGGGGTCCTTCCTGCAGAAAGGTGGTCTTTGTTCTCCCATAATGCTCTTTCAGGCAACTTCTTTGTTTGCAAACAGGTCTGTGCTGGATTTTTATAAAGATAGCAGATGTTTTAGCCATGCCGCGTCTCTGCGGTATAGGAGGGGTCGTCCTGCTGGATCAGGTGTTTCCCCTGCGGGAGATTTGGACTGCGTTTCGTATGACTGTGCGGTTTTGTGGCTGTGGAACACCGCAGGTGAGTGACTCAGGGCTGCTTCAGGTCTTCCCCGCTGAGCTCCTCCCTCGGGTCATGACGAAGGACTGACATGGCGCGATGTCGTCGAGCCGTTACTTCCCCGGCTATTTTTCTCGCTTTGAAACCAGAACGAGAAGAATGATTTTCGTGTAAAATAAGAGGGTTTGCTGTGAACCGAGGGGAAGCCATCAATCAAAGGGAAAACAGGGAACGAAAAACAGGAAAGGCGACTTTCAAAGCGAACGTCCCCATCATCTGCCATCTGCTGTCAAGCTCGTGAGGCATTCTCCCAGAATGCAATGTGTCCCCTGCCTATTCCAAAGCAAAAGGCCTCAAAATAAAAGACTTGGGTACGTGGGAATGAACAGACGACTCGTAAATAACGAGACATGAGCTATGACGGGGTTGGGAGGGGGGGCTCTGTTGTCTTTATGGTTATATCATCAGCAGGGAAAAGCACACATGATTTGTGCATCGGGTCAAAGGGCCGACATTTAAAGAAAAGTGAAACTTTCTCTTGCTTTCGTTTCCGTCGTCTCCCCCGAGAGATTCCCGTTACGGATCAGGATTGCCGGCGTCTTTCCAAAACTTTCCCCCAGACTTTTAGCAGTTCGCCAATCCGTACTCCATTCGCTTTAGTTAAGGAGGAGCTGTTAAGCCCGCCCTCAGAACATTCCGGCAAAGGCGCGGCGACAAATTCCTCCCGTGGCTGAGGGGCCGGGAGACGCGGGCTGGCAGTTATTCCGAAGCGCCAGGCATGTCCCCTGAAACGCGGCACTGCACGCCTCATCTTTCAGATTAAGGACTGTCATCTCCCGTCGGGGTGACGTCAGCTGTGTCCTGATGCCAGACTGAGAGTCACAACTGGGCCACTTTAAAAACTGAAGATTTCTGACAGGAACATCTCTACCGCAGCGCCCCCGGTCCTATAAGAGAGCGAGTAGGAATAACAACGTGTGCATTTATTTTGTCTATCACTCTTTAAGGGGACAAAAAAAGTGCTGGCCTGTTAGAAATCACACTGGCTGTTACCGCCATCGCGTGCGGCTGCGATCAGCTTGCTGAGACGGCCGCCACTGAGGACGTGCTGCTCACTCTGCTTGCCGCAATACCGCACAGTGCCGGAATGTGCATCCCATCTGCAGCAGCCGACCGGGGCCATCTCCCGGGAGTATGTGACACTTTCCTGGAAGCGCACTCCCGGGTGCGCCGGGCATTCTGGGAAAACGAGCGGAAATCGGAGATCCTGTCCGCAGTAGCACAGCCCTGTAGGCCCTGGGGAGCCTGAAAAGCCTTCTTCTTGAACTAAAGATTCAAACTAAACAGAGCTGCACCTCTCCAGAGTGCGATGGTCTCACATGCCCAGAACGAGGACCCGGATAGGAGGCCATGTGGTTGCCAGTTTAAATATCAGAAGGGAACAGGTTTTGTATCCTCAGATAACATATTTCATTTTTGAATAGGGTCACTGATTCCGGGTTCATGAAGGACCTTTGATTCTGGTCAGTTAACATCCATCTAAATAAAGAGAAATTACAAAGACTCCGACTCTGACCTCAGCTAGGAGAAGAAATGATTAAATGATACTTTGTCATTTGGACAAGTACAATGCTTCTTTTTGCACATCACACCTTGATCTCCTTTGAGAACACTGACACACATTTTTGTGTATAGCTTATTATACACACAAACACTTGTAATATCTTTGTGGGGACTCTCCATTCATTTCTCTGGGGAAAAACTCCTAACCTGACCCCTAACTTAATCCCAACCCAGTCCAATCCTTAACCATAAGTAACCAAACAAAATACAACTTTTGGAATTAAAAATTTTTTTATTTTATTCACAGAACTTTGTGGGGACCTGACAAATAATCCCCACAATGTAAAAACAACAGGTCTTTAATCACATTTCCGGGGACATTTGGTCCCCACAATGTAATATAAACATAATCCACACACACACAGCTGAGGAAGAAGCCTGGGCCCTGGGAGGAGGGTCGGCCATTTTACCAGAGGAGAGGGGACAACAGGAATAGGTCAAAATAGGAAAAGGAAGGATTTTAAAAAAGCAATTTTAGGGTATTTTTCAAGAAACTGAAAGTATGAGTGCATTCGCCGTTCAAAGCCTGAACATGTCTCTGGCTTGGCTGCAAGCGATAGAGACATACATTCAGAGCCTGGGAAATTCGGGACGGCTGAGACTAATTATCGCTAGACACAGGTATGGGAATATTTTTCACCTGAGTCTTTCTGCCCCGTGGCAGAGTGCAACCATGTGCCCCCCTACAGTGAAGGACGTAAATCACACACGTGACAATGAGCAGGCAAATGTTAGGCAAACACCCGCCGGGCCTATATTCCAGCCAGTGGCTGCTGGCCAGCATGGATTTGCATTCGCAGCTGAGGACACGTTCGGGGAAGGGCTGGCTGAACGTTTCAGTTTTAGTTACCAGGCTTCCAGAACATGCAGGCAGGATCCAAAAACATGGAAGGAATGAAAAAAGGAGACGGCAGCCGTGAGACGAATGGGAGGCATCTGTAAATAAATTTAGCTCGTCGTCTGACCCGTTTATGACCGAAAATGTCTGCAGTGAGACTCATAGAGGCACTCGATCCGTTTACTCAGGTTTAACCTCCAAATGCGGCTTTTGATAGCTGTGTTGTTTTGGACCCATCTTTGTGTGTGTCTGTGTGTGTCTCGGGGTTTGCAGAGATCGGACCAAAATGTCCCCAAAGTGCGGTAACACCTGAAGCTTCCTTACTTTTAGGGACATTTTATCAGGTCCAATTAAAAAAAAAAATCTGTGAATGCAATCAAAAAAGGGAAAATGCCAAGGGAAAATGTATTTGGGTTGGTTACTTAGGGTTAAGGTTAGGGTTAGGGTTAGGGCTGGGTAAGGGTTAAGGGTGTTGTGACTGGGATTAGGGTTTTTCCTATAGAAGTGAATGGATGGTTCCCTTTTAGATAGGTACGTGGGTGTGTGTGTGTGTGTGTGTGTGTGTCGGGGGCCAGTCTGAAGGCTTCGAAAGACCCCTTTCCGAGTTTCCCCTTCCGCTGCGCTATCGGAGATCGCTGGGCATCCATCACTCTGACCGTTGATCTCTGTGCATTATGTATATGAAATGCTGCCTGCTCCGGGATCTCGCCCAGGGGGATCGATGCTTATAAACATTTAATGTCATAATCGGCCATTGATTCCAGCACAAATCATCGACGCGCCCGCTGTCACACACACACACACACACACACACACACACGGGAGATACACTCAGCCTTCTACAAACTCCTGGAGCCCGACACCTGTTCCCATTTCCTCCTCTTTGCTCATACCTGACCCGACACCCCCTCCTCGGTCAAACTAAGCAGGGGGGGTAATAGTTTAAGTGGGTGCCTTTTCCCCCTTACCTAATCCTCCAAAGACAAGCAACGGGACATTAAGTAAAGCCTTCCTCGCGCACGTCAGCTGTGACAGGTAATTATACCCCCAGCCTGCTCCGACCAGTCCTGCGACCCTCTCTTAATCTTAAGGAGTGAGGCTTCCACGTAAACGCCATGACGACTAGGTGGGAGGGGGGCAGCCATGAGGGGAAAGGGGGGGGAAACGGGGGGGTGGGGTGGGTGGTGGGACGCAACAAAGTGAGCC
>JAODKM010000044.1:2211279-2221886 GCA_026780845.1 Petrocephalus sullivani | reverse complement strand
TCCTGCCCCCCCCGATACAGACACAAAACCCCCCACCCCCACTGGCCCGGGGAATAAAGACCATCATTTTGAAGTTTCATCACAAATTTCCTGCCTCGCTGTTCGTCTCTAAAAGGCCAGGAGGTGCCATGGAAAGTGGGGCAGGGTGGCTCCTGTGCTGTGCATCCCTGTGCTGTATGCCCCCATGCTGTATGCCACTAAGCTGTGCATCAATGTGCTGTATGTGCCCATGCTGTATGCCACTAAGCTGTGCATCCCTGTGCTGTATGCCACTGAGCTGTGCATCCCTGTGCTGAACGCCCCCATGCTGTATGCCACTGAGCTGTGCATCAATGTGCTGTATGCCACTATGCTGTATGCCCCTGAGCTGTGCATCCCTGTGCTGTACGCCCCCTTGCTGTATGCCACTGAGCTGTGCATTCCTGTGCTGTATGCCCCCATGCTGTATGCCACTAAGCTGTGCATCAATGTGCTGTATGCCACTATGCAGTATGCCACTGAGCTGTGCATCCCTGTGCTGTACGCCCCCATGCTGTATGCCACTAAGCTGTGCATCCCTGTGCTGTATGCCCCCATGCTGTATGCCACTAAGCTGTGCATCCCTGTGCTGTACGCCCCCATGCTGTATGCCACTAAGCTGTGCATCCCTGTGCTGTACGCCCCCATGCTGTATGCCACTGAGCTGTGCATCCCTGTGCTGTACGCCCCCATGCTGTATGCCACTAAGCTGTGCATCAATGTACTGTATGCCACTATGCTGTATGCCCCTGAGCTGTGTATCGCTGTGCTGTACGCCCCCATGCTGTATGCCACTGAGCTGTGCATCCCTGTGCTGAACACCCCCTTGCTGTATGCTACTAAGCTGTGCATTCCTGCGCTGTACGCCCCCATGCTGTATACCACTAAGCTGTGCATCAATGTACTGTATGCCACTATGCTGTATGCCACTGAGCTGTGCATCCCTGTGCTGTACGCCCCCTTGCTGTATGCCACTAAGCTGTGCATTCCTGTGCTGTATGCCCCCATGCTGTATGCCACTAAGCTGTGCATCAATGTACTGTATGCCCCCATGCTGTATGCCCCTGAGCTGTGTATCCCTGTGCTGTACGCCCCCATGCTGTATGCCACTGAGCTGTACACCCCTGTGCTGTCCCCCCCTATATATGCCCCATAATTACCAATGCATAGGCAGCAGTCCTGGGGCAGGGGCTCGCTTCCCAAACAGAGAGCAGTGTTATGCGCTGTCATTTTCTGCCCATCCTCCACAGTGCTGTTACAGACACACAGTCTCTCCCCGTAAACCTGCCAGCGCCAACCATCTTTTATTGGTTCTTTGTTTTCTTTCAGTCACAAACAATTGTGACTTTGTCCCACTACCACTGCCTGTCAATACTGTGGTGCATATGAGTGCAGCCCCCCCGGGTCACATGACTCACCAGGCTAATGGTGAAAGACTGGCATATCTTAATTGTCATATGGGAAACCTCTGGCTTTTATTGCTGATTTTAACTTCACTGTGTGGTGTTCCCGCATCCCCCTAGTCTGTCCTAAACCGTATTGTGATGCAAGCCTAGAAGAAGATCATCTTTAGGAATTTATCCGGCATATTGGGGCCGACTGTGGACTTTTCTCCCCGCCCACTGCAGCGCGCTGACACCCCTGATACCATTGATCTGGTTGTTCGGTAAACAGAAAAATCCTTCAGCAGACACAAAGAAACATAACGATCTAAAAGCTGGGCCTTGGACATGATGAGAACCTTGAAACCGAAGGGTGCCCGTCAAGCCTATCGAACATTTTGCCAAAGTGCTTTAATTTGCTGAAGCTTTTAACGGAAATGCCACATGTATTGTTCTGGACAGTCATTAATGTCTAACTTTCAGATCGCTGAAGAGGCAACACAGATTTCCTTCAAGCTGTTGTATCAGTGTGCTTGTTTTTTTGTGTGGGTTCTGCTCTGGTCTGCACTGCCAGACGGCTGGATGTTGAAGTCTGTGTTTGCCATGCTGTTGCACATCACAGCAGCTGGGCTACGGTGGGCCACCATGAGACATCTTCTTTGTGACCGACCCTGGGGCCTGGTGGCACTGACAGCAGGCATGCTACATTGTGCCAGTCGGATTTCGCCCGACTCTGATGTCTGCTTGAAGATAAAGATGGCGTTTAACGAGCGACAAGGACCCAACCGCCAGCCTCTGAGGGCCTCTGGACTGGAGGAAAGCCCACAAGTGTATGCAGCTGGCTCAGGTGCCAACCCACGTGAGAAAATGATCCCCGATAAACACCCAGGTCCTTTCTGAGGCCAGCAGGTCAAGCACTGTCAGTGAGAACCGGGCCTGGCGATTTGTTAAGAGTGCCCCGCCCACACAGTCCTAATTGTTATTAATGGGTGCTGATGTGGGGCATTAATTTGGGGATGAGAACAGTCTGTAGCAGGGAGCAGGGGTGGGGGGCGGGTGTTCATAAATCACAGAGACAGGTGGGGGAGTCTCAGTGTCTCCTGGTTAGGAGGGAATGAGGGGGCCCCTGCTCTGACGGACAGGCAAGAAGTCTCTGTTGTTTGGCCCGGCTGCCCTTCTGGACTCCGCCCCCTTCATCGCCTCTGTGCTGGTGTGTCGCTCCAAGCGCTCCTCAGCCGGCAGTGATCTGTTAGCTGTCAGCAGGGTGGGGGGGGGTCTACGACGTGGGGTGGTGGTGACAGACTCCTCTATGTCATGCCAACGGTGACGAGGCCCAGCAGTCTGGGCCAATCGCAAATCCCAAGGTCACTAGCGAAGCAGGCCCCGAATCCCAGTCCGGATTAATGCAGGATCTGCCACTCGGGACCAGTGGTGAACAGAAGAGAACTTCTTCAGCGTGGGCTCTGCAGGGATTTCCCCAGAATGTCCACCTGAAAAAGCAGGAAGCTGTTCTTTTTTGAAAGACAGGGTTTCGGGGGCAGAGTTACAGTGAGCAAGGATCTAGTTCGAATGTCTCCCCTCTGTCCCCGGGTAGTTATTTAAGGTCACCGCGGAGCTAAGTTTGCCCTCCGAGGGTCAGTGTCGGGTGGCTGTTTGGTGTTAAGCAGCCGCCTGACTGCCGAACGTGACGCGGGATAAAGTGTCTCTCGGGATTAACGGGGCCACAGCAAAGCCATGCCAAATGACAGGAGTTTGTCCATCAGCTGTAAACATCCCCTAAACACGCCCCTGTTACCATGTTACTGTCAGGGATTACTTACTGTGCTTCCCATAGCGATTTCCTGCCCCCCCCCCCCCCCGTCTCTCACTGCATTTGCCGCGGCTGCTCTCTAATTTCAGCCACAAGCGCGTAGTGTCCTAGATAATTAACAGGTGCCCGGTTATCAGTTGGCAGCTGACTCCTCCTGTTGAACACTCAAGGCGAGAAGGCTGGGGGAGGACAGGAGCCAGGCCAGGTGAAATCGGAGGAAGGAACGCACTCCAAGCTGAAATAGCGAGGGCCAATAGCCGCTCGGATCCTCCGCAGTACCGGGGCAACATCTCCTCTGCCATCTTCTCAACATGCGTCTCTCTTGCTCCTTTTCAGGACACTGGTTTTCCCCTGGCCTGTGTTCCCGTTGCTGTGGGCCCTAGGGCCTGTGGATGCTGGCCAATCATTGGTTAATTTACTGGGGAGGCAGAGCCTTTGCTCACTCGCTAGCCTGAAAGAGAGCTGCTGTTATGATGTCATTCCATAAGGGCGTGTCCAGAGGATGCCCTTTTTAGATGGCCACTCTATGACATTTACATGCAGGGGTGTTGTTACAGCTTTTGGACCGCATTAAAGCATATCATATTGGGCCCCCAACCCAGACCAATCATATTAAAAAAATTTTAGGGTCCTTTCGTTCAGGGGCTCGTGGAACTGTCCTAACTGTACCCTCTCTTTATGGCAGCCCTGTTTATATGATTCATATAAGCTCTATAACACACCTCTGGCATGTTAAAACATTGGGGGTTTTCTTCAACAAGTGAACAATACGCAGTAACTACTTGACTCACGATTGTTTTGTTTGCTCAAAGGTTAAGCGATGTAAGACATTTCATCCTGCAGCTTAAAATACTGAGTCCTGGAATCCTGGATACGAGCTCGAAAACAAACCGGACACATGTCTAAAATTTCAGGATACAAACAAATCTGTTTTCATACCAGGTAGCTATTAAGAATATATCATTCTCACACCCTATTTTACGTAACAGATCAAATTTAATCAATTGAATATCATTGTTTAAAATGTCCCATTTTAATTTTTCATTAATGACGCGAACATCAACAAAACGTAACCGCAAACCAGCTGCTCACAACTTTCCGTAAAAAAAAATAACTATGTTATGATAGGTGCATAATATGAATGTTTGTTTTTTTTTTAAAGGTGAGCCTTAGAGAAAAGACTGAGTAGATAGCTTCCAAATACATTTAAGTATGTTAATTAAGAAATTCCGATGTTCCGTTTTAAGCCAGAGGAGCCAAGTCGTGACAGAGGACCCTATATAAAAATCTTATTTAATTGCTTTGATAAGCAACGCGGTTCCTCTTATCATTTAATTCTTTTTATTCATCAGCGTGCGTGGGTAATTGGACTCGGCCGTCCCGGCCATTAATCGCTGCCCCCTCGCTTGCGGGGAAAGCGAGAGCGGCCTCGTGCGCTGGGGTCGATACCGTAAAAGATAACCTTTTCAGCGGCCCCGCTTCGGCGTGTTTTGCGTCTGTTTAAATTCAGAGCCATACCTAGCGCCGGCTGCCGATCGATAGCCGGCTGCTTAGCCGCGGCACGGCAAACAGACTTATCACCAGGGATTTTACCTGCGTGTGCCGCTGGCGTCGTCACTCGGAGCGCCTCCGGCGCTGCGCGGGTCTTGCGCCTGTGTCTGACCGGTGCAAACGCTTCCGTTGCCACGCTCGTGAAAATATTCAATGCTTTGGAGATGCATTAGCCAGTTGCTGTAGAGGTTAGCTAACAATAAAAGTTATCCTAAAGAAAAGGTTCTATGGTATACGATGCTGTTGTACTGTGAAGTGGGAACTGACTTTATCCAGTCTTACTGTAAAAACACATTAGTCAGTAAAGACGAATAAAGTATGTAATTAGTATCAGTATATGCTTATGTGTGCCCTATTACGGGCAAGCATCCAGTTCAGGGTGTCCTCCTGCCTTTTGCCCTGTGTTCTTCATGACCCTGTAATTGATAACTGATGGATGGATGGACATACAGGTGTATATGCTCTCTGTATATCTATAAAGCATATGTACACAGCCAAAGAACCATGTGAATAGACTGTAACTCATAAGAAATATGCCACTTAACAATTATTGTTACAGTTTCCGCATAAAACAAATAAAAGGAGACAGCTCCCCCCGCTGTCACCCCCAGCCCTTATCCACCTTTAAAAGTCACGTCTCCTGCATTGTTCTCCAGATGAGCCAACAAACAAATGAATAAATGAATGCAGATGGGGGGGCACACGCACCGGCCCCATACCCAGGTGTGTAGTAATAAGCCTGTTTAGGGTAATTTAGACGGAGCGGCACGTGCCAGGGGCAGACGGCAGTGCGAGCAGCCAGTCGGGGAGGGGGCCTGGCCGCCACCGCGCTCATAAAGGAATTCTTCCTGCCCTGTATTTCAAACTGGCATTTTTATGCTTTTTTATTTTCCAGCCCATTGCAGCCGCGAGCCGCACGGTGATTTATAATGCTGCAGGAGAGGCGGGGGCCTTGGGACCGCCCGCTGCAGAGGAGCGGGCGCCCCCGCCCCCCGCCGCCCTCTCGTCCCACCCCCGATGTGATATCAGGGAGACGGCGAGAGGGAGAGGGCTGAGGAAGACAGTAAAAGGGGGCAGGAGGGACCGGGCTTGCGGGCCGGGGTCCTGACGACCCAAATCACTGCCTGTCTAATGCTCAGACACAGAGGCATTTCAAGCCGGCCTGAAATATTCATGGAGGCCTCATTGATTTGGGCAACGGTTATCAGGGAGTCATAAACCATGTCTGCATTTCAACTTTTGCCAGCATAACGAAAAGCCATTTAGCTAAATTAGTTAAACCTGGTACTGAATAAAAAGGGGAGTACTGGCCCCCGGTACTGAATAAGAAGGGGAATACCGGTACCTGGTACTGAATATGAAGGGGAGTGCCGGTACCTGGTACTGAATATGAAGGGGAGTACTGGTACCCGGTACTGAATAAGAAGGGGAGTACCGGCATCCGGTACTGAATAAGAAGGGGAGTACCGGTACCCGGTACTGAATAAGAAGGGGAGAACTGGCAACTGGGTCTGAATATCAAGGGGAGTACCGGCACCTGCCACTGAATAACAAGGGGAGTACTGGCACCTGCCACTGAATAACAAGGGGAGTATAGGCACCTGGTACTGAATAACAAGGGGAGTACAGGCAATTGGGTCTGAATATCAAGGGGAGTGCAGGACCCTGGTACTGAATAACATGGTGAGTACCAGAACCGGGTACTGAATAACGACGAGAGTACCGGCACCTGCCATTGAATAACAACGGGAGTAAATGCAAATGGGTCTGAATATCAAGGGGAGTACCGGCACCAGGTACTGAATGATAAGGGGAGTATTGGCACCGGGTACTGAATAACAAGGTGAGTACCAGAACCAGGTACTGTATAACAAGGTGAGTACCGGTTCCTAGTAGTGAATCCCAAGGGGAGTACTGGCACCAGGCACTGAATAACGAGGGGAGTAGTAGTACTTGGTACTGAATAAAAAGGGGAGTACCAGCACCTGGTACTGAATAATGAGGGGAGTACCGGCACCTGGTACTGAATAACGAGGGGAGTACTGGCACCTGGTATTGAATAACGAGGGAAGTACTGGCACCTGGTACTGAATGCAGAGGGGAGTGTTGGCACCTGGTATTGAATAATCAGGGGAGTACTGGCACCTGGTACTGAATAACAGGGGAGTATTGGCACCCGGTACTGAATAACAAGGGGAGCACTGGTTCCTGGTAGTGAATCCCAAGAGTAGTACCAGCACCTGGTACTGAATGACAAGGGGATCATTAGCTCCTGGTACTAAATAACCAGGGCAGCACTGGCATCTAGTATTGAATATCAAGGGGAGCACCAGCAGCTGTTTTCCCCACATCAAGCACTGGGCAGAGGAGGAGACCAGTGGAAATTTACCTCTGGAGAAAGAGAAGGGCAGGGAGACTCCTGACCTACAGATTCAGGCCGATCACCTGTAAGTCACCCCAAGTCAGATCTGTTGCATTGTGGGTAAAGAGCACAGCACAGTGACGCAAGTCATATAGTCATGCAACAAAAACATCTCCACATGACTCCTCTTCTGAGGTGCACAAGAGCACATAATTTAAAGAGGGGGGTCCATGATATCTCAAAAAAATGGTTTGGTTTCATTTACACTTGGGTCTGCCCCGGAGGGGCATGGTTTCTGTGGCAATGAGTCTGCTATAATTTGCTGGAGACACGGAGCGGTATCGTGCCCGGCGCCTCTGATCCCACTGATCCACGTAATTGGCGCGTCTCTCGGGCGGAATGCGCTGCCCCGCCGTCTCTCCCGCGCCACAATTGAAATAACAGACCTAACCAAGCTGAACAAAGCAAAGGTAGGCTGTCGGCTTTGATGAATGAACGACAACTCGCATCTCAGCTCATTTCGACTCTGACGAGTGAGTGACAGAGAAAGATGTCGCGGCGTCGCGACGCCGGCGGATCGAGGCAGATGTTGGAGCAACGGACGAGAAGCTTCTCCTCTCTCTCTCTCTCTTGCCCTCACTCTATCTGTCTTTCTTATCCCGAGACACCACCGTTTTAGGGACTGAGAGAGATGGTGAACGATGTGAGAGACTGTGTCCAAGCTCTCCTCCATCCTAGCTGCCAGTGTATAAATCAGTGCACAGCACAGTCATGCAAAATTTAGGACCGGCGCAGAATGTGGAAGTCCTATTTAAAATGGTAAATGAATAATTCAGTGAGACCCCCTCCCACCAGCTTGCGACTGACGTCACAGAAGACTAAATGTCGTCTTCCCTCCCGTTGTTACTCCCGAAGTTACAGAGTAAACAAAAAAGAGCTATTTGACTATCACAAAACCCCATTTCAAACCCCATTTTGCGCTTTTATTTAAGATCATTGGTGGTTCAGCCATTTGATCGAACAAAGGATATAAAATAGCACATTAAGAAAACTCACACAACAGAATTTAATTTTCCAGAGCAATCCTCCCCAGACTTATGGCTACAGATTACTCTGAGGCAATAGAGTGCCCATCAGATGCTGGAATTGTTCTCATAGAGTAGCAATCCAAGCCCTGAACTTCAAATGTGACAGCCATCAAGGTTTCCTTGTGTTTTCACCTGTACGTTGACAGTTCAAAACCCAGGGAGTAATTACTGTTGTCCATCACCCTGAAATCTACATTAAGATGCTGCAACTCAGCTTGCTGTCGAGCAACACAAGCATTCACACAATCAGCATCTGCGCATTAGGCACCTGTGCGGCGCCAGGCCCCTACACTGTGGTCATTCGTCTCTCCCCCATAATCCCAGCACCAAATATTTAACTTAACAGTTCCCCCGGTTCTGAATTACCCGGCAATGACTGCATTTTCGTGATATGACGTTTAAAATTTATGCAGACTCCGTGCTTTGCTTTATGGTGCACAGCAGGAGAAGAGGATCGGCCTAAACTAAGCATGTTTGTTTTTGGGGGTCTCCGCCCCCCCCTCTATCGGCGTTTATTAGCCACTTGGTTCCAGCAGAGTACTGCCCTTTCCCACTACTTAGTGCACCCTTAATTGTTTCACGTAAAAATGGAATAGGGGTATAATCTGTCCCTAACCCATTATAAGTCATTATATGGCTTTCAAGGCACTGTACAAATCTGCTAGTGGGTACCAGCACAGCGGAACAGTCTCACCTGGGTGCCAATTCCCAGGATGCTCTGAGGATCTATACTGTCCATATAAAATGGACATCGGGTGCATGAAGGGCACCTATATTTTCTACTTAGCTTACCGGATTCGTCGAGTGTAATAGGAGAGCGGAGACCGGCTCATTACCAGGATAAATCGTGTAAAGTTGGCCGCGCAGGATAAATCACACCAAGTCAGCTTAAGAGCACAATTCACGTAAACATGGGTTTCACTGGGGTTCTCAGCCTACAGATGGAAAGCTTTACTGATTGTAATTTTCATGTATTTCATGAGTACTTCGATTTGTGTCTAAAATACCTGCAAATGCATGTATATGATAAATATTATTAAATTATTTTCAATCAGTAGTGCTAAATGAATGTGCTTTTTAAAAAAAAATGCTTTTTGAAATGTTACAGCAAAATCGGTTATTCAAATGATAAAATGTTATACTAATTATTAATATTTTTAATGTTTGTACATTAATTTTTTTAATGTTTGTGCTGTTGAAGTTTTTTTTTTGTAGGCCTACTCTTTATATTTACTACTATCAAGGTAGCTGGCAATCCTTTTAATTACAAATTAAATGCGCACCAACACCTGCAGACAACTCTCACGCGTCTTACCACCTAAATATAAACCAGGGTTTGAGGTTGTCGTGACTACGACTCGGCCTTAATGTGATCTATGGTTTTGTCCTTTTCATCCATCCGTTTGGTAATTCGAAGGAACTGCCTAATACCATTTCCATATTTAAATCTTTCTCCGCACTATTTGTCGCCGGGCTGGATCTCCGGATTTTAACCGAAAGCGATACGTTACGCGATTCCGCTCGGCGTTCGGGGCCGATGCGGACACGATTATCCGCGTGACCTTCGCCTCCGCTTAATTCCGCGATACGCCGAACTGGCGCGTTACAGAACCGGACTGATAAATCCCATATCACCGGCACAGACAATTAAAATTCATTTGACATCTTCCCTATCTCCGCACTCCGTCTGTACTGGTTCATTTAGAAGCCATTTGTCTCGGCTATAGATTTCCTATTTTTAATGACGTATGGCAGGGAGCGCTGGTGAATAATAGATGCTCTCAGCGGCGTGTCACTCACGTTCCGCTCGGAACACTTTGCGGAACCGCCGCCGCGCTGAGAGGTTTTTACCTCCGGACAGCAGCGTTATCGCGCACCCCGCGAAAGACGTTTATCACAAGGGTCAGGGGGCTGCGGGCGGTGATCTATCGCCCCTGTAGAAACCAAATGAATAGACCTGTAATTATCTTGTTAAAAGGCTAGCCCGACAAAAAAAAAAAAGCCAACTATAATTTAAATTGTTTTGTTTCCCCGCAGCCAAAACCTCTTCTGATTGACATAATATACCCGAAGCTGTTATTTATAAGACTGATGCTAATTGTATATATATTTAAGAGGGTAAGGTTTAAGAGGAGCCCGGTGTTGTGTTCGTGTCAGCTCTGATCTTGTATGTTTTATTCTTTCAGGTATTTTTCCTCTTCTCCTTTTTTTGTGATGCAGCACGAAGCGCAGATAATTGAACTCGAGAGGATTTTCTGTCTTCGGTGGCAGAGGGGAAATTGGAATCTTCGGAATCCATTAGAGGAGCAATTCTTCTGCAGTCGCTCAGGGTGGGAGGGGTGGCGGTGATGGTGCTGCTGGTGGGAGTGGAGGTGGAGTTGGGGGGTGCGGTGGGC
>JAODKM010000044.1:2191034-2207112 GCA_026780845.1 Petrocephalus sullivani | reverse complement strand
GTGTAGCCTGACAGGAGGGGGGGTGGTTAATCGTATGGCATATTAGCGCTGCAGAAGGATTATTGGTACAACTGGGGGGTGGGAGGTGGGGGGCCGACAGCGGTGCAGCGGACAGGGGCAGCTTGGGGGGGGTAAGGTTACACGATATAGTCAGAAGGCTGATGCCCTCAGACAGAGATTGGCGAGCTCCATTCTGAGCGCTGACCGCACTGACACAGCAGAACGCGTTAAACACCTGCCCGGCGGACACTGATGAATCGACGCGGCGAAAAATCGAAGGCTCCAGTAATCAGCCGATGGATCCGATAGCAGCAACATTTTTCAGTTGTGCCCAAACCCATATGGGGAGGCCCTTCAGCGGCGTCACGTCTCATTGGCCGACTTCTTCGTCTTCCTGCCGGCCTCTGATTGGGGTTTCAGATTATCAGCGGTGTTTCTAATTCTCCGCGTACGCCCTGGGAGAGGCCGCGCGGGCCGAGTTTGAGCAAGCGGGCGCGCCGTCGAAGGGCTGCGTTTCCTGCCCGTGCTTGTGGCCAGCTGTTTGTGCTGTTATTGTGACCGTTATCTGTTGTTTTAAGTATTTGTTCTACTTTTGTATGGGTTGTGCACAGTTTTGACGACCCGTGGGGGCGCTGTCGCCGTGCCAACGGCATCAGCAAAACAATGTTTGTTGGAAAGAGGCTCAGGCAAGGAGGTGAAGAGCCGGCCAGCCCAGCAGGTGAGGGGAATCAGCCAAAACGTGTCACAAATCATTTGTATTAAAGGTCTTCACACTAACCATAGACGGTCTGGAGCTCAGTCATTAGAATGTAAATTGACAGCATCGAATAGATTCAGTTCCTTTTGATGTATTGCTGTGTTGACACCAGTCTTCACAGATACATGGGGAGGGGGGTACATCTTATTTATAATTTAACTCCTTTCTGTCTTACATAACGCAGGGCAGCACAAACACTGCCTTTCGTAAACCGGAGTTAAACTCCACTGCGTTTTAAAAAATTTCCACCCTCCAGATCATTGCCTCCGCAGAGAGCCTTTGCGAGGAAACACGTTTGCATTATTCACAGCCGGGAGACATGGGGGACGGTCTGATGCAGCCACATGCGACTTTTCCCTTATTTATAGGGACGGCGATGTATTACGATTCAAATGTAGAAGACTTCATCTTTGAATCAGGGTGGGGAAAGCGCCACCTCTGTAAACAAGTCCTCATTTCCGTGATGAAAGATTTATATATATATGTGTAAAGATATATATATATAATTCGAACATCACTCTGCATAGTGTAATTTATTATATATGCACTGAAGATATATACATATAATGTGTGTATATATTTGCGTATACATTTATAAATATATATATATATTGTATCAAGGAAATGTCGGTTGTTTACACGCACACACAGACATATTTATATATATGTGCTTGTGTGAATGCATATATATATATACACACCTATGAAGCTGGATGTACGACATTAGGAAATTGCCGTGCTGCATTATTTATCCTTGTCAGTCAGTTTGGGCCTAACCTCCCCTGAAGGTGCCATGTGGTTCTGAAGCTGAGGCAGACCATACAAAGAGCGTATGGTGTTTATCAACAGGGACCAACTGGAGAGCGCCGCTCATATTAATTGTCCTCTCAAGCTTCTGCGGTCCGCAGCCACGCGTTCTGGCTCGCCTCCCGCCCCGAACCCGAATCGCGCTCCCCCTGCATGCATAATTGGATCTCGCCTCGGCCCCCGGCTCATGATCGGCCGGGCACGGCGAAACCCATTTGAATATCAAACCGCGCCACTCGCCCCGCTGTCCTGACAGCTTCATTACCGCCGAGTGTAAAAATGACTGCGGGGCAGCGCAGACGGCTGGGGGCCCCTGGCAGGCGGGGGCCGCGGTGCTCGTCACCGGCAGACAGACAGCTTTTGTCCTACTTAATAAGCCGTCTTCAGGAAATAGTCTCCCTACTCCCAATTTATTGTGATGTCCGGTGGCCCTGCCCCGCGTGCTGGTCGCGAGGACGGGGTCCCGGGGTGACGAGCCCCGTCAGTCACACGCGCGGCAAGCCGTTTGACTGCGCCATCATGAATTCATAATGAATGTTGGGCTTCTCTTTCGCCCAGATATGGTAATCTAATTAATTTTACAGAAATGTCAGGCCCACATCAATTTGAGTACTGTGTTTTATCACCTTCACATTAGCATAGCGGAGGGGCAAAAGACAATGGCAGGTGAACAAAAGTGAGCGTGCATGCACACACTCACACACACACACACGTGCACGACGCCGGTGCACACTCAGCAGAGCTGTAAATACACACACCGTGCATCTGATGCGTACGAGAGCAATGCCAGTGCCGAGAAGGGCCTGCATACACACATCCTCTGTAACCTTAAATGGCTTTTTAACATCCTCATTGTTAGTCGCTACTACATGCTTATGGTGGCAAACAGGAACTGTGTTTTCTGCATTTTTTAAACAAAGGTTACAGAGCCCTTCGGGAGAAGGGGGGGGGGGTTGGTAATGTTGCCTCAACAGCCCAGTGGGGCTTCCGTCAGCCGCCATCTTCTGCCAGAGTGTTCACTACACATCTGTTGCAGCAGAGCAGTGAGGCACTCCTTTCCGAGACTTCAGGAGGTGGGGGCTCGTTGTTAAATGGCCAGACAGAGAGCCAGATTGCTGGCCCATTAACAGCACACCCCTCTCCTGCTTCCAAGTACTGGGTGAACTCAGCCCCCACCTCCCTCTTACTTAGAGAACAGGCTGACGAGGTGCCGTGGCTGGCTGGCTGGTCCACGGGCAAACGCTTCGATCTTGGGTCTTGGCCAAGCAGCCCGCGCAAACCCCTGCGTTACAGCCAACTGTAATCCAGATGGAGGGGAGACTTCCTGCTTGTTGCCAGGCTACAGAGACCTAAAATGTAATTTCACGTTAATGCTAATCCTGGAGGGGAATAGGGAGCGGGGTCAGGGGTGCCTGGCTGTCTCGAGGTCAGGAGGAAAAACACAAAGGTTGGTGGGTACGGCCATTTAAAACGTGGTCGTTTTGTTAAATAGAGCGGCCTTAAAACCGTCACTTTGTTAGGAGAGACGCGGGCACCTGCGTGTCTTTCGAGCTGAGATGAGGACACAGGAGCGAGGGGGTGACATTAACCAGAGTGCCGAGGGGCAGCGGAGCCAAGCCTGTCATCTTCAGCACCAGCGCCTCCCAATCAGCCGGCTGACGCGGCGGTACCTCAGCGGGGACGGAGGCAGCGGGAGCCCCCCGGGAACCCTGCCCCGAGCCGTCCCGCCTGGAACCCCTCTCCTGCGAGGTGTCAGAGAGAGCCCTCAGAGATCTTATTAAAAACCTCCTATGGACATCGCCAGGCACCTCCGCATCAGGCAGCTGACAAGGATCCAGCAGCCGGCGTTTTTTCACCGTAATGGGAGGACGACGGGAGAGGTCAAGCTGGGAGGGGTCAGCCCCGGGTCCCGACCCGTCGGAGGAGAAACTGCACGGTCGGGACTTTTAACAGAATGAGCCGCGGAGGTGCAGAGACACCCTCACATCGACCGCATGAAAGCGACGGGGGGGCTGAGGACAACTCATTCTGCGACACCCTCCCCAAGCAACGCATGACAGATAATTAAGTGGGGTGTCCCATTAGGCAAGAGACGGGCCGGTGCTCCTGACGTGTGTTGGGGCGAATGCTGCGCCTTCCGGGCCATCGAAACCAGCCATGCTGACAGCCAGCAACTCCTCCCCCAGCACAGGCCTGGGCGTGGAAGAGCAGAGCTCAAAGCTCGTCTTCGAAAAGAGTCGATCAAAAAATTACCTAATGCACTGACACAGCATCATTGAGTTTAGGGACTAGACATCATAACCTTCAGGTATCCCTCTCATGTGTCAGGCTCTGTCCTTTAAAACCCTGGTGTAAAACGAGTAAAACTCTGTAGCACAATTCAACTGTTTAGTCGTGTATTTTCACATATAAAAAAAAATAAATCACCAAAGACGAGAGGCATTATGTCTGTTGGTTTCACGCTACACAAAGACTGGGCAATCTGCCTTTAATTATTATTAATATATTTATTGACAATAACCATAAAAATATCTGAGGAAAACACTTAAAGCAGGCATTAAAACTGAGCCCTGGTTTTTAATGCACTGAAATGAAGACACGGGAATGAGCTACCTCTTTTTTTTTTTAAAAAAAATGTGAGTGTCCACGAGAAATCGTGTTTATGAGAAGGGGTCTCGCGAGAGCACAGACTTCAGAGTGAGAACGCAGCAGCCTTGGAGCGATGTTTATGAAAGCCATATCTGCCCTCTACTGGGCATTTATAGGAAGACATAGTTCTCTTCGGGTATTAGATGTTACAATTTATATTTATTAATAATTGAATACTTTTGATGTTGCTTTATATAAATCATTTTAATTTTATGTGCAGGCGAAGTTTAATATGCACCCACTAACATTTACATCTGGCATTAGATGCGAATAGATGTATTTTATTTTGTATTATATTTTCTATGTAATAATTCTGCTGAAAAATACATAGTTTTATTTAATTGTTTAAAGCTAAATATGCCTGTATAGAAAATGCGCATTTTTATAAAAAAAAATGTGGCCGTAAGCCTCAAAATACTTTGTTGCAATTTTTAACACACTGTGGATGTAACTAGACAGGTTATTTACTAGCAAAGTCACGTCTGATCAAGTGTGTAAACAGGCATATGCTGAATCAGGTGACTGATCGAGTGATGTCATCAAGTCAAACCTGCTTGGGGAAAGTAGCTTTCGACAGTCAGAGTCCAGTGCTGAGCCCACTGTATCCGGGTCAGGCACTGGTGTTCCTGTCTGTCCTCCTGGGACCAAACCTGCACTGCACCCACAGGTCTTAGTCCAAGTTCTGCAGCTCCAGCCACCTGATGCTAATGTTAGCATCTGCATTAGCCTTCTGCTACCACAGTACAAAAACATCTTAATAGTATTTTTGTTAAATGTATACCAAATTACTCTTTACGTCGTGATAGGTGCACATGCTGTGGGTATATGTGCCATTTCATAATTATCGTTCAGCCATATTTTCTTTTTGTTTTCAATATTTTACAAAAGGCGCGACAGGAAACAGCTGCTAATTCCAGTATTAGCCTAACAAACTTCAGTAGTCCTGAAAATTCAACTCTTTTTAGTGGCGCTATTAGTATTTGAGAGGACCAGCAATGAGAAAATTAACCTAATATTTTGCTCACCTTGAGCCATTACAATTGCTTTGGACCTGTGATATAGGACTTAAATGTACCACCTCTCTCCAGGAAGACAGAATTCCGATCTTCATTATTAAAGCTGTAAAATAGACACATTAATATTTATATTCGCAATTATCATCATTGCAGGTGAAGTAGTCTATATAGTAACATTACGTTATTTTCGGACACTTTCAGTAAATTTAACTTTTAGTTATATTTTTAAATTACGTATGAACAACGCACTGGTTTAAACAACTAAGTATGTGTCTTTTTATATAACATTATACTCAGAAGATTGCGAATCCCTGCAGAATGGAAGGCTAATGGGATTGTTGTACTTGCATAACTGGGAAACATTATGCTGAATGATCGATATTAATAACGCGAAAGACTGAAACACGTATTTCATACACGTAGTTCTCTTTCCCGTAGCAGTCCTGAGTTACAGCACGTCTGATCGTACAAGGAGGACATATATATTCCAAACGGCACAGGAGTGACGGGCCGAGCCCATTGTCGCAATGCCCCGCACAATCTCGATAACTTGGACTAATTAAAGCGCTCGTTTTACTACAGAAGGCTGACGAAGGAAAATGATTTGCCGCACAAAAAAAATATTTACATTAACATTTGATACACTTAGCGACTTCCCGCACACAGAAACTGATGTCCTTAAAAAGCGGTAAAACGACGCCCTATGGCCCGTGAGGGCCTGTTCGTTTGTTAAATCAGACGCAGCACTCCCAAGTCTGTTTTGTAGGCCATTTTGCTTAATATCACTCGCCATTAACTTTATGTAGCCCACCGAACTTGTTTATTTTGTAATTAACGGGGGGGGGGGGGGGATCGAAGCGGCCCTTTAATGAGCCGTGAGACGCGGAATTTGAGATTATTGAGAATCTCCGAATTCGCTTCGATCGGGCTTTTACCGGGGGTGGGCACGAACAGTAATTAGTTTTATTGCATTTGTAATTCTCGGGAAAATGTTTTATGAGCGTGGTCGTCTTCACTTACGAGCCATCCCTAGACCCTTTTATAAGTAAGGACGAGAAAGCATGACAGAGTACGGCACGTCCGGCACGTCCAAACTGACTGATACTGCACGTTACTGGCAATTAGCTTACTGGTGAAAGGATTATTGAGGCGAAATACCATCTACTTGGTGGAAATAAGGAGCACTGACGAGTTTTCACACGCTTCAAGCGTTCATTGTAATGATTTTAATTGTTATTCCCGCTGATGTAGGCAGCATTAGGTCCGTCAACCTCGGTGACCAAGACCAGGAATTATCCCTTAAGTGACGCGTTGCGGTTCAAATTGCGATTCAGGCAGTTATAATGGAGAAAACCTGGTTCATTAAATTTAATTGGTATGTCTATATAATCCAGCGAAGAGTAAAGCAAAGTTTTACATTTCTCCAACATTATTGTCGATGTGGTTGGTTTATACGGATTAACAAGCGTAATTCCAGGTGGTGATATTGAAAAGAAGGAGTTTTATGTAACCAGAATTTCAGTAAAGATTTATTTTCATTACTGTATGTAAACACATACTGAAAGGTTATTTTAAAAAATTGTCAAAATGCAGTGAATACAGCAAATTTTTTTAAACATCAATGTCCATCTAAGAAGTCAAAGTATGGTGACCACTAGCCACCACCCCCAAGCTTTTTCCCCAGCCCAAAGAAAAGCATAAAAGTCACTTCAAGTTACTCCACACTTTTGTAAAAAGTAAGTACTCCATAGCAGTCACAGAAGTCTTGTTTAAAGCCTGCAATAATGGCCATGTCTTGCTGAAATATCTACAAATCAACTTGCTTGCAAAACACTGACAAACCAGGATAAAATTTTTGGGGAAAAAAAAAAAAAAAAACTGAATGATTAAAAAAGACATTTCCACATAAGGCAAGACGTGTAAAAGCAACTAGACGCACGGTATAGGGACGGCGACCAGGGCACATTCGGGGGAACGTCAGGGCGAAACACCAGAAGCCCAGATCAGCATGGCTGGCCCTACTTCACGGCACAGGGTGGGGCCGACTGGTAACTAGAGCACCTTCGTGCTGCAGGCAGCCTCAGCTAAGGGAGCTGTCATCTTGGGACGTCTCGTTCCTTTCAGGTGTCCCAGGGTCGCTGCTGATCCCAGTAGATGAAGTGCTGGTGGAGGACAACCAGGCAGAGTCATCCCTAAATGCATGCGCCCTTATTTATCCAGGCCTTCTCAATATGCTTTCGGCTAAAGCATGGGTGACATGCCCCATTTATAGACTGCTGATGTTACTACAAGGGGATTCAGCATTACCCGACGTAGGGGTCCCTGCAGGACACCGTGGGTAGCCCCATGAAAAGTACATTAAATCTAGCAGATGCTCTTATCCAAAGTAATGTACAATTCAGAAATTGGGACCAGGTAATACCTGGAGCAACTAGGGATTAAGGGGCTTGCCAAGGGTTCGATGGAGAAATCACTCAGCCAATCACAGGATGCAAACCAGTGACATTCCAATCACAGTGTCCCAACACAGTGACCCACACACCACCCCAGGAAATTGAACCGTCTCCTGCTAACCGCACACTGGGTGGCACCCAAGTACCTGTCGAGGTCCAAGGTGAAGGAGAGGGTGGCTTTCGGGCAGATCTCTTCCTCGGAAGGGAAACGGCTCTCCGGGCCGCTGGACTGGATGGCCTGGGCCACCGAATAACGCGTCAGCCCCGAGGCGCAGGCCTTGATCTTCGATACGCTGAGCTGGGACTGCAGGAAGAGGTGCAGGCAGCTGTCAGACAGCAGCAGGGGGATCTCCAGGACCCTGTGGACAAGGGGGCAACGGAAGGCAAGGTTGGCAGTCAGCCACAATCCACCAGGAGGTAATACTGAGCACTGCGGAGAGACGAGGCTCAGAATACAGCCATCGCAACGAAGCACCCAGGCTGAGAGTAATGCAAATCGCGCATGTAATGAAGGGAACGAAGCCCCACCCTCAGCAACAGCAAGAAGAAAAAAAAAATTACACTGTGTGGATGCCGAAAATAAGCACTGCAAAAAAAATAAAAATAATAATAGCTCGTTTTCAAGACAATTTACCACTACTGAACGAAAGCCATAGCAGGCCACCTCAGTTGCTCACCTCCGTTTATTTTTAACAGGACTACAGCGAGCATTCGCGCAATTAGCACCCACTGACTCCAACTATGCCAGTTGACGTGATTTACATCACTGTTAAGGTCTCGCAGAGGTTTGGCCGTTTAATACCCTACTGCAGCATTGGTCCAACACGGGATCAAAGAATCCGTCTCAGTATCCGGGGCTGCCTAGGGTGCTTGGTGATGGTATAATATCTAGACACAGCAAACCCATACATCTCCCAGCACCTTAGAGAAAATGCAAATGTTGATTCAGGGCTGCAATACATAATAGTTCTGCACACGTTTTCTGAAGTCATGCTGGTCAATTTGCTTCACTCCCATATCACAATTATGCACGGACTGGCCATCGGCGATCTGGCCGGACCTCCTCAGGTGCCTTGAAAGGAGGGTGTGCACCCCTGGCCCTCCACACAAATACCCACATATATTATTAGTTATACTTTAGTCTGCTAAAACCATGCATAGTAAACACTAGGACAGCGACAATGTAGTCCAACTTTTGAAAATCAGCAGCATTTCAGCTGGAGGGTAGCTGAGGCTTTCAAAGTACAAATTAAATCAACTTCTGAATCGCATAAGCAATCTAATACAACTGAACTAATACATTGGGACCCAAAGGAACCATCCCAGCAGCAGCCACTAGGTGGCACTTATGCAACAGCCTTGTATGGTTATAGCTGCGACTCTCCAAAGGCAGACACCCGTCAGTTCTGAAAGCCTGGTGGGGGGAAAAAAATGCACAGACTCACTCTTCCAGGAACTGCTGTAGCTTCTTCATCCTCTTGTTGATATGGAAATTGTTGGTCTGACTGAAGAAGGGGTTCCGGGGAGGAAGTTTAGGTAGCTCTCTGAGGCACGTGAGCAAGAGATGATCCCTAGTCAGACTTTTCTCCAGGTCCTCAAGCCATTATCCGTCTCCAGCAAACCGCTAATCTTGCTCATTTTGCAATGTCAGAGATAAGCCATGACAGCAACAACCTGTACTTGACAAGGACCACCCCACCCCACCCCCACCATCACCAAAGGCAAGACCAGTTTTCACCTACATGAGAAGAGCATTATCCTGGAGCCTCTCTCTGAGCCACACGAACTCACGGTATCTGCGTCTCACACATGAGATCTTCCTCCTGAAGCACATGCTGTTGGTCTGGAGATAAAGAATTCTGATTTAACCATTTAACATTCATCTTCTCAATTCACCTGATGGGCCTAGAGTTTGGCCCGTCATAGCTCAGCAGGCATATCGTTACTGCAACGCGCAGTGCAGTACTCACATGTATAAAGATTTCATAATCCAGGTGTGTGTGCCAGAAATCGTCCTTCTGTATCTTAGGATCCCTGACCAAAACGCTCACAAACTCCTGAAAAAGTGGAAGAACCGGCATGTCTCGCACAGGATTGACTTTCAAACATTAGTAGAGCCTGTCAGCAAGGTTCTTCAGCTGATGGGACTCTGTGAAACCTCCAGTGCAAGTCAAATAAGCAGCATGACAGAAGGTCTATTCAAGTACACGCCTGAGAGAGAGAGAACCTCCTCAGAGCTGCTGTGGGTTTAGCTTACGGAGTCCTGAAGAATAATGGGGACTTAAACTTGTGAGCCAGTCTACGGCTGGACCCCTAGCCCCACTAAACACCCAGACCACTCCCCTGGGCTTAAGCTAATGAGTAAAACCTGGAAAAACTTCACAGCCTTTCCTACAAGCTACTGCTAGAGTAGACAAGATGTTCAGTTCCAATTCTGAAACCCTGAGATATAGTACTTTACAGAAGACAGACTACACAGTGTTAGTAAGATTTACAATATTTATTGTAAAGAGACCCAGGATACGGCTGCAGAAGGCATACCTCTTTTTTTGTTGGGCCGTCGTCCATCTATTCAATTCTGACGTGGGACAAACAAACACTAGGGTCAGGTTGTACCCCATACATGCACTCAAGCAAAATATGCAGACAAGGAAAGGTTTTAAGCACAAGTTTTTGGTAGCGACCAAGTTAGTCTACACTGACTCAGTATCAACTAACTCGTTACCCATTTGATGTTGGTACTGTACAAGTCAAAAACAAAAAAATATATATCACGCCAACTTGATTTGAGTGTAGGTAATGCAATCTTTGCCTTGTCAATAATGCACTTTGAATATTACAGACATCAAATGCCCAGTTGAGCAGAATTCAGTTTAGTAAAGGCACAGTTTAAAGTCTGAAAAACATTACATAACTGCCGACTGGTTGAATGCAAAGTTTCACTTCCCCACTTCAGAATTTGGTCATTTTATACTCAGGCGATGACTTTAAATTAGTCAGCCTATAGTATTTTATTAAACCAATAGCTACATTCCCAAACTACAATACAAACCTAACTTAGGATGTATCTCGGGGGTTCCTGGACCATTACAGGCTAAACACATCACTCAATCTGATTAGGACAAATTGTGTCCACCTGAGTAGGTCAAAGGTGTATTACTGTGAACTGAAACAATTGAGGTCAAATGCCAAGGACAGTCATGACACAGACACCAGAGTCAGCTTTGTTTGGCAAAATTGGAGATTCTGTGACTCATTGAGAGAAAAGTCTGAAGTACACCGTAATCTACTCTGGACACCATTTAGAACTTTCAGATTTGAAAATGCAGTAGTGCTATTAGCTATTACAGACCAAACAGCGGGTGAGAAAGTTCACACCAGTTTCGGCACTGCTTGGGTGACAGACTCCATTAGATTAAACGCAAGAACAAGCACGTTGGAAGGAGATAAAAAAAAAACACAAAAAGTCAATGCAAAATGTCAATGAGGTGCTATTTTTAAACAAATCGGCCATCCGCACCACAAAAGACATTGACACATAACACCGAAGTTGTATTGCACAAGGAATTCTTCAGAGAGATTTGGGGGCCTCAACGCAAATGGCTCATAAACACAAGCAAATCCTGCTAATCGGGCATTTCTGGGATTTCTCTTGGCCACACGATACTAGAAATTGTTACCATTTCACTGTATCATAGGACCTTCCTCTAGATTTAGCTTTGCAGTCTACTGATTTACTATAAGGTCTGTAAATTGGCACTCCCACCCGCCCAGCTGAACGGCTTATTACCTTGCAAAGAGAAGCTCACGCATACGAGACAGATGTATACGGTAATGGGACATATAGTAGAAAGTACTTCTTGGACCATTACGACAAGTCAATGCAAAACTGAAAAATTAAATTTAATTGAACCTGCTCCAGGATTAAGCGAAGAGCGACCAGCAGAGCCCCCCCCCCCCCGTTTCCTTACAAGGCTGCCGGTGTTAATCCACCACCACCATCGTGTTACCTACATAACACACTCCAATACTTAATTTAACTTTAAATTGTGAAACGTTTAAAAAGGTGACGCCCGACAGAATCTGAATAATGCTACACTTCGGAAGCGTTTCTCACAGATGATATCTGCAGCCGGACTATTTTCAGAAATTTGCCCGTGAAATGCTGCAGCACAACTGACAAATTATAAATTGTTTTTTGCAAGTGGCTATTCAACCTGGTTAAAAAAAACAAGCTTGAAATATGAAACTGGTGAATTTTAACACACTTTTACCCACGCGTCTTAGTAAATTAGAAAACACTAAAAACTATTAGAATACTGGCAATGCTACCCTACGCTGAGCCTGCAAACCTGCATCGTAAAAAGTACCCGAGGAATTACCGGAAAAATACTGCGTCTGTTGTGTTATAATTACCCTTCGGATCTAGACGTGAAGATCACTGTCCTTACTCGGTTCCTCTACGATCCACTAAAGCTTAAAAGCTCAACAAAACCGTTTAAAGGAGTTTGAGAAAACTTCGAATAAAAGTAAGTCTCCGAAACTTTCTTAGACCATAATAAAAGCGAGCTATTTATTCACGCCGGCTTGTTGGAGCGCCAACTTCCAGGCTCCGCCCCTACACCCGCCCTCTTTATTATGGGCGTGGTTTAGCAGGACCAAGGGTCCTGTACTAATAATGCGCCAGATATGAGTCCTGATTGATTGCATGGGTGTATGGGGGGGAACCAAATGCTGATCGTTTATTGGCAGTACCTCACTTTAAGCTGATAAAGCTCAGGATGATAGTAACTTTCCTATAGATAGCAGGAGGTACACTTGTTCATGCTAAAATACAGACATTCAAAATTCACTTTAAAAAACTAAGTATCATTCCATGTACATTTAGAATATTTCCTTTCTGCTATTGGGTTCGTGGATTCAGCAGTTCCAGCTCCATTAAACAATGGTGCAAATAATTAAACGCACTGGATCAACTTCATTAACTTGCTTGCTCGGAATATCACACACACAACGAAATAAGTTAAATTCCTCATTTTGCAAGTCTTATTTGCACAATCTCAGATTTTTTTGTGAAATTGCACATACACTGTGACCACCCCGTGACCGCAATGCCCGACTGCTTCGTGTCGGAGCTCTGTAAAAATCTGGTGGAAGAGTAAGATGGAAAGGGGAAATTAAAAATGTCTGACTGGAAGTTCGTGTAAAACCGATTAAGTAGATGAAAGACAATAAAACGGAATATGTGGTAAGTTCAGTCTTTGTGTATTCTGGATAAAAAAACGAACTACTTTTATTTCCTATTTTACAGCAAAGGCTCTCTGATTTGTTATGAAATATGATCTGATGGTGTGACCCAGTCTGTTGTATCATTCAGCAAACAACAGACTCTCAGACAACGCGTACCTTGAAGAACATAGGGATGTTCTTCAAGATGTCACAAAGACCAATTAAACACTCCCCGAACCATTTGCCATCCCAAGTGGCAGAGACATTTGCTATTTAGCATGCAGTGACCTGCCCTGTTGGTGAACTCTGTCCTTAAATTAAGTGAAGATTTACTCCTCACTTCTACTGCTTGTTCTGAAATTCCACAGTTTTCAGCAGATTTGAATTTTACTTTAACTGTTGTGGAGACATTGGCAGCTTCTCTCCTCAGACCTTGTTCTGTCTTATGACTACAAAAGTGAGATGACCACTGAGTTAATGATCTACAGAGCACAAGATGCTCAGTGTTTTCTGTGGTGTATCTCAATGCAACGTGTCTATTTTGGTGGTTTAGATAAACAAGCCCCTCTGGGTCACAAGATTTGTGGGATGGGAGACCGCCCCATTGTTGAGGGTGAGGTGGGGTGAGGGGGGCAGTATGATTCCCCAAGCCCTGGACTGGAGGGGGCTCAGAATAAAAACCATTTGCTACATGCATAAATCCTACTTTAATGTCATACATCACCTTCTGTACATTGACTCACCATGACATGGATTTGGGTGCTCCAAAGAAGTACTGTAAAGCTTACAAAGATTAATACAACGGACCTAAATTTGCATGAGAAATTAATTGATCACTTACATGTACTGTCACATTTTCATTTTATGGCATTTAGCTGACACCCATATCCAGAGTGACTTACATTACAGGGATTACAATCTCCCTGGAGCAACTTGGGGTTAAGGGTCTTGCTCAAGGACCCACTGGTGGTGGGTGGAATTTGAACCAGCGACCTCTTGGTTCATAACCTGGGCCTCATACCACTAACCCACCACCATCCCCATAAGGACTGCCTAGTCATTCCTGGGTCCTGGAACAAAATAGACAAGCTTCAAGTCGAAAATCCCATTTTACCTTGGTGTTATACTTACTCTGAGATCAACACATTTATATACAGAGAATTATACTTGAAAACATTTAAAAAGATCCCCTCACTTTATTTGGAGGAATAGAGGCAGTGAGGATGAATATTTAATCCAGGCTCCTCTTTCTATTCCAAGCCCTTCCAGCATGGATTCCTGTATCACAATTTAAGATGATTGATAAGCTCATCAAAACAACTAAAAACAGAAAAGAGTAAAGGTGGACTGGGTCTTCCCAACTTCAGATGTTATCTAGCTGCTCAACTAAGAGCGATAGTTGCTTGGATCAAAAATGGCGCAGATGCAGGCAGGGTTACTACTGGGCAAAACTCAGTACCTGAGGTATCTCTATCCACTTTGCCTTTTTTGATTCGTAGATTTCAAAAAAATGCAAAAGAAAATAAGAGATGTGGCTACCCTGTCACAAGCAATGGCTATAACGGGCAATCCGCAATTTCCTCCGTCTGAACGGGACAGTGTCTCCATAAAATGGAAGGAAAAGGGTCTAATTGTAATTGATCAGCTTTTTAAGGGAAATACATTACAGTCCTTCTCCCAGCTCCAAGAACAATTTGGCCTGCCATCCAACAATTTTTATCGGTACCTACAAAAAAGACATTTTCTCAGTACGTGTAAGGATAAAGATAGGTTGAAGAATACCCCAGCCAATATTGAGCATTAAATGAGTTTTAAAAAGATGTTCTCCCATAAAGAGCCATGTTTCCCACATCTGTAAACGGCTCCTGTGGGATACATTAGAGAAGGTCTCAAATTAAGAATAATTGGGAACTAGAACTAAATATTATTATAGTGGATGACTTGTGGATGATCTGTGCTGACTGCCGTAAGGGTATTAATTACGACGGCGTTTTAGTGCCACCTTAAAAAAAATAAAAAATCTAAGATTACGAGATTAAACTCGTAATATTTCGAGAATAAACTCGAAACTACAAGAATAAAGTCGAAAGCCTACGAGAATAAAGTCGAAAGCTTACGAGAAAAAAAAAATATATATATTTTTTTAAGGTGGCACTAAAACGCCGTGGTAATTAATAGTGATGTGTTTGATTGGGAAAAAAAAATTAGATAGTCAGAGGTGTCCTAAAGTATCTCGAAAATATGTTGCGGTTCCTCAACAGCAATGTACTGGAGAGGATGTAAAAAGATAGGAGACCAATAACATATTCTGGGACTGTCCAAAAATAAGGGCAATAAGGGATAAGAATCTTGAAAATCAAACTCCCTCTAATGCCTCTGTATTTCTTACAGGATGGAATACCGGACAATGTAAGTGGAAATGACAGATATATGTTTTATATACTTATGATGACTGTCCGGAAAATAATTACGCATAACTGGACAAAGCCGGACTCACCCACCCTGGTTCAATGAACTCAGAGACTTTGACAAGTATACATGGAGAACGTGACAGCTCACCTCCAACTTAAAATGGATATGTTCACAGAGAGATGGTCATCTGTTAAGCTGTACCTAAATGCATAAATAATTTCTGTGTGTGGCTATGTTGTGAAGGTACCTTTTCTTTCTAAATTCATTGAGAAGATTGTTAACAGTCAACTAATTGCTTTTTTTGGAAAAATATATTTTAGAAGTTTTTCAGTCAGATTTTAAAACTTTACACAGCACTGAATCAGCTCTTTTAAGAGTTTTTAATGATATATTTTTATCTACAGACTCCGGTGACTGTGTTGTCTTTGTCCTCTTAGACTTAATGGCTGCATTTGACATAGTGGATCATGCAATTTCACTCTCCGATTTGGAGCAGTGGGTGGGCATCAGGGGCATAGCACTGGAGTGGTTCCGATCCTACCTGGTGCAACGAACTTTCTGTGTGGGCCTCGGTGACTGTGTGTCCTCCTCTGCTCCTCTCTTATATGGGGTGCCTCAGGGCTCAGTTTTAGCCCCCCTTCTCTTTCTGTGTGTGCCTCGATGTACATTTGAGGATTCAGAATACACTTTTATCCAAAGCAACATTTAACTGAGTCAGCCAGACCTACAGAGGTATACATGATATAAGGGGACAC
>JAODKM010000044.1:2173384-2190934 GCA_026780845.1 Petrocephalus sullivani | reverse complement strand
AAAGCATTACATCTTGTTCGGTAGATCTTGGAATGTATTGTTCTTCAACAAGCTAAGCAGTGTAAAATGTGGCTGTAGAATAGATTAGAATAATAGATGCTTCATCGTCATTGTATATTGAACACACTATGATACTAGGAAGCCCATAAGTTTAGCCTTTTTTTTAAATTCTGCTGTTTGCTTTTAAAGTACTAAATGGTCTTACCCCGCCCTACCTGTCTGAGCTGCTACACCCTTATACACCCACCCGCTCTCTCAGGTCAGCTGATCAGCTGCTCCTGTGTGTGCCGAAAACCAAGCGTAAGCTTAGAGGGGATCGGGCTTTCGCTGTGGCAGCTCCAATAATGTGGAATCAACTGCCTTTGCACATTAGACAGGCCTCTTCCCTCTCTGCTTTTAAATCTCTTCTCAAAACCCATTTTTTTCCACTTGGCCTTTGATGACCTATGAGATGTTGTTGGCATTTGATCTATTTTATGTATACAATTTGGTTTATTTGCTCTTATTTCATGCTGCTCCTATTTGTTTTGTTTTTGTCTACTTCTTTTGTATCTTCCATTTAGCCTTTTAGTTATGTCTTGTAGCTATTCTATTTTTTGTACTGCACTTTGGTCCAGTGTGGGTTGATAAAGTGCTTTATAAATAAAGCTGGTATGGCAAGGTTATTTCCCCCCCCCCCACCATTTATGGCATTTAGCTGACACCCTTATCCAGAGTGACTTACCCCATTACAGGGAATTACAATCTTCCTGGAGCAACTTGGGGCTAAGGGTCTTGCTCAGGGACCCACTGGTGGTAGACAGGATTTGAACTGGCGGCCTTTTTGCTCTATAACCAGTGCCTCATACCACTAGGCCACCACCACTATTTCAGTGTGTCTGTTTGGTTGTATACTGTTGTTCATAAAAGAAAAAGAACAGAAAAACTGAAAGAATACCCATTTAAATAAAAAGTTCAGACTGGCTTAATCACACGAGTAAGGTCCATGGTTCTCAGTCTCTGGTGTCAGAATATTACATTCAAGAAAATCACAGCAGTACTAGCAAACCTTAGTGTGTAGCAATGTCAGTTTTACTTCTGTTTTAATATTGATTGCATAATGAGAGAAAAAAAAGGGGTGGCACGGCGGTGCAGTGGCTAGCCCCGTCTCCTCTCACCTCTGGGACCAGGATCCGAGTCTCCGCCATGGCTCCATGTGTGTGGAGTTTATATGGTCTCCCCATGTCATCTTAGGATTCCCTCCAGTGTGCCTTGTACTCATATGCACAGACTCCACATATCTCTGAATAGGACAAGCAGTTTAAAAATATTGATGGACAGTGAGAAAGACTGCTTCGATCAAGGCCAGTCTGCGTCTAACCACAAGCAGAGAAATCCAACATTTAAAGTTGCTAAATGAGATGAAAGACATCTTAAGCCTGAGACTAGTGAAGCTGCATAAAATGAAGCATGCCAGGAATACGCATGGCTCACCCAACACCACCAATGGAGCACAAATGCCCCACACACTATCCTTGAGGCTGAGCTGAAGAGGCAAGGCAGCAAGACCAGACAGCAACTATCCGAGTCTAGAGGACTTCTGCTGTCTAGTCTCTCCACTGCAGGTTGTAGCTTCGTGTAGAAAACCATACCTGTTCTGAAGGTTGTCGGTTCAAATCCTGTGGCCAGTGAAGTAATATTACCATTTAGTTTCAGAAATAAGTTGGTGAAAAAACATTCTGATAAGAAGCCCCACATAGTCCAGACATTACACTACAGTAGGGGATCCAACATAAGGCGTCATGACACCTGAAATGGTCACAAGATGATTTTCATAATACAGTAGTACTTTAAAAATAAGGAAAAAATATGGGGGTTGTAAGTCTGGCAATGCTATTTCAAGAACACATGCACTTTGGTATGCCAATTTGACTCATTTATGCAAAAGCAAAGCTATTCCATTATTATGAAATCGTGGGTAATTACCCAAAGGCGAAATTTCAAAATACCACGGTGTGTGTGTGTATATATGTGTGTGTGTGTGTATAATATATATATATATATATATATATATATCTTATTACCATAATACTGCCCAAGCCAAGTCCACTAGAAGGTCTCTCCCCCATTGACATTAGGCTGTACAATATGTAGACAAATAACACTGCCATACCCATTTACTGTTAAGGCAAGTTAGCACTACACCGTCTGTCCACTGTAACAGCACATCTCTCGTTACAGGATTAATGTGCCGAACGTCACTCCAGAAGAAACCTTAAACAGTGAGGAACTGCCATACTGATGGAAAACTGGTACTTTCAAGTTTGGTGGTTTAAAAATAGTTAAAATAAAACACCACCATTTCTCATGCTCAATCACTGTGCTGGTAAGCTTGACAGAAAGCTGCATTTTAGTGCTTGTTAAGGTGCAAAGAAATCTCTCATGCCCAAAGTCCACGTGCAGAAATTTTATGTACATCTACAAACGCACCAGATTCGCAACACCAGGGTATTAAAAATCAGCTTACGAAGAGAGTCAAAAGGGGACTAGTTAATAAAATGAAGCATATAAACCTTTATTGAACAGCTGAAAATATTTACAAAGTGAATATACAGTGTCACTGTCCAAATATGATTCAAGTATGCAACAAAGTTTCAAATGACACTTACTAGACCCTGATGTGCAGTAAAACAAGCTATGAACAGAGAGAGTACAAGTCGGGTCAAATACGAAAGCTTAAAATGTCATTAAGAAGAAAAATTCTGGGGGGAAAAAAGCAACCAATACAAGTCACCAAGAATAATTAAAATGAATACATTAAGAAACTTTTCGGGGCAGTTTAAAATGCATCAATTGGTCTCTCCTTCAAGCATTGAGGTATGTGCCAGCTGGCAGATGGAAAGCTCCACTCATTAAGCGCACAGCCCTGGAAAGCCTCTGGCAGCTACACCAGGAACGACAAAAATTTAAAAACTGACAAATTGACCCACTCTGGTCATACACAGAGTTTTTAATAAACAAGCCCCCAACCCCTACATACTCACTGCCCTTCTCATTCCATAAAGTTAGCTCCTAGTCATCCTACCTGTAAAATCCGCATGAATAGCCAATCGCCACTCTGCACTGTGATTTAAACTAAATGTTACCTAGAAACAGTGGGGGGGGGCAGGGGTGACTACTACAAGTGTAAAAGAGCAAGGAGGGGACAAGCAGGGGGGGGCAGCAGCGAGACACTACTGCTGCTCATCCTCAGGACATGAGTGCCAGGTCAGACGCTCCTCGTAGAAAGCGATGACCACCTGCGGGCAGCGGACGTTGGCCTCTTTTGCCGGGACCAGGTCTGCCTCGTCAGAGTCTTTCCTGCCAGAAGGAAATCAAGCCTTATGTTCAAACACTTCCTTTTCTACTTTTTTTGCTGATAAGTGAATCATGAATATTCATTTTTGTGAGGGGCCCACTGTGACAGATGAAGTGTCAGAGTACAGTTGTCCCTTGATAACATACAAGTCAACAACTTGCTCCAGATGAGTTAAATAACACCCATTACTGAGTCGCGACCAAATACTTTTATGAGTAACAAGAGCCGAGCGTAGGGGAATTTTCATTTCCCATCAGCAGCCACGCCCGACTCACCGCAGCAGCACCACCACCACCCATTCCTGCCTGCTTCCACTCACACGTTTCAGGCACCACTCATTGTGCAACCTTATAATCTCATCAATATATATAATGCTTAAAAATTTCCAAAGGAAATTAAATGGTGATTACACATCGCCGAACAAGAATTCCCCAAACACATCAAGTGTTTTATTAGGGGAAAACCTGCATCATACTGATGGCCCACACACATGCTGAAGGCCGGTCGATTTGCCGACCAGGACTCGGGCACCAGTTATGCCTGCCTATTACGGCCGACTCACCATTTCATGAGAAACATCAGTTCTCCACTGCTGTCTGTGGCTCCAATGATGCGCTCAGGCTCCAGGTTGCGGGCAAACCCACGAGGTTTTTCAACCTGCAAGAGAACATCATGTCAGGGCGATGGTGGAGCTTGTTGACAAGGAAAATCTGAGGAGAAATTAAACTGTCATCCTCACCAAATTTTAGTTTTTTGCTGCATACCTCATCAATTGCCTATAATGTATATTCCTTAATACCAGACTGCCTTAATTAGGAACATGTTCAGCACCTTAAGGCTCAGAAACGATGTTCTTAAGATAAACAAGCACCACACCATTGTTACAGCATGGATTCAAATCATTACTTATCATGGCATACTCAAACCAAAACCTTACCACATCCTTCTTCTTCTTCGCTTTACTCTCTTCTGAATCTGCTGCGTCGGTGGAAGTCTTCCTCTTGTTCGAGTCTGGCCGCTCGACAGTGGGCTTCTGAGTGGCCAGAAATGCCTCTATCAGGTCTGGACAATCCAGGTTCTCCTCAGGCTCCCAGGTGTTGTCTGCACTGAGGAGGCATTGCACATAACAGGTTTCTTAGTCACCCCCCTCACAAACGATTAACTAACGAGAACACATCACTTAAAAAAAAAAAAAATTCAAACATTTATATAACATCATGTATTACCATAAAAGAGGAACACCACAACATACAACAAGAGCCTAAAGGGTGCTCTACTTACTCTGAGAAGCCTTTCCATTTGAGGAAGTACTCCACCTTCCCATTCACAATTCGCTGGTCAATCACTTTCTCCACCACAAATTCTTCAGGCGCCTCTACCTCCTTCTTTGATTTGCCAATTTGCTTCTTACCCATAATGAGCTGAAAAACAGGCAAATCACAACCTCGTGGGATACTCACGCACACAGGCCAACTTCAAAACACCGACAGGTGTCTCCAGACACATTTGCTGAAGTCTATACTGTTACAAAATTCCAGTGCGGGCGGAAAGTGACCATTTAATTGAGAGCCAAATAATATCACAGCTCCGGAGACGTATAGATGTATAAGCGCGATATAGATCTCGCGAACAGGCAACAGTCACTGAACAAGACTGATGGAAACTACAAAAAATTATTAATTTTTTTTTTTTGAATACGTTTAAGACAGAGGTAAAAAAAAAAACCGCGGCTCCACAAATCATCCCCGATCGCAGGGACGGCATGTGGCGCACAAAAAGCTTTCGAGTCGCGGACTCCAACTCCCATGAGCACCCGCGACAAAGAGTGGGCCTGTCTCGGCGGAGGCCTGCACGCCATGCGCCGCTCTCTCCGCCGCGGAAAAACACGCACTCTCGGCAAGATCGGTGCCCGATTCCGACTACACAGCCAAAAAGAACCACCCGGACCGAGCTGCTTCGCAGAACGCAAACCCGAAACTAAAGAACCGCCACCCCCCTTAGCTTCGAAATTCACGCCCCTTTCCAGCACGGGGTCACCCGGACCTTGTTTGGCTACATTTTGGCCACATTTTCCGAAAGAATTACCCCAGCTGCGTAGGTATCGGGCGCCCCCCGATGAGGATGCTGGAGGGAAGGTGAATTTACCGGCCTAAGCGGATAAGAACCGCTTGCCGTTGCCCGTGTTCCCGCAGGCAGCTAGCGGGGCAGCCATTTAAACAACAACCCGTGCGAGGAGCGGCCACTCGGCGATAACAAAAGGGGGGAACCGGGCTCCCCGCTGGCTAACGGGGGTCGGCCGGGGCGACTCACCGTCTGAATCGACGAGCGACGGGAGAGGAAAACGGGGGGGTGGAAAAAAAAGAAAATGCCGCCGATCCGCTCGCCAAACCCGGCCGGCCGCCCTCCGCGTGGCTCGAGCCTGCGCGCGCGCCAAGCCCGCCTACCGCTTATTTACAGCCGCCGCCGCGTACGTTTGAATGAACGGCCACGTAAAGTGCCCCCCCCTCCTCCTCTCGCTCCACCACCCCCGCCGGGGCGCGCGAGAAAACGAGAAGCGGGTACGGCGCCCGGCAGGCCGCTGACTTTCGCGCGGCGACGCGGGGATACCTGCACGCCTCGCCCATGCACTATTCCCCTGTCTGCAGCGCGCGACTCACCTATGCGGCTTCCGAAGCGGACTCCCTATTCCTGCGAGGCGTTCCGTGCCGCGAGTACGTAAGGGCAGACGTAAGGCGCGCGCGCAAGCGTCGCGAACGCGCACGCATCGCGACGCTCAGGGCGCCCGCCATACTGGAGCGGTCAAGGGCCTGCTAGTAAACAGATACGAGGGGTGCCGAGAGACGCGGACTTCTCTGCGAAATCGACTGTAGCGCGATTCATTCTGAACTGAACTGAAACGGTATTTGTTATAAAAGTGAGGAAATTAACTATCGCTGCTACAACGTGGGCAACTTCCTCTGGGACATGCAGCCTCCGATCTATAAATAGGCAGCATCAAACATTAATTGTTGAGAATTTCGGCTTTTGAAAGTTCATCCAAAAATGTCCATATCTACTACGTTGTTAGAAAGTGTACAGGTTCCTTGTTACTGTTTTAATAATTAAATTATTAATTAAATAATATCTGATCCCCAGGCTCCATTTAAGAAAGCATCCAGTCAATTCTTCCGTACATCCCGTGATATATATGCTGTCCACTTCTGCAGATGCACAATTGCCATTATACAACGTCCTTCACTTTAGACCATACTTTAAACCAACATTGCAATACTACACACAATCTAGAAATTAGGTTTGCTCTCAATGAAAAACAGTGATCCAGAATTCAGGTTTGTTGTTACATCTAACAGCTAATAGATGGAGCTTACTGTATATGTAATGTTTGCTTATAATTGTAACAAAATTACACCTGAAACAATGACTAATCAAATTCCCACACATTGTTTTCAGTGATAATTAAGTGGCATTTATCCCCTTACCATTTGATAATCTACATACCTAATATGAAACAGGTGGTTATGTTAAAATATTTCAATGAGATGCAGATAAAGTAATAAAAAAACAACCCTGCTCACAACAATGTTTTGTTGACAATTAAAAATTAGAACAATCTAAAAGTTTGCAACTTTTTTCAAGACAGCGGTGACATTGTGTTTCAGAATCAGGCTATTTGCATAACCAATCTTCAATTAAGGTGTTTCAAGTTATGCCCCGAAGTACCAAAGAAGTACCCCAACTGGTTTGGCACTTTAGGTAGTTTTTTTGGTACTGGTACTCGACCGGAAGTCAGTGGAAAAGTGAAAGTGTCAAAAGTACCATACTTAGTGCGGTGGAAATGTGCCCTAAAAGGACCATTCACTTTCAATTTCAGATTTTGTGGAAATTCCAGTTACATTAGAATAAGATCATCTGTATATGCATTATTCAAATTGGTTTCCAGTATATAAATGATAAATCCTTTATTTACCACTTGCGCAAGTATGAGTACAGGTGCATTGGAATTCTCTTTACTTTCACCATCTTGGCCCCAATAACTTGGGGGTCAGAGCCCAGGATCAGCCAAGGTGCTGAGGCCCTGGAGTTGAGGGTTAAGGGCTCACGGACATGTGACTGTTCTGCCAAGGCAACCTTCGGATCACGGGGACCGTTTACCACAAAAATACTAATCTTACATGCTAACCTTGTTCAGATGGTCTGGAGTGGTAGCAAGAACAGAAGGGATCACGCACTCCTTCAGACGCACAATTTGCCCAGTTCTGTCAAAGTCATCTGCCATGAAATGACAACTACACAGAACAGTGGTATCATGAGGCTCAAAATCTTCTCGTCGGACAGCTACGGCCCAGGCTTTCCTTAGTCCAGGATCTTTGGGGAACCTTTGACAAAAACAAGATCATGTTAAAATGACATCTGCCACGTGGATGAACGGTGCAGTTAGCGCATTAAGCTAGCACCATGATTTAGGCTAGTTAGCGCGTATCATCTTATGAGCATATGTGCATTCTAGGTGACAATTATATATAAAGTAAAACTACACAATTAAAGAGGTCACTTAAGTAAATGTCACGTTTAACAAGCATTCATAGTGTCATGTTTTCGTTAGGTAGCCAACATCACGACGGAGTAACGTCAATCTCAGGAGAGTCGGAAGTCTGAATAGTTCATATTTACTAACCTACATAACAGTAAAATGCAAAGAAATTGCCACTTACTTGTGAAAAGTTATCCCGCGATCCTTGTTTTCAAGATTTCGTCTATTTGTACACCCGAATGCTGCGCATGCCTGCGGCATTTTCGCAAGTGTCTATTATTAGTTACTGAAGTGTTGACCGCCTCAACATGGCGACCACGCGTACATTTTCTATTTACGGGATGGGTCTGAAGTCTCATCAATATTCATGATCGATTCATTAATATTCGTGATAGAAGCCGTACCTGATTGGCCAGTGAATGCCTTAGACAGGAAAAACAGGTAGCACATGGGAGCACACTCACCCACCAATCAGGTACCGCCTTTCTTTTCAATATTAATAATTTAGCAATCATGTGGCGCCTTTTCTCTTGAATATTGATGAGTACCCCATAAAAAGAAATATTTGATGCTCCAAGTGTTTTCCGCGCGAGTTTGTCATGTGACTCCGGTGGCTGGCATGTTGTCCACGTGATCGCGGGTCAGTCGCTGATGTTTGCTGATGTAGAGTTTAATGCTGGATTATGAATGATTAACCCATGATTATTCGTGCGGGCAGTCTGTAGTACTGTATCGGTTCCTTTAGTGTCAAAGAAGACTTCTTATACAGGTCTGTAGGTGGGTAAGAAATAGAGAACGCGCGCTGTCTAAAAGCAACGATATAATTTCAAATTAATTTAGGATGACCAGACAATCCCTGTCGTCCCGGATGCATTGGGCTACTTCAGGTTTTACGAACTACTTTAAACCCGAAAGGCTCCTGTGCTCGGCTAAATAGTTCAATTCTTCTTGTACTTTGACTGGTTCGTTTCCTTGATCGAACGATTCATCCAGCTGTTTCCCATTAACATCCAGGTCTTATTGATTGAAATGGTAGTTTGCAAATCCTGTGTGTCCGGGATGACATGGATTATCTGGTCACCCTAAATTAACTAACTACACTGACGAGGGATATTAGTATTCGGCACGCTATTGTGATAATGATTTTCAACACGTATATTGACAATACCACGGATTGAATACCTTTTATGCCCAGTATTTTAGACTGGGTCTTGTTAAATATACTTATGGTTTTAGACATAACCAGTTTCTTTTCTCTGCTCTGGCAAGTAGATTCTAATTTGCATAAATGCAAATAATGTATAGTAAATATGTAAAAATGTACATATAGACAACAGCAGATTGTACATTTAGTGCTGTCCTGTCCTTGCGTTTATTCAGGTGCAGATAATATACAGTTTCTGTGATTCTGTCGAGAGTGAGATGTATCATTTAGCAATGGAAGATCAAATGGAGGGAGCATCAGATGCAGTGCAGGGGTGTCAAACTCCAGTCCTGGAGGGCCAGAGCCCTGCACATTTTTGGGTTTAACCTCATTTAACACACCTGATTCAATTCACTGAGCTAATTACCACACAGCACTTGAGCTCAATCATTTGTGATGGAAAAGGGAAAGAATTAAGCTACACAGGGCAGCAGCCCTCCAGGACTGGCATTTGAGACCCCTGAGATAAGGAAAAGGGGGGGGGACTGCATCCAAGTGTAACAAATGACTTGACGCACAGCAGGTCTGGGTTTCTTAGAAGGCAGTGATACTTAGGAACAGCTAAATTGTCTAATAATCCTACTTTCTGACTAGCTGAGAAACGCGTGTCCCACGAGACACACTCATTTAAGGGAAAAGCAACATTTGCAGTGAGGGGCACTCCCTGCACCCCCGGAGACTTCCTACACATTTCCCACAACAGAAGTATTATAAACTCACGGACATTAGAATTTATTAATTTTATTTTTCAGTCTTGAAAAATTATCAGAAACACCCCAAATAAAAAAAGAAATTCAACTTGATTCCCACCCTCCTTCACACTATAAAGTACAGTGTTTAGTTCCACTTTATATAAAAAACAATGCAAATCTAATTAGTAAAAAAAAACACACACTCTTGATCATTCATGGTCCAACAAAATTTAAATAAAATGTGATTTAAAAAAAAAAAAGCACCTTTGCTTGCCATGGCATATTGTTGCAAGTACAACAATATGCACAAATGCCATTTACATTTTTTTTCTGCAGGTCCCCTTGAAAAGCTGCTTTGATCACAACGGCACTTATACAAAAAAACAGAAAAAGGGAAGAATGTATCACGAGACATGCCAACGCAGAATCACCCCTGACACTTCAAGACACGTAACATAACTCATTTGGTGTTTCTAGGCCAGGCGGAGGAATTGCGTGACCTTGCCCCGAGAGGTAAGAATCATACTAAAAACAGGAATAAAGAAATTATGAAAATAAGTTGGGGAAAAAAGCAATAATTTACAGATGGAAAAATATATACATACATACGCACACACACACACACACACACAAGAACACACAGATATGATTGTGTATCAAGATCATTTTGCCACACTTAAAATGATGGATCTCCTTTCGGTCCCAGCAAATACTTTTGTATAACATTTGTGCCTAAATATTTGTGTGGCCATTCAAAATCACCCCCAAATGCGCCACCGCTGCCGATTCCAGAAATTGTGGGATTTTTAAAACTCATGGCGTCTATTGAAAAACAGACGGGGGAACAGATACGTCGCAGGGGTCAAACTTGTGACGCACAAACTTTGCTTCCACTTGTCTGAAGGAACTGGTCTAAAATATGACCATGACAAATACGTCAACAGAACTCTTTTCATAACAAATAGTGCTGGTCCAGGGTCATCCTCAAACATCTGAATTTGAAAAGAATCCCACACTGAGAAAAAGCACACAAAAGCATCAAAAAAATAAAATTAAACCTTACACATTACTAGCTTGGCTTTCGGGTTCGACTACAAGAACAAGAGTACTTTCATTGAAAATCAAAAATCCTTCTTGCTTAGGGCTAATCATGTCTACACACAGACAAATAATTGCGGTCACGTTTCTCAAATTACACTGCCAACCTAAAACACCCGGCTGCATCAGTGCGTCCCATTTTTAGGATAAGGACCAGAGCCTCTCCTTCATGTGACAGAAACCATTGTGGTTAAAAATTATATTTCATAACGAAGATGGGTACTTTTTCCCATTTCATATACAATCCAATTTCTTTGGATGCTTAGCTGTTTTTTTTTTTTAAACCGACTTAGCAAGCATCAAATATTAAATTTAGTTGCCTTTAACCAATTTTAATACTGGATGTGTCAGGGTGAGCAACCAGCATAGATTTACAACAAACAGGGCCAAACCGATAACATCAAATTACAAAGGCATGTCCTTAACCACAGCGCCACCTGTCTGATGGCAACTAACAACACAACAGAGTACAGCAAGATGTACAGGGGCCGTCTGCCCTTACCCACGGTTTCAAAGTGCAACCGGTGATGTCTTTATCAGAGGAGCGACATCCTACACAGACCAAGCAGTTAGCATCTTCAAGTATAATGTTAAAAACACGACAACTCCAGTCGAATATGGAATTCATATCTCAAAACTTGCATTCCATTCACTTCTAACTTGCCCTGTATTCTTTTTGTAATAGGATTTTAAAAACTCAATTTGAAAAGAAAACCTTTTTTCAACACAAAGTTCCAGTGTTTTAGCTACATCCACTCATCCCACATATTATGGGGGGGGGGGGGGGGGAACGTTTTTAAAAAAAAAAGGATTAATTTTTGCCCCTGAAAACCTTTGGTGCTGGGTTGTTCACCCCAGGGACAGTCTGAGGAAAGTGGCATAGCAGGGGCACGGGATATGAGTCTTAGTGCTTCTTGTCACTTTTTCGTTTCTCAGTCTTGGGCTGTCCTGAGGAGTGCCTGCGTGGGAGGACGAGGACCCTGCCGTCCGGGCTGCACTGCAGGGTGTAGCAGCTAGGGCTGATGGGCCGGCCCCTTTCGTCCCTCAGCCTGGACAGCAGGTCCTGGGAGAGCTGCTCCATCTTCTGCTTCATGGAGCAGAGAGCTCTGCCGTGCTGCGTCCTCTCCCGGAGCAGGCGGTCGCGCTGGCGGCCCAGCCGCTCCACCTCGCCCTCCAGGCCGCTGATCACGTCCAGCTTCCGCTTCCGGCAGTTCTGTGCCGCCAGCTTGTTCTTGCCCCGTCGGCGGATGTCCCTCAACAGCACCACCTGGGCCTGGCTGAGGCCGCGGCGGGCCAAAAGCTCCAGGAAGTCCTCCACGGGCATGTTCACGATCTCGCTCACCGAGAAGGGGATGCGGAGGGCGCGGGCGTGCCGCTCGTCGCGGCTCAGTTCCTCCTCCTCCTCCTCCTCCTCATCTCCGCTCAGCACCTCCTTCTTGATGTCCTTGCAATGCACCACACGGCCTAGGTCCTCCCGCCAGAAGGTGGCGCTGCTCTGGAAAGGAGCATTGTATGTGTGGTTGTGCTCGACGCACTCAGCCAGCTCCGAGTTGGACCAGTGTGGAGAAGCCACCGCTCCGGAGTAGAAGGGCTCGGCCGCGCTGATGCACCCCGCCGCCCCGTCGTCGTCGCCGTACAGTTCCCCTGAAGACGCCTCAGAAGAGCTGGGGGACTGAGGGCTCTGGAACCCGGAACCCAGCGAAAGGCCGGAATCAGAGTCGCGCTCCTCCAGCGGCTGGCTGTCCAGCCCTTCCAGGCCGAGCCCAAGCAGGTTGATCTGCTCAAACACGGCCTCGTCCAGACACCCCGACAGCGAGCTGTGGTACGTCCCATCTTGGGTCCCATTTTCCACTGGAGGGAAAAGGTGCATGGGCAGGTCCCCGGCCCCCAGGAGTGCGTCTGAGCGTGTGGAGTCGGTGGACTCCTGTCTGAGGGCTCTACTGACCTCAGTACCACCACCTGTCACCAAGGCATCCTGCAGACTCACATCCTGGCTCAGGGCCCTGGAGATGTCCACACCCAGGCCTGATTCACGCAGTGGAACTTCCAGCTCCAAATCCTACCACAACATTTAAATATTTCAGAATATGCCCTCAATATTCTTCAACAAAGAGTATGCCGTTACTTATTAGATCAATTTGAAAACAAGCATCTCTAATACAACCTCCATTAAAACTAGCCCTTGTAATATTCACCAAATTGCAGCACATGTGGTCCTGTTCAGGACCAAATGCACGCACGCTGTTTGCCATGTGTGTATAACTGCTCAGTGACTCACATCGAAACCAGATAGAGACAGGAAGTCATGCCACTGGTGATCAGTGGTTCCCCTGGGCGCAGCTTGGGGTTCGAGGCTCGATGAGAGCTGTGATAAGGGGATGTTACTGCTGAGGAAACTCTGAAAGAGAGAGTTTGAGCAAAATAAGGAAGGTGCCATACGTAACATAACCTTAAATGGGGGCAAAAGGGCCAAATATAAAGGTTCCCTATGTTTACACTCCAATCATTGTTTCCTTTTTGTTTTACTACATATTCTCTAAAAACCAGGGGAAATTAACTGCTTGGACACTCTGACAGGCTACATGTCAACCAGCTCTTGTGCTCTCAGCCGGGGAGTTACTGAATAAACTGGCCGGATACTCAGTGGAATCGAGTACTCAATTGTTTTGCCAACACTATGCGGTATGGTGCGTGAACACTGCAGTGGTCACCCGAGCAGGGGTCCCCGAGGCAAACTTTTCCCCCTTCTTCTGATCTCCCCTACTGTCCACGATTGGCTGACATAAATGTGATGCCGCAGGGTTGGTCAGCATAATTAATTATGCAGTTAACAGCATGCTGTGTGCCACATTGCACTTTAAAGAGTGTAAATTAATACTGTTGTCTCCCAGTATCTGTAGGTAATATGTACCAAGATCTTCCACAAATAGTCGAAATCGCAAGTAACAGCAAACCATCTATAAGGTGATTCCTTGTACTTAATAGTAATTGGTGTCAATTAGTAATTAATAAATTAGCCACAGTAAAATAGTACCAATATTAAACAGGATCATTATATAGTACATTGTACATTATACAGTACTGCACCATACACTTTACAGTACTGCACCATACGTTTTACAGTACTGCACCATACATTTTACAGTACTCTATCAAATGAAATGGATTCTGATGTTTTAGTCTAACTGAAGAAATGATAGAGCAATGAAAAAAGTCTCATATGTCAAGGGATGATGAAACAATCATGCTTTTTATACCTCTCACAGGAAGAAGTAACAAGGGAATGACATGGGTGCGCATTCTGCAATTTTCTATTCAGACCTCAGCAAAGCACGGACAACTGAAACCGCGGATGGGAGGGTACTACTGTATGTGTACTCATGCATTTCTGTTAATTGTAGATGACAGCCTTGTAATGTTTGCCATGGAATATGCCCGTTCCGTTAGCATGCAAACATGAGTCTCGTGTAAACTGGTAGCTTCTCTGTCTATGCTGCTACTAGCATCAAACCCATAGTGGTCGTTAATAAAGAGAGCAACTATCATTTTAAAAGAGCCGTCATCTCCTTCATTAGAAGGACTCATGCACTCACCGCAATAGGTTTACTTGCGTCCTGTATGCTGGACTGGTACTTCAAAAAACATTCAGTGTCATCTAGGGTTGTGGCCCGGCATGAAGGCGGCATTGACTTTTTAGGTATGTGACAGATGGTTCTCGCCGACATGTTTGGTTTTGTTTAGTCTGGATGTTGTTTGGAGTATACAGCCACCTTCTAAGAGGAGTAAGATGGGCTACGCGAGTGCAAAAGCATTCTAATGTACCTGTACAGGTACAAACTGCATCCACCAAGGTCGACTGACTAATGTTAGTTGTCTCAGCAGGGTTAACTCCAAGCCCAGGCCAGAAAGGACAGAAGAGGACTTAGATGGTCAGGCCCGTACCTCTTCCAGGGCGTCACTCTGGGAAAGCTGGGCGAGTGCTAGGTCCCCGTGTCCCGTGGATTCCGCGGCAGCAGCCACCTCGTCGCTGGGGACGGCTGCGTCCTGGGCTCGACTCCACAGCACGTTCCTCAAGGGCTGCGGATCCTGGAGAAACCAGAGTAACCGGGGTGATTAAAGCAGCTCAGAGCTTGTTTTCTGTTTTTTACCGTAACCAGAGGGACAATGTGTGACTCAGACAATCTAATTAGCGAAAAGGGAGAGACAATGTGGGAGGTGAATGTTGTGTCCTTTGATTTATTTGTGCTATTCATTTTAAATTCCCTGGAACTCACTCCTGTCTTACAAAGACGGCTGGATTGCACTTTCAGCTGAAGATGATGGAGATGAGAAGATGGCAGTTACCAGCTAGCTAGAGGAATACTTATGTTCTTGACAAACAGGAAGCCTGAAATTTTTAGAAAGCAAACAATACAATAGACTGCAATTCTTATATTATGCATTTAATTAAAGCGGACCATCGCCATATTTGCCTTATTTGTACTGGCGTGAAGGAGCTTCAAATTACTCTGAAATACAATGAGCGTATTTTCCAAGTTCGAGTGTAAGACAAACATCGGGAAACATTTGAAGATCCCAAAATACAGAATGTATTGTACATACACTGGCTTGAGACAGTAATAATCATTCCATGATCATCTACCTGTATGCAATACAGCAACATTTGAAAAATAGTTCTGAATTTTCTTATATTGTATTGGGGAAAAAATATAAGCTTTTCTGCAGCTGTTCATTTTGCCATGTTGCAAGTTAAAAAAATCTGGATCATAACTTTAAATGACAAATACACAAATAAGTTGTATTTAAAAGGCTCTTTGGGGTATGGGATAAGGGTGCTACTTTTCAACGATGTAGGCTATAAAGTTATTGGGCTCCATTAAACCAGGACCACAGAGTCCAGATAAAATTCACCCGTCTGTGCATTTATTCCATCAAAGTCACAGAGTGCATCTTTTTCTCATTACAGGTACAGTGGTGGCCAAAATTATTAGAACACTATGCTCTATAAACGATGGAACAGAGCCTTCATAAGGAGAATCACTGTGCTAAGTCCCATCAAGCACATTTGTGACGAGGCTTGAGTTGCAGAAGGCATGGGATACCATTAGTGTTGAAGTTCTCAGGAAATATATTGACAGTATGCCAGAGAGATGTGCTGCTGTAATTGCTGCAAAAGGTGGACATGCCAAATATTAAAGTTAAAAGTGGATAAAAACAGTCGGTCTCACTTCATCTGATATTTGTTGTACGCAACCATCTGCATATTTCATGAACATTATTAAATGAAATCATGTTATGTAGGCAAAAAACATTTTCAGATCTGTCAGGTGTTCTAATAATTCTGGCCACCACTGTATGTCACAAATGCCACACACCAGTGCAAATGGCGAAATAGATCCCAAACTAGTCAAACGGGAAAGCAGATAGAAAGATGGTGTGCTGCCATCTTTCCAGGAGCTTCACTTCCTCCTGAATCTGGGAGTGGATGTAAGAACCACCATTATAAAGTATACAGGACAACCCCAGGGTAATGCAGGCAAACACTGATCATGTCCGCAATCTTACTTTAATGGGCCTGGATTGGACGTTATCATGGAGCACGTTTAACCAGCAGCTCATCCCACCTCAGTGCGCCAACAGGTGCTACTGGGGACCATTCCTACTTGCTACCATCAGCCACCGCAGTGCCTCATCCTAACATGCCACCCCGTGTCGCCAGCCATCTTTCTAGCTGCAGAAGTCCAGTGCCGTCTGGTTTCAGTTGCACATATACCACCCACTAATTTTTTTATTTAATATTAACTTAATCAATATTCCATTATGTTTTTCAGATTTTGGTTTGTGTACATTTTCTGTTTACTAATTTGGACTGTGTGTACCATCTTTGCATCTTAAATGTAAGCTAGTCTTGCTCTATGTACTATGCTGCTATATGCACAAGAATTTCCCACATATAATCAATAAAGTTTATCTAATCTTATCATACAATGCGTGTTTAACTGTGTTGTGAAATATTAGGCTACATAACATGGGGACTAGATCTGGAAGTCTTCATTGTATAAAGTGTTAAAACTGTAAAACTAAGTTCAAGAATATGTCAAATTCAAGTTTCATGGGGTATATGCATATTGATGCATATGCATACTGATCGCCGTTTACAATGACTAAACTCAGCAATCAGTACTGATTATAACAGCTCGGCCTCAGCCCAGTCAGGCCATGTGACAGTATCTGGGTAACGCTGCTGACAACAGGTGCATAAGTTTGGGCAGCTGTGACGCTCGGCCCCCGCACTCTGTACGGCTTTATTCTTATATTCGGATTTAAAGCTACATTGCATGAAGAGATAGCACAAAGAAATGACAGTCTCCAGCCATCGTGGGCCGACAGTGCTGCGAGCAAGGACCGCGAACAGAAACCGAAATCGGCTCGCGGACCTCGTGCTCACGCGGCGCTTCCCGAAAACGGTATCAAAGTGCCGCACGCGGCTAGCACGGAGGCAGGGGTAGGTGGCACGAGGCAGGGGTTCCCCAGAGCGGCTCGTTCGCGGACGTACCTCTTTGGAAAGGTCGCAGGCCGCCGCGGGGGGACAGGGCCCGGCGTCCCCGTCCTGCGCCGCGCGCCGGCCCTCGTCCGCGCGGCTCGCGCCGGAGCCCGACGCGCACGCGGAGCATGCATCTCTGCATCA
>JAODKM010000044.1:2151313-2164649 GCA_026780845.1 Petrocephalus sullivani | reverse complement strand
TGGATTTTGAATTGACTGTAAGATGCTGAATTGGAATGACAGTAATACAAATTTAAATATTTCAATCCGAAGCAATTAAATACAATCATACAACAAATGAATGTAATTTAATCTAGAAAAATATAAATACATAATAAGTTTACTTCCAAGATGGTAGATGTATATTTACTAGTGAGTGAACTTTGCATGATTGTAAGATAAGAATCAGGGAGTTGTTCTAGCCTATTCTAATAATGTGGATTTGGGTTATATATGTCATCCCTCTAAGACCTTTTCCATGTGTATACATTTATTGATTTTGTGTCAGTGTATGCTGTCCATTCAAATATTAAGCTGTATTGTTACAGCTGCACTTACACTATGTATCTGAATGTATATGAAATGACTTCCATTTTAATTCTACTTCCTTATATTCAAATTATAATCGCGAGTCTCAACCAGTTTTATGAATTGCATTTCATTTTCATGGTCATGCTCAAGTCAATTCTGAATGGTGCACAACCCTGTTATGTACTGAAAATGCGCACAGGAGTTGCAACAACGAGCGCCGTTTGCGCTAATTTATACTCTACGTTATAATTTTATATTGCAATATTGACCGCTTATTATATCATTGCGTTGTCCAAAGATGACCGATAGTGTGTTTTTGTGATCTATTTTGGCCGATCTCTGCGTCTCTGTGACAGGACAGCAGGCAAAAGTTCAAACAACGAACTACTTAGAAAATAACGAGTGGGTCGGAGCTCTCGCAAATCTACGAGCGAGATTACGAACTACTTTAGTTACAAAGGGATTCGGGAAACGCTCGTTAATGAAATGAACACGGGAGTTTACTAAACTGCTAGCTTATTAACGGGCGATTAAGAAGTGCTGTCTTGCTCATGCAAATTTACGTAAGTATGAACAATTTAGAGAGACGCAAATTCACACCTGTCTAGCAGCGCGCGTTACCTGACATGTAAGATGATAGATTAACAGACTCTAGCTCCCCCTGCGGGTGTAGAAATAAATCGCACTAAATGTATTTCCTACTTAATGTAAACCGAAAAAGTTTCGTATAATTATTATCACAATTAATATTATAATTTCTTTTCTTTCTTTACACTTATACCTGAAGGTAAAAGTTAAATTAGTTCAATTGTTCTGCCTTTCACCGTAACTGCTGATAATTTGATTTATCTCTAAAAGATATGGAAGGACATAACTTAATCAGTAAATATTAAAGGCAAACGGTCTTCCTCGGCTTTATGGTAGGCCTATAATTAATATTGTTCACGTCACGCAGTAAAAGAACACAATTCCAATGTACAATTTTTGTACATTTTAATATATACCTCTTTGTTCCAAAACTGTATTCACCTCTTTGGGCGCCACACATGAATCTTGCTTTTGTTTGACAGAAAGGAGATGATGTTATGGAAAAATATATGGGCATAGTTTAAAATAATAAAAAGTTCCCGTAACCTATTAAATACAATAGTAAATGAATTAACAAGTGAACAAGCAGTTTAAACTTTCCATTCCAAATCTAAATGAATTAGTGGAAATAGATTTGCTGATAACAAAACGCATTTTTACAAAACACGGGGTTGTTGCACATGAAACATTTGTAATTCGCTGAATTTTGCTGTTACAGTAATAAGTGAAAACAATAGCTAATTAGTAGTGAAACAACTTTCTTACACGCCACATTGATAAAACGATAATTCTGAATATTACATTGTAGGTAAAAAAAAAACACTATTATCAAACTTATTTTTTATGTTGTCACTATAAACCTGGATTGGCGAGCTTCATTCAATGGGCATGCAAGTATTAAAAAACAGAAACAATATACTTATGTTTGTTAATTTTATTCTTGCTTAGTAATTATCTTTGTGAAATTATAACTTTGCGACAATATCCTTATAGTCCATTCCACATTCAACATATTCAAAAGGCTAGCCAGATTATATTATATAATTTTCGCTTCTTTTTGCAATTGGCCAAATTCACAAGACTATTTGCATATTCTTTACATATTGATGTATTGATATTCAAATGCTTCAACATAACTGTTCTGTAAAATAAACGGACTCGTTCTATTGGTTCGAAACTGAAACCACTTCCCACTTTTATCCCAAAAGCACCACCCAAAGGTAAATTTGCATGAAATTCTTTCGATTGGTCAGTAGTTAAAGCCTTGGGGGTGAACTTACCATATATGAACAATTACGTAATCCATACGAAGGCCCGTATTTCACCTCCTCTGGAATACTATTGGTGAAGGCTTCGCGCAATACGTGGAAGGCGATTCGTTAGAGTGCATGAGCCACAAAAGAGGGCGTGTTTTAGTTTTATTTTCATTGGTTCCACGCCGCGGAATTACTGAGTGAAACTACAGCCTTGCACGTTTTAACCATTTCGTTTCCTTTATGCAAATGATTAAATCAGTAGTACTATTTTAAAAGCAATTAATTTAGCCACTAGTGCCGTGATTCAGTTGATGACAAACACGCAAAATAATGTATTTTAAAAAGTGGCTTATTGGGTTACTTTAGAATTAGATAATGAAGCATCGAATTTAAATTAAAATAACAGTTTTAGCTATAAATTCATTGGCTAAAAATTGTTGCATGCAGTTGACAATCTGAATCTACGCCATCTAATGTCTTTAACCAGGAAGTATGATTTTTTTGTAGTTACACCATAAGTAGCTGATAAAAATAAATATTTTAAATATAATAAATCTAATTAATAACTCTATATGAAGTAATATGCTTAATCCTATAACTGTTAATATTTTGAGTATCAGTCTTAACTGCTAACAGTGTTTGATGTTAATATTTATGGTTACTTCTGAATTTCGAAATTTAAAAACAGCTTATCTCAATTTATGTGCAATATACTACATGTATATATTAAGTTTGATTTCAATTATGTCATACATTGACAAATAATCTCTTTGCTATATTTAGAGCTTAATTATTTTACTTTGAAAATGAAACTGCTAGGTATCAAGTTATGGCTATTATATCCTGTTTGTAACCCTTTCACATGACAATCTGTGATCTCACACGAGGCGATTCTTCACAGTTTCCACACTAATTAAGAGTGATGTTATTCACGAGGGCAAGAGATATATTATAAAGACAGTGTGGTTCCTTAAGCGGCGGATTTGGCGTTCACGTCATATATCAACTATATGTAAAATTTGTAACAATGTAACAATTTATACACACACACACACACACACACACACATATATATATATATATATATATATACATATATATAGTGGATTTTTACATATAATTCATATGTCTTAAACATAATATATAGTTGAAAACATAATAACATAAGTATTCGGCTTTATACACATTTATCGGCTATTATATATATATATATACACACACACACGTCCATATATATGCCAGTATTTATTCAAGTAACTTATAACAGTAGTTTAAATTCTGAATTCTTGGTCATACTACTTGACTGTTGCTCAGATAGGCTAAAGGCACGCGCACTCAGGAGAACGATCCTTCAAAAAGGCTCCATATGAAAACAAATGGTTGCTTTGAGTTTCCCCATGTTGTCGTCTCTATCGCGTAGGGTTGGGGGAAAAAAGTCATGGCAGTTTTACAAATGGACTCCCAAAAATAACAACAGTCTCGAGTGCTAACTGCACGATCAAGTTTAAAGTCCTCTAGTTGTCGTTATCCGGACAGCCTTTCAACATATGTAAAGAATAATCCTTGTAAGTAGATCTAAAGCCAGCAGCAGGGCATTTATTAATCCATGAGTATTTTCATAACGATACAAAGAGCGTTTAAATCAAATTCATGACGCTCTGGACAGATTTATTATGATCTGGCCTTTAAATCATTAGAGAAGTCCTTCCCATATAATTAAAAAGTGATTGGTCAACGGCATCATGACGTCCTTAAAGAGGCAGCGCACGATGGAGCATGCGCGTGAACTTGGATGGTGCCGCAAAGAATAGTGGGATTTCATCCTGGCAAGTTGTTTGGAGGAAGTAGTATTCAGTCTTGCGGTAAAGTTTGCCGTAGACGGGAGGCAGCGCGTTGTCATGTTTTTACCTTCATATGTTCTGACGAACGACAAAAAATGATTTAACATTGATAAAAGTGTGCTGTATTTAATAACAGTTTTTACAGCTTCAATTCCATTTCATGTACTTTAAACAGAATAATTTCATTTGGATTTCCAATAAAATTTTCATTTACGTTAGCTAATGCAAATTAATTTTGCTATTTAATTATCTTACAATATACTGGAAATGCCCTGTAGATATAGGCCCACGTATTTAAGTTGTAATACACAAAATGTGTACAATGGAATGTTACGCCTATAGATAATATTACATATAGACTGATAAATTGCAAATTAGTAATGTTTAAATGTGTAGGCCAATTTTAGAATAAATCACAATTGAATTTAACTATACAATAAATTATTTTAAGAGATATGAAATTGCAAAAGCCACAATTAGGCTAATTACAACACTTTCTAATTTTAAAATATTACTTGTGCAAGATGTTTTAAATGTGACATAATTAAGTAAATTGTTTTGTGAAAATTATGTAATACTAGATATTAAATAGTTTTTTATAGATATGCAATGTAATTTACAATTTTAAAGATAATTATAATAGATGGTCACGTTTAGCCTCTGGCACAAATTAAACCTGAAATATACGTAGGCCTGTTTTACATTTTAAATGGGCTTTTATGATGTATTAAGTGAAATATTGATTTTTAGAAATATATTTTCATTGCACAAAATATATAAATTACGTGTAAACTGTATCTAATTGAAACGGCGAATTTGCAATTGATTAAGATACGCATTTTACTATTAAAGCGAGAGGTAACTTCTAGTGTACTTTGGGGTACGGAGCTCTTTACTCTAGAGCTTCCAACGTCCAACTACCATACCTCCTCTCGAAAATCACTACGGAGATTTGATTGACAGCTCCATTGTAACCAATCAAATTGTAGGTTGGAAAACCAGCAGTTTGGTTGGTATTTTCTTGCAACGTCACAGATAAATTTAACCAATCGAGTCACTCTATATAAATTACGAAAATTACGTATATCTAATACATTTTACTTCTTGGCGCCCCGCAGCGGACACACGTGGATATAATGTTAAGAGCAATTTCGTTAGTTACAAAAAATAATTGTTTTTCAATAGTTTTTCAGTGTTTTTCACGCTATACAGTTTAGCAGAATACTTAAGCTGTGTTTTCCCTTTTTCAAAGAATCAGTCCATTTTGTAACTTAATTTTTATACAGTCATCGATTAAAGATGTTTTGCCGAGTTTGTCTTACATTTCTGGGTTTCTGTACTTGTGAGTATTTAGTGCAGTAAATATAGAGCCCGATGTTTGCAAATTCTTCAAGTAAAACGTTTCTAGTATATAGGGGATGATTGAACGAAATGGTGTCTGCTTAGACATTTGTTGTCCACTAGGCGGCACTGCACCCTAATTTTGAGAGTGAAATTAGCCTTCGTAGATGTTTTACGCTTTTTGCCATCAAAGAAATGCATATCGTCGTGCCTGAACTAGCATGAAATATATTATTTATTCAGTTAATGGTTTAAGAGTAGCATTTTGGGTTTATTGCGACTGCTACGAATCTACATTGATTTTTTTTTCACCTTGAAATACGAAACCCTTTAAAATGTGCAATTTGTTTTTACTTAGTTCAAAAGAACTCCGTTTCCAGTCTCAGTCAATAATCCTTAATGATTACACGTTTGATTTTCCATTGATTTTAGTTCATTTTACATTACATTTTATATCATCTCAATACAAATAGTCTGTTTAACTTGATGTGTATTTATTTAGAAATTTTGGAACCTTCTCTTTCCTCATTTTCGGTTATTTTTATTTACTGAGAGGATTTTTATGGGTTACATTCAGTGTTAGTAGAAAAGATATATATATAACAATCCGAACCTCTTTGACATGTATGGTATACATCAGTGCGATTATTATTGCTTCCTTATAACCGTTAAATCTGTCGTTTCAACAGACACAGCTGTATGGATAAATTATCTATTTTTACTTGGTCATTCTAACATACATCGACGGTTTTTATTTTAATTAAGGTACGGTGATTTCACAATGGAAGTGTTGCGTTCAAATGACTCTGCAGTTTCCTTATTATTTATTTTTTGCCGCATGGGGGTTTTAAATAAAACTAGCTTGTATGAAAAATACTTGATTTATATGTTGGTTTGCTCTAGTGTTGTGGCTTACGTCTGGAAAGACAGCTAGGTGCCTGTAAATTAATGGAAATTAGCAAATAGCTCAGTGAGGAAAAAAGTGGCTTTTTAATTGTCCATTAACAAGGAATTTCTTTCAGCAAACTATACTTTGCACGTGGCGAGGTGTAGCAGTATTGGCCAATAATGATTTCCTAGCTGTAAATGATTATTAATTGTTATGTCCCTGCCACTAACCTTTATTTAATTTTTGATATGTAGCTGAAACTGTAACACACTTGGAAATAATGAGCAGATTTTACATGCATCCAGCCAGCGGGAACGTGACTCATTTACTGAAGAGTTGTGTTTTGCTATTTTTGTACATTTACAAGTTTTAATAAGGAAAACAAAACATGATGTACAGTCGCCTAATTTCGATGTTATTAGAGTTGTACTTAAAGCTTTTCCATTCGTAAGAGTTACGCACAATTCAGCTGTAATCACACGGGATTTTCCCGAGTTGTTGTAACTCTCATCCTAACGCTGTGCTTTCGAAGCGCACGCTGGGCCTGTAAATTGCACTGGAGTTAAAGTGGTCAAACATGGCTCCCTGTGGAGGGCGCACACAGGTAAACTATAATGGTATATTCATCAGTTGCATTGCCTTTCCCAGAAGCCCCCCCCCCCCCCCCCCAGCTGCCACCATACACAGAAAGTGACTGATTTGCGGTTTGAGGGGTCACTCAATGTGAGATGAAATGCTGAAGATGGAAAAGGTTTACTGGTCCAGTGTTGGCCTCCCCCCACTGCCCCCCTCCTCTGCCGTGTGGGTTTTGGCTGAGCTGTTCCCCGGTGGCAGGGAGAGGCAGAGCAGTCCGGGCAGCGAGGGGGTCAGCTCTCTGAGGTGCTGACAGAATGTCGCTCTGCCGAAACGGAGGCCACGGATTCCATGTCGGACTCCGAGATGGCCAGCTCGATAAACATGTCTGCTTTCAGCGGCTGGCAGCGACTCTTTGTGGAAAAGAAAAGAAAAGCAGCTACACAAACAAATAAAATGGCAGGAACAGTGCAGGGTAACCCGGCCTGCGATGATGACCCGCACCCTGTGGAATGATTCTAATTGTACACACCCACTCCCAGGAATAGTGCTGCCTGGCGTGGGTGTGCAGAAAAAGCACAGGATGGTCAGCAAGGGGGGGGGGGGGCTGGCCCTGGGCATGATTCGCGGTCAGATGTTCGCACCCTGAGCCATCATACTGCCACGTAATTAGAAAATCGGAATAAGCTGGGCCTACTGCTATGATGTCACCCTTCCTGACAGATCGGCACTAAGGTGTACGAAGAGTCTCACTCAATCCCCACAGCGTGTGCCTGCCTCCAAAATCGATCGATCGATTTAGCGTTGTTCATTAGCTAGCTCTATAATCATGCAATGCTGAAAACACCGCTCTTTAGATTCCGGATCATGCGTCTCCAGGTTTTTCTGTAACTCCTCCTGTTGGCTGTAGGTTCCAGTCTCCCCTTACTGTAGAGACAGCTGCAGTACTTGATTAGGATGCTAAATAGGTAAGCGGTTTAAGCACCCAGGTGAATAAAAAAGCAGTGTGCAGGAAGCAGGGGTTGCTTTCTGCGCACACTGCAGCGTATGAGGTCCCGCTTGTGAACGGAAGGTCGCTGGTTCAAATCCCAGGTTGGGCAGAATGATTTCATCGCAAGGCCCTTAACCTCCAGTTGCTCCAGGGACCGGCTGGCCCTACGTCCTTAGAAGACGTGTGTCACTTTTTTTTTTGGGTAAAAGTGTCTGCTGAATAACGAAATGGAGTGGCGGGCTGCTGACGTTCAGACCCCTAGCGTGACGCTCAGAGCTCTCCCGGGGAAGTGGGCACTGGAGCCTGTCTGTGGTGTGGCACCAGCAGTCCCATGACCACCCAGAGGGCAGGCGGGACTGGGAGTGTGACTGGGACAGGAGCCAGCTGTAGCTCCACGGTGGCGAGACTGTCAGCCTGCTGCTGCTACCGGGGTCCCGCCGGCCATGACGGAGGCCGGTGGAAGCATCTGCTCGACATGAACGTGGAGAACATCCAGCCACAGGAATGGGCAAGGGCTCAACGATGCATTCTGGTAGGTCGTTCTGGTTAAACTGCAGGCTAATACACTAAATGGTTTCGTTTTAGTGACAGTCGAAGCCCGCAGATACATTATTCATTTTCACAAGTTCGGCAATTATCTGGAGAGCCGTTCAAAGGTTTGTGTTATGTATATGTCAGCAAGAATGCAAATACTGCGGCAAACGTAAGAATATTATGCTGTTTATCACTGATTATTCCCCCTGCCAAACCCCTTTCACTGACCATCATCTCCCCCACAGCAAGAAGGGAAGCAGGGGTTACTAACCAGTGAAGGATTACTAGGTGCGCTCCTCTGATTAAAGTGGAATCCCTCATTATAACTGGTTCTGGGTGTTTTCAACTGACTCAGAGCTGTGAGACAGGATGTTTATACTACCCTTGACCAAACAGACATAAAATGAGTTCCTGCAAAAGTTTGGTTTGAGTGTGTACACTGAAACCCCAGCGGAGTCCTGCCAGGTGTTCCCCTGACCCTGATCGCCATGGTTACCATATTGCCGCACTATTTATGCAATAGCCTGAAGATGGTGAATCACAACATAGTTTCTGTGTACATGCGTATTGTGTCTTTGTTTAAGTGCATGCATGGAATGTTAATGTGACCATTGTCTTGTTATTGATGTATTGCAGGTAATTTATGGGCTGTTTCTCACATTGTCTACGATTCACCATATATGGCCCTTTAAATATACCCTCTAACCTTAAGCGGCGTAGCTCTAAGTGTGGAATTAAAAGATTTGTGGCCCCCAAACTGCCTGTGATCACATGACTTCCGTGCCCGTGATTGCAAAATAGGTGAACTATGATCTTTTTTGGCGTTAGAAATGAGGATAATAATCAACACCGGCCCTTAAAGAAGTCATTGACAGAGATGTATGAATGCATCAGGGTTTTTTTTTGTTAGGGTGAGCCCAGTTCAGGTCAAGGTTCAAAAAGAATTTCTCCAGCCAGGGACCTGATCCCTAATGGCTGACAGATGTTTATGTAATCTCAGTGGCCCTCTGTTAGAAGTGAAAACGCAGACTTTCTCGCAATACTTCTGTAAGGTTTTGTTGGGGTGGGGGAGGGCGTTCCCTGCCCCATCCAAGTGAATGCATTCTTCACAGAGAGCAGCGCGCACCCTCTTCCACTGCCAAGCGCGTCCAGATGGCCGGTCGGCCGGCCGCACCGTGTCGACATGAACCGGGGCTGACTGGGATCTTTTGACGGCGGTAGATTCCTCCGCAGACCCACCGATTCTCGGGTTACGAAACGACATTCCCTGGTCGTGTCGACTGTGTTATTTTTGTCATACCGTGAGCAGTCAGCCAAAATTTGCTTTAGAGCTTTTAATGAGTGCTTTTACGCGTTGAGATGTTCATCACGGGTCAGGGTAAATTTTACAATACGGCTTTATTGAGCAATATTCTGCCTTCAATAAAACACACTCAAAGGCAGTTTTAATTCCTTTTAGCTTTTCTGCACAACTTCTTATATATATATATTATATATATATACATACACACACACACACACATATATAACCGAAACATATGTGCTTATCATTATGATCATTATTATTATTATTATTAGAATTATCATTTATATATTATTATTATTATTATTATCAATAACAATAATAATAATAATAGTAAAAGGACGAAAAAGAAAAATGGCTACAGAATTATTAACTTAGGTCCATCATAAATATCCAATCGGGCACAACTACCTAGAATCCCATTTTGCCTTTTGGGTGATTTTCCACGTTATTTTGTAAAAGGGTGACAGCAAGTCCAGTTATGTCCAATTACTGCAGTGCTGAAGTGGAACAGAATTTAGCAAATACGCATATTAACGCTGAAAACCAGTGAGCTGCCATGCTTGACTGAAGAAGAACAGTTTGACCGGTCTGTGAAATGCCCAGTTAAACAGTCACTTCGTGTTAGTTTTCCAGAATGAGTATTTTTTTATTGCACACTGAAACCACACAGAAATCTTAAAATTTCTAATTGCAAAAATAAAATAAATAAACAGAAAAGGAGGCTTGTGAAATAGATCTTGTCTTTCTGCGTGTGCTAGGTACTGTATATTAACAGGGAGTGCTTATATGTATCCCAGAAAAGAATAAGCCATCTTACCCAAAACTACCGTGCACGCATAAGCCTGAAATCTGCTGTCACATGCTCGGATTTTAATTAGCATAACTTTTATAGATAGCTGGGACAGGAGAATGTGAAAGGCCTTTATACTCGAGATACTTAACAAGTACAGAATTATGTTTAATTCCTCTGACAGATCAGAACTTGTGGAATACAATTTTGATTTTATGTAGGTAGGTTATAGAAGAAAAGTACGAATGGGTTCCACTCAAATTGCAGCACAATTAACTGGTTTAATATTTTAACATGGTTTAATACATGTAAAATAAAAATGTGTTATACTCTGTTTAGAACAGGGTTGCCGGACTTTTTATTGAAATTTGTTGACAGATTTGTAATATTTTGATTGTGTTTTACTGGTCCACTTCATGCATATAACCTATAGATTACATTTAGTATTGACAAACAATAAAAGCAATTACAAATTTTATGCAAAAATTAATAAAGGAAAAACAGAGCAAGATAAAGGCAGGTAGCTTTGCATAAATACATCAATTATCCTTCACAAAGCAATAGCATTTTTAAAGAATTAAAGACTAAAAGAGGTTTGTTGCTTCTTATGCATTTTAGAGACTAAAGTTAAGTTACTGACTGTAACTACATCAATGTTAGTATTTTTGTTTAGACCTATGTGAAAGTATATAATTAAAATTGACAAAAATAAAGAAAATTAACAGGGAACTTTAGTTTTAGTGTTAATGGTATTAACAGTAGGTCATATAAGTTACATCTGCCGTCTATCTATTTTTTTAATGTTTCTCATGTAAAAGGAAATAATTTTAACGATGCGTGTTTTCAGCAACAAAGAGCGCGCAGCACAGTATCTTTTAGTAAAAGTAAAAATTCTTTTCTCCCTTCATTCTGATCCTTCTGAAACACATCTGATGCTGTGAGGGTCGTGTCTTTTACCTCCTAAATTCAGTGTTAACGATCAGTTCCTCCTTTGGTTTCATTTTTTTAGTGACCTGGTCACTCCTACTAATATCCGTGGCAGGCAGATACCGGTGCTCGTCTTGTGGGTGGGTGGGGGGGCTCGGAGCATCTACCTCACGCCCACGGGGGCCCGAGTGGGGCAGGGCTTGGGGTTCGTGCCATTTGTGCAGCTCCCGGCACGCTTACGAAAACTTTTTTGTTCCCACTGGAAGCTTGAATGTTGTAGAGAAACACGATCTGAAAGAGTCGGTGCGACACCATAACACGTACACGCTACGCACATGCACACACATGCACACACACGCACACACACACGTGCGCCTCTGTCTCCGGTGACCTGGGACTCCCAAGTCGACGACAATGCCACTCACTCCTTGCTGTTGAAATGCTGGGATCAGATTGGGATTTGCGGGTTGTTAAATGGCACATTAAAATGCCCTCGACTTAGTTGTGACTATAAAAAATTATTTTACTGCTGTGTTCGTTTTAAGTGTGTTTGCCTAGAGGTTGACGGGTGTGTTGTTTGGACACGGATGGCGGTTGGTGCCTGCATGGACTTTCCACTATGGAACGGCCGGGAAGGATTATGTATGGTAAAAATTCATTGAGTAAATAAAAGTTATTTCCAAAGCAGAATAAATACAAGGGAACCCTGGGACACACATATCTGGAAGGAAGATCTTTTCTCTCAAGGTGTAGATGCCCAAAAAAAGCCTCCCGCAATTACGTTAATGGCTAAACAAATTAAATTCCTGCAGATGTAACACACTAAGCTGTCATGTTCTGTATAGCGATTTTCATTAGGCCGCTCTCATGCTGTAATTGATACGCCAAGTAACTGCGAGAGAGGTGACATTATATTAAGCAACGGTTATATGGATACTGCCCCGAGAAACGCCACAGGCAAGTCGCGACGACCAAGCTGTTTTCCTTTTATGATGCTGGTCTAATAATAGCTATAAACAAGTGCTGCTTTGTGCCATGAGGTAACCCGTAGCTGCAGCGTGCTCAGAGAGCTGTGTTTTTCAACTCCCTCACACGACAGGCCGACGTCGCTGCAGTCTGGGGCACGGACTCGTGCCATTTCAGGCTAACAGCTATCCAATCAAGTCATCCTGCTCAATATTAAAACTTCTAGGGCTTTTTCCGTTACAAATGTGTTTGCTGTGGAACAGGAGATGTATACAGATATTTGAAAAGAGCTGTGAAATTAACCAGACATAAACGTCTTTGTTTGGCTCAGACAGCTTAGTAGTTCAGTCAGTTCACCTTAATGCGCATTTTTGTATGAGTCTGAGAGTGATTCCCTTGGCCAACATTTATGCCTAAGAAGCTTTAATAAATGACATTAAATAAACGGATTTCTAATGTCTTCACCCATAAGTATTGCATCGATTTGGCTTCGGTAAGTGCTTATCGGAACAGGATCATAGTGATCGGCACCCAGACCAGGGAGGAAGGGATCATCAGGCCAGACAGCCACTGAAGAGCAAACCAGTCCATCACAGACCACTTACAGACACACACAGAGACATAATGGAAATCTAACCAGAAATCTAACCTGATCTGGACTGCAGAAGGAAACTATGGTAACCCCTGCCAGACCACTGACCGTCAATGAAAACTTATTTCTGTTCATCAGATCTCGTTTATTAAGAAACAAGGCCTGTCTGTCTTTATGACGAATTTGCATCATCCAGTGGGGGGGGGGGGGTTGATGTTATTGATTGGTCATGACAACACTCTCCATTGGAAAGAAACCCACATCAATTTTTCAACGGTTTTGCCGTGCGTTGCGTTTCCTGATTGGTGTTCCCAGAATGCCCCGGCTTCCTATGGGTCTGCTCCCACCTGATCTTTCTCCTGAGCCCAGTCTCATCCAATTGGTTTACACTCCAACTCCTTTCCACATTTTC
>JAODKM010000044.1:2129504-2150425 GCA_026780845.1 Petrocephalus sullivani | reverse complement strand
CAATTTTTCAACGGTTTTGCCGTGCGTTGCGTTTCCTGATTGGTGTTCCCAGAATGCCCCGGCTTCCTATGGGTCTGTCACTTAGTCTCTCTTCCATTGCCTCATCTTATACGTCTGCTCCCACCTGATCTTTCTCCTGAGCCCAGTCTCATCCAATTGGTTTACACTCCAACTCCTTTCCACATTTTCCAGTAGATTGTCGTCCTCTAGTTGGCCTTTCGATGGGGTTCAGCCAGGATCTGTGGCCATATTTCATCAGACCTTCGCACTAAAAGCAAAATCGTTCACTTCTGGTCCTCTGCTTCTCTCTGTCAGATGGGCGTCGCCGCTTCTGGTTTCCACGGCTTGAGGGTTCTGAAGCCACTGACTGGAACCGCAACACAACAGGGTTCTGACCCAGAATATGTGTTTGCTCCCCGGCATCTTTCCCTGGCGGTTGAGTCTGCCAGTGGCTCTTTGACTTCGCTTTGTGTGTCGGATGTGGGTCAGACTTTGACTTTGACTCAGCAAATATGACAGGAAAGGATATTTTTTGAGGTCGGGAAGGGTGTGCCTTGGATGGGCTATCCGTCATACCAGTTGACTGTGAGCGATGGATCAGTGGATCTTGCTCGCTTGCTGAAAGCTTCAGTTCCCGTTATTGTTCTCAATGTGGGAAGAACAAGGGCAGTGTGACGGGCAGCCGATACTTTGTAGGGACTTGATGAGTGGCCAAAGTCTGATTGTATTTGATGGCAATGCATTGCAGGAGGGCGGGAAAATCAGCGTTCCAAAGCGTGGAAAAATAGCGCAGGTAGTGCCAGCCTGGCGCTTTTACGTTTCAAATCCACTGATTAAACATGAATTCACATGAGTGTGCTGTGACAGAGGAATTGGTGTACTGTGACACAAGCCAGAAGCCAGAAACGGGTAGTGATTTGAAGGATTTGGAGTTCTGAATTCCTGTATGTTTACAGGTGTTTCTGCACGTTTATGGACTGTAGAGTTTGGGTTGCATTTATACCGGGGTCTTTGTGCGAGGGTGGTATTTCTCCCTTGCGCAGAAGTGGAAAGTTCAGGTTGAGAAAGTACAAATTCAGACCAAGGTTTTGTTTCGACCGGCTAGTTGAGTACTCTGTGACTGTGACTCTTTATGCTGAACTGGTTGGTTGAAACAAAACTTTGGTGTGGATTTGTACTTTCTGGACCTGCGCTTTCTACCTATGGCTGTGAGTGTATGGACTGTGGAGGGGGAGGGTGTGTGTTCATGTGTCACATTGGAAGTCCAGCTCTTTGTGTGAAAAGACCCCAACAAAGAGCAGACAGATCGGATCGGAGGCCAATTAAAACTTTTATTATTGTGATTCTCTGACTCTGTGGGTATCACTGTGGGAATGAATGAGGGAGGGTGGGCTGAGGGCCAGCAGCTGTCACGACGTTCCTTTGGTCTCTTTCCATGACAAACTCCACTCTTACCGGGATCAAGTGAGGATGGGGGGGTGGCTGGGTGGTGGGGGTGTAAAGAAAGAATGTTCCACGGGCATGTCATGGGCCAGAATGCACATGGGGACAGGTTTGGATGGGTCTTTCACTGTGTGGTGTGAGAGAGTCTGCATTTAAAGACTGTGAACAGTTGAGGCATTGGTCTCTTTGTGGGTTTCTCTGATTGGCTGTTTATCAGCTGGTGTCTTTTATTGGTTATTAGCGGGCGTCTCTGATTGGTTATCAGCAGATGTCTCTGATTGGTTATCAGGATGTGTCTCTTACTGGTTGTTTATGAGTGGGTGTGAACTCCCAGGGGAAAGTGACTGCATGCTGGTTTGTAGAGAAATGGGGTGCCTGTTGAGCCCATGTGGGTTTTCCCCTAAATCAACTGCCTCTTTGTACTGTTTTTACTAATCCTTGAGGCAGCTCTGATCGTGAGATATTCACATGACTTAATGTCCAATGACGGCCAAGCATCACAGAAATACATTTGACAAGTCTGAGAATATATTATTTGAGAAGACAAAATACCTACTGATCCTGATATGCTAATATTTTTATATTCTGTGGCATAATATGATGTGCTATAGTGCTATAATTCATTATCCTCTTGTTGGTATTCATTCAGAAATAACAAGAAACCTCATGCTATGAAACGCTGGCATATAACATATGTCTGTACATTCTGTAGTGTGCATACAGGATAGAGTGTAATACAGTAGAGAAGTGGGTTTCTTTACAGATTTGCGTGCAGTGATATGGGTAAGAGGAAGTGCATGAGCAGTTTGTTATTATGAGTCTGCATACTGTATATGGAGGGAGGGCAGGATGGGATAGATCTGCCAACGTGTGCATTTGTAAGTGCATACAGCAGACATGCGCATATGCATCACAGTATACGGGGTGTCACTGTGTATTTGTAAAAGTTGATATAATGCATATGTAGGGTAATACAGTAGAGCCGTGTTTGTATATAAGTGTTAATGTGTTTACGTGTGTGGTACGTATTGTATACATATGCAGGCTTCTGTATGTGTGCTGCAGTCAATCACTGCAGTATACGATGACATCATCCAGGCAGGCTGCTGCGAGGTGCGAGACCGGAGATGTTTTATTGGCTGTGTACAGCAGTCGGACTGGAATGCTGACCTGTTTAGCCACATCCCATACAGGAACCAGCTACAGCACACGAATAACTCAGTCATACAGACAGACAATGTGAGAATGAGGAATGCAATCCATTAGTAGCTCGGAAGACAGGCGCACAATGCAACCCGAATGGAAATATGTAGTACTGAAACAAGCCAAAGATAGTAATGTCATTTTCTCTTCAGTACCCTGGGGATATTTCAGGTACCTTCAGAAACAACTGAGGTTCTCTACTTTGTGACAAATTGGGTCCTGTAGGTGACTGGAACAGTCCGTGTCATGCCGAGCAATTGTGTCCCTGACTTGTCATTTAGGACCTAACATAGGTGCAGCCCGAAATTGGAGGATGCTTCAGTCAGTTCACATGACCCCCTAGTGTTAATTCCCAATACATCATGTGAACTTTACAGAGTAATTTAGAAGTTGATACATGGAGGAAAATAAGAACTAAGTTATCCAGTCCAAAAATGTGTTTTTTTGTCATTATATTCTTTTTATAATCTGGCTGGGGGAAAATGTTCGTGACAGTAACCCCACTGGACAGAGTGCAGCTCTTAAATTATCTACTTTACTTCATTCCTTGATGAGCTTGAACCCTCCTAATTTTCCAGAAGAAGGTCCAAGACCATGGCTGCTGGCTGTACATCAATACAACAGGGAAATCCAGTTGAGGGCTGGAGGAACCCCCCCCCCCCCAAAAAAAAGTCAGCAACAGATGGTCACTTAATATATATCAAATCTTCTCATTTGCGTGTATGAACTTAGAAATCATGAACTTGACTGTTCTGTTAAATAGCCCCATTAAGTCATTGATTTGGGGGTGGCACTTGCTAGTGCTAATGTACTAGCCTGCCTTAAGTGTTTGTGACACAAAAGAGGAGCTCTAGTCTGTCAGAATACCTTTGGGGAATTCTAACTGAATTAGTGGCCCAGCTATTGTTTTCAGTGACGGACCCCTGCTCCTGGGTGACACATTGCACAATCCACATTAAATGACACAAAGAGATGTCCTCCTGCAGTCTGGTCTAATCAGATCCATCAGCAGAAGGGGAGATGCAAGGGTAGGTCTGCTACTAAAAACGATTTACTAACTGGTATTCTCCACAACGTGTACACCGCCAACAAGTGCCTGTGCAAATTCCCAGATAATAGAATTTGGCCATTATCTGTTGGAGTGTCTTTTCCTGTCCTAAGTGTCCAGCCATGGGGTTGTGATGTACTTCCCAGAATCACTTTTCCAGAAAGCTTTTGGGAACCAGCAATTCTGTGGTTTCATTGCTAGTAAGAGTTCCCGGGCTCGCTTAATGCCATCGTTAATCAATGTTAAGCAGAGATATGACACTTCACAGTCCATAAACAATGAGCACTCGTCTATTTTTATTGCTTTATCAGCCATGCAATAATGACCACCCAATCTGTGATTGTTCTAAGGCAAAGTTCTCAACCTCGTCCTTGGAGACCCCTAGACAGTCCACATTTTTGCTCTCTCCCAGCTGCCAACACACCTGAACCACTGATGGCGGAGCCGCGACCCGTGTGCGTGTGCGTGCACATGCACGAGTGCAATTATTAGCTCATGAACATAGAGGCAATTATTAGCTCAAGAACAATGACCGATCGTAACCAAAGACAACCATGACACCTTGTACATATCACAAATCCCACTGGGATACGATCAACCAATCAAGAACACAGAGTATCTAATACAGGTATGTTGGTACCTGGGAGGGGGGAAAATGGGGACTGTTTGGGGGTCCCCAAGGACTGAGTTGAGAAACACTGTTCTTAGGGAAAGTCAATAAAGACCACATAGAGGCATCTTCACCAGTCACCCAGTCAAGGTCCCTGGATCATAACCACCCTAACAGCTAGAAGCCATCAGTACAGACAGCATAAATACAGTATATCATGTATGTTCAGACTTACTTTTGTATGAACTTGGGTTGGTCTGGAACAGGTCATAATTTTCCCCATACGATATAATCAAAATAGTGTTTCTAATTTATAGTCTTTCGAATCTAATTTTATGAAGCAAACGTAAATTGTAAATTGCAAGTGCGTTTGAGGAGTGTGGTGTATAGTATATGTAGGGTATGGTATATATGTAGGGTAATGCCTATGAAGGTCTGTGTCTGTGTTTGATGAGTGTGGTGTATAATATACACCCAGGGTAGTGCTGTGGAGGTCTGTGTGTGTTTAATGAGTGTGGTGTATGATGTACACTCAGGGTAGTGCTGTGGAGGTTTGTGTGTGTTCAATAATTATAGTGTATAATATACAAACTGGGTAGTGCTGTGGAGGTCTGTGTGTGTTTAATGAGTGTGGTGTATAATGTACACACAGGGTAATGCAGTAGACGTGTGAGCAGCAGCCCCCAGCCTCCTCGGGGGACCCTGCCCTGTGGAGATGTGGATACTGTTGACCCGTGTAAGTGCAACCGTACACTGGCAGCTTCTCTTCAGACTGTTGACACGGGCCGGATACACGCTGACACAGGATCTGAGCCCCGAGCTGCTGCAGAGCAAGCAGCCCACCGGTGGTCCTGAAGTGACGGAGCCGCGACCCGTGTGCGTGTGCGTGCACATGCACGAGTGAAATTATTAGCTCATGAACAATGACCGATCGTAACCAAAGACAACCATGACACCTTGTACATATCACAAATCCCACTGGGATACAGACACGTACAGCTTCACACTAACACACACAAACACACACACACAGATACATATAAAGACTCGCGTGCAGATTAACACACAGAAACACAACACGCTTTATGTAATTACAAAGGAGAATAGTTTATAATTATATATAATTACATGCATAACAGCACATTGTAACTGGACTGATTTTCACAGCTTAGCTCAAATGGAAAAAAAATTAAAAAGAGTGTTGCTGTTTATAGTTTCACACGCTGAGTAGAACCTATTTTCTGGTTCGTTGTGATTTTCTTAGTTGACTTTCTTAAGAACTGCACAGAAACTGTAGCTTAATTTGAGTGAGGGGGTGGGGGGGGTTGCCGTTTGCGGGGATATCTGAGCTGGCGAGTGGGGGACTCTGAGGTACAGCCGGGTGGAGGTGTCGAGGGAGCGGGCACGGGACGGGGCGAGGGTTGGGGGGTCCGGGGAGCTGACCGCCGCGGCCGGGCCGACTCCAAGCCTAAGCGGGGGTGATGTCATCGCAGCTGCCGCTGGGCTGACAGACAGTTTCCGCAGCGCGACATGAAGCCTTTGGTGTCGGTGTCAAGCTGATTGACGGGTGAATGGCACCAATGAGAGGCAGCCCTCCCCCCCCCCTGGGGGGAGTACCGCCCTAATTGACGGTCAGAAAGCACAGAGAAAGACTGTCTTTGAACCTGAAAATAATCTTTTTATTTTTCCACTCGCTGCTCTCTCCCGGCGCCCAGGGCTTCGCTCGTTCCAAGGCTCTTTCCCTCTTTTCTCCTCTGATGTTTTGTTTCGTGGGGTTTGTTGAGCCCGACGGACCTGGCTGACTTTTCCCTCAGTCTGGGTTGTCACTCAGTCATGGGACGAGTTAAATGAAGTCCTTTCAGGCAGAGGGGAAGAGCCTCTCTCTGCTTTCCCCTCTTTTTCTGTGTGTGAGAAAGGAGGAATGAAAACATGTATTTAAACAGTTTTTATAGTGCGTTTTTAACTTTTGTTTCGGGGGGGGGTGTTTTAATGTGTGATAGTGAAAAGCAGTTTCCAGAACGTGTACTAATGTGGCACCAGATTGTGTATGTTTCTGTATATAAGGGCAGTATGCGTGTATATCCAGGAATGTCAACTTGCAGGCCCTATCGTGCTTGGAAATATCAGTGTCGGTGATGGGGAGGTCCGTGCTACGGAAGGGGCAGATGTGGGGGTTTTGGGGACAAGGTGAGCCAGTGAAAGCCAAGTGGTCAGAATGGGGAGGCCTGTAGAGGCCTGTAGAGGCCTGTAGAGCGGGCCTTATTCTCTGCCCTGCATATATCACAGCTAACGTCTAGCGACAGCTCCGCCTCGTGATTAATGTTTCGTTTAACTTCACAGCCGTTCCCAGTGTCATTCCCACAGTTATTTTGCAGAAAAGGGGACATTATTACGTAAAAACGAGGTTTGAGGGTTATTATATACTTTAAATGCTTTGCCATATTTTTGCAGGTCGCACATACTTTTTTGCAATTAGCCATAGACTTTCAGCGATGGGAATGCGGACGGCAGGCAGCCCTGTGCGCGGGCATGCGACGCGGCACCCTGACAGCCGCGGCAAGGGAGGGGGGTGGGGGCGTGACCTAAGGAGGCACTCCTCTGCCGAACACGCCCAGCGTATCTCGCTGGGGGGCCTCCCAGCTCGGTGTAGTGGTGGCCCCGGCCCCCAGAGCAAGGGTAGGATTTCTGGCACTAAGATCCTCAGATTACCCCCCCCCCCCACAAGGTCTCTGCTCAGTGCAGAGGCCTTATCCTCCCCCCGAACTCCTCCCCCGCCAATTTCTTTCACTCACTTTCTGTCTCTCTATCTCTCTCGCTCTCTCTCTTTCTCACAAGGAACCAGGACTAAATGAGCTTTATCCTTAAGGAATAATGACCAGGAAGCCAACAAAAACAAGAGAAGCTGTTAAATAAAAGGGTTGCAGAGATCCACATCCAGCATCCCAGTATACAGATCGCTGGCCATCATGACAACACATGCCAGCTGACATTCCCGCTCTCTCTCATTCACCTGCCTCCATTCCTGCTCTCCCCCATTCACCTGCCTCCATTCCCGCTCTCCCCTTTCACCTGCCTCCATTCCCGCTCTCCCCTTTCACCTGCCTCTATTCCCGCTCTCCCCCATTCACCTGCCTCCATTCCCGCTCTCCCCATTCACCTTCCTCCATTCCCCCTCTCCCTCATTCACCTGCCTCCATTCCCACTCTCTCCCATTCACCTGCCTCCATTCCCGCTCTCCCCCATTCACCTGCCTCCATTCCCACTCTCTCCCATTCACTTGCCTCCATTCCCGCTCTCCCTCATTCACCTGCCTCCATTCCCACTCTCCCCATTCACCTGCCTCCATTCCCACTCTCCCCCATTCACCTTCCTCCATTCCCGCTCCATTCCTTCAGTTCCCTAGGAACTCTTCTGCAGCATTGCTACTTGCCATAATTCAAGCAAGCAGGCATGTCTGGTCGCCCTCGTTTGACTTGCTGCTCTGTGCAGTGGTAGGAGTGCATGACTTTCTATAGTTATGGTGGCCACAACGTCCCACAAACTGGAGAAGGACTTACTGGCAAGACTGCAGGGAGTCCTAATGGCTGAACCATAAAGATTTTTAAGTATGGTACGGAATAAATGGTAGGGTTACGAGGGTGTCCCTCTGCCAAGGAACCTCTTTAGGTCCACGTCGACTTCCCTCTGGCGGTGCAGTTAGTGATTTCACTATTTTCCTACTACCTCCTTGCCCAGCCCTCCACCCCCCAGCCCCCCACCGGCATCCAACAGCATCAAGTGCCTCCTTCTGGAACTGCCAGTCACAGCTTGTTGCTATGGGAATGATTGTGCTGGTAACAAAGACCCTTCTGTTAATGATGGAGATGGACGGAGAGGGAGATGGTGCACGAAAGAGAGAGAGAGAGAGAGAGAGGGCTGAAGGAGGGATCCAGTTGGAGGAGTGGCGAGGAGGAGGGGGGTGGGAGCAGGGGGAAGGGGCCCCAAAGCCCAGAGCCGAAACCCCCTGGTGGATTAATTTGTCTTCAGAGAATCAATGAGATGTTTATCGCTAAGACATAAGGAAACAAACGCAGCGCAGCTCAATCTAAACAGGAGCAATCAGCATCGCTGTCCTCTCTACTTCGGTTCATTTGTTTGTGTACAATTCAGCTTCCTTTGAAACACCCCCCCCCCCATATAAACACCAACTCGGGCGCCTGCCATGTCCTCGTCTTGATTGGCACAAAGTCACCAACTCAACTACCCCATCCTGTCCATGACGAGCCTGTGGTGCCCCCCCCCATCACACGCCGGACACGGGACCCACGAGCCGCCCAGGCAGGAAGCCGCGGATCACGCCTGGTTGGGGGGGGAGGGCAGCGTATGTGGTCTTAATCCAATTAGAATAAACCAGCTTCCAAAGCCAATCAGAACTGCAGTAGCTGTTTTTGTGTGCATTCCATCGATTTCAGGTTTTCTTGTTACCAGGGCAGTACATTGTCATCATAGCTCTTATTCCTCATTATATTTAGTTTAATTCAATTACTGACTTTACATCTTTACTTATTTAATGTCCCTCATGGGGATCAATACAGTTATCTTATGAGCAGATAGACCAGTAAGTTCCGTAGCATTTCTTTCAAAACTTTTTTGGAAACTTTTGAAAAACATTGCAGAATGTAGTGCCTGGAGACCTCCCATCTGGAGAAAGGAGGCTGGCATCGCATACATGTCAAGAAGGTATAGATGTAATTGTAGGGTGATCTCCCCCCCCCACCTCCCCCTGAGTAGGTCAGCCCCTCCCATGACCTCTGCTGCACCCAGGGGCCAAGTTAGAACAGTTCAGAGTTCAAAGTTCGTTCAGTGAATTGCCTGCATATTCCCCCTGGCCATTCCGTGTTCTCCTTCGTTTGTCCGCCCTACTGGACGTGTGAAATAAGGTAAACAAGGAAACAAAAAATGTGCTGCCAAAAGCCACAGGACGAAAAGGTAAAAATAGTAAGTTTTACTGCCTCATATGAGGGGGCCACATAGCTAAACTGGTACTGACACTACTAAATTATTTAGAAAACGTACTATTCTTTCTATTTCTTCCTCTGTCCCATTTAAGTTTTTAAACTTTATAGCTAGTTAAGTTTATGCCTTAAAATTTTATCTCTACAGTTATATTATCCGTTAAAAATTCCCTTAAACATTAACGTTTTTTTTTTTTGTTGTTTAATATAAAGTTGTTGGAAATATTTACAGTCTGTTCTTCTTTTTACAAAGATGAAGCGCACATAAAGAAAATCTCCAGAGCGCAGCCATCTGCCGGAGAGCAAAGCGACAGTTTGAAGTATCGGAAAACACAGTGTCCGTGATCCGTGGCGCTCCGCTTCCTGAGAGTGACGTTTTTCCTCAGAACTCGTGATTACTTAATTGCTTGATTACTTGATTACTCCGCTAAAGCCTGTTAGTTAAGCTTCTCCTGGGCCAGAGGCTGTCTCGCGGTTTCGAAGTGTCACGCCATCATTTTTCTCTTACACTCTTCGTCGCCGCAGACCGGCACCAAAAACATCAGTGGACGGAAGCCGACCGCCGTCCCTTTATGGGGTAAGAGATTATTGTGAAAAGCCCAGATCACGGGGCGTGATGGCGTTTAAATAGTAACACATTATATAGACATGTACAGTTTTCCCTTATCCCAGTTCACATTTTATTTTACATAGTTGTTGAATTATTAATTGCCCGTGAAGCTGTCCAGAAGTCACGGTGGATTATAATATCCCCTCTAGACACAAAAAAGTGAAAAGAGTGTTTAATTTGAACTGACGAGGGGAATGTATTTGTATTGGAGATAAAGAGCAGCGCAGCCTTGTGAGAGTTCATCGCGCAGATGGGAGTGATTACCCTGTAATAATAAACCCTGGGAGCCAAGATGGGGTTTGGAGGGCTCACGGACCCGCACACGTATCAATCTGGTCCGTGGGTCAGCGCCGTCGCTCTGACGCGGCCCGTTCCATGCGGCCCTCCTCCTCTTCCTCTCGTTCCCCTTTCGCTTGGTCGCCTGTACACCTTGTACTTCTACCCTGCTCACATCTGAAACCAAGAGCCGGGGAAGGCGTGTGGAGTTTCAGGACGGCGCTGAAAGGCCTGCACTTCGAGAGCAGATGTTAGATACACGCTTTAAGTGGACAGGGACAGAACTCAGGCGGCAGGGGGGTGGCCAGGCAAATTTCTCTTATGCAGTGACCAAGAAATTAGGGGGAAGCAGACGTTTGCCACCTGGGCCGTGGTGGGGGTGGGGGGGGTGCGGGGGCCAAGGGCCGGGACAACAGCCAGACTTTCCTCACCCCGTGGGCAATGGGCTCTTGAAACGGAGAAGAAAACACGACAGAAGAAATTGATAGGAAATAAATGCAGTTTTGCTGAAGTCTAAAATATAGAGATACATTTTTTATAATATGAAAATATATGTGCAATATAATGGATAATAATATAATGATAATATAATGTTTTTTGTGATATAATAAAATTTTTGTATTTTTTTTCTGAGGAAAAATGTTATATGCCAAGCAAATTCTCGACCAGCTGAGGCTGCAAAGTCCCATTGGGCTATCAGCCTGGTTTAATGTTCTTTCTCGGAATGCTTTCCCTTGTACCTTTTCATGAGCACATTAGCGCTCAACTCTTGGCCAAGGCAGGTCAGGACGCCACCAGTTGGGTTCCCAGCTCTGCTGTACGGGCCTCCGAACTCGAACTGGTGGGGAGGAAGACAAAGGAGAAAGGAAGCCGGGCCGAGTCCAGCTGGTCGGCGGGTAACGGATGCTGAGCACCGTGGCTGCTGTCCAGAGGCAGCCTCTCTCAGCCTGATATCATGCATGTGCAACATGATTGGCCTGTTCTCTCGAGGTTCAACGTGATTGGCCCATCCTCTCAATGTTCAACGTGATTGACCTGTCCTTTAGAGACTAGGCGGGTGCTGAACGCTAGGAAAGAATAGCGCTCAATTTCTATATTCTTCAGAATAAAATGCGACGATTTGCTACAAAAGCTATGCCTTTTGTTTCTTGGCACACCATGAAAATGTCACTGTTTACTAAGTTTAGAATTATCTAAAACGTACTTCATTCCAGTTTTACGGCATACAAAGCCTCTGTCATCCGGAGTCGGAGTTTATGATTTCCATTTCTCAGGTACACTGATTTCTGATCAGGTGACAAGGATTTGGCCTCTGCTCCAAATAGGTGTTGCTTAAGAGAGATGATAGAAACACCGAAGTTTATAGTGTTCTGTCTAAACTGTGTAAAGCTTAACAGGACTCAATACATTATCACTGAGAAATTTACTGTTATATAAACACTGTGTTCTTAAAAGTCTCACTATATACTATTTCAACCTAGTTTATTGCTCCTCTGAGTGAAAAGGGTATATTTAAAGTCCCTTGTAATACCTAAGTCATATTTCAGCAACATGGGTATTAAACTTCACTCTGCTAAACCACACTAACAGTCCTCAGAACCCGCAGGATTTAAGGCCAATTCATATTTTCCGATATTCCATTCTGAAATTCCTGTTTTAGTGGAGCAGTTTCCATGGAGAGTGACATCAGTCCTCGGCGTCTGAGGAGACGGCTTGGCCTCCATCCGGGCTCAGACTCAAGAGCTGGGGAGCAGCAGAGGGCCTTTTGACTGGAAATGAAAGGCTATGTTGAGGGCAGAAAGCGTCTAGTGATGGTAATGGCTCCTGGTTGCTCATAACCTCAATATGGGATGCCAAGAAACCCCACTAGAGACGCTGTTACTCCTTAAGGAGATAAGATCCACCCATACTATACCAACACCTAGTCTTTTCTATGATATCAGCCCTAGACCTGCAACATGGCTGATGGGCACTGCAGATTCCAAGGTTTCCAAGGGAACCATCTTCATCAACGGACACATGCCAGAACACTGCCCATCAATCTTCTGTCTGGTGTCATCGTGTGACATCAGACTAGGTCCTGACCCGGCAGGCTAATGCCGAGAGGCTAACAGCAAGCGCCCATCCTTTCCATTCAGGGAGAGCTCTCACAGGAGTGGAGTTTGGACTTATTTTCCATAGATACTCTTTTCAGTGTCAACAAAGCGAGAGGACTCCTGCTCTCCGTCAAAAACGGAACGAGAATTGGGTTTCCGAACTACTGCCAGGGGCCTCAGATTTAATTATGGAATCAAGAGCTGATGGCTACCTGACATAAACAATCCCTCGTCGGCCACTTCGCGGCAAACGTGGTTCTGGGAGACGTCAGGTGCGGGTCTGACATCGCATTACGACATCGCTCGGCTGATCACACCAGACGCACTCGCCACATCATGAGCATGAAGACAGATTCCCCCTCTGGGCCTCCGAAATCGAGGTCATTGGTACCACTGTTACCAATCCTTTGTTAAAAAAAAAACATAAAAATCCTAAATCAATCTTGAAGATACGGTCACTTTGAATGTCTATCAGGCTGAGTTTGTTTTTTTACCTCAGTGGTATTTCGTGATGGCTTTAAAAGCTGATATTTGCGGGGGTCACATAAAACAGAGCCCCGTTCAGGATTGATGCTTTCAGTATAATTGATGAAACCCACGAACATTGTAGTATGTAGTCAGTCAGAGCAAATTACTGTCAAAGTACCAAAAATCTCATTTTAGAAAGAGGGAAATGTTGTATATGGCTATTTCATCCCCATATAACTGCTTTTTTCATTTTATAAAAACATAAACGGATGTGGAAATATTTTCCAGCTTTTGCAAGCATCCTCTGGAGCTTAATGGTAGTTTTAACGGCTCTGTCTCGCCCTACTTCTCAAAGTTCATAGAGCAGATCTCCCATAAGAGGGACCAAGGTGCAGCTGATGCAGCCCTTGTGGATTCTAGGTGGTTTGTGTATGCTTGCATGGGACAAGCATTCTGCAATGTCTTGACAGGGATGCAACCAATTATATCCTAAGTGAGTCATCATGTGACCATCATTTTAAACCTAATTTAATGTAGCAACACTGAGTAACAAGGAAATATAGTATTGTGTGGGGAATACAGGCACTAGCTAGGAATTCTATTGCAGACATAGATTTAGGGGGCCAGCATGTGTGTGTGTGGGGGGGGGGGGGGTAGACGTTCCCCCTCAATGTTCAGAGAGTGCTAAATTGCATGCATATGGAGTGGGGGGGGGGTTACAGCACCCCCCCCCCTCGTGTCCACATGTGCACGTGTCCTATCATCCAGTGACAAACAACATCCCTGAGAATGTTTGAGTTCAGCAAGCAGCGCTGAATTAAGACCCGTGTTTCACATGCAACCCCACTGAAACCTTTGAAAGCTCACCATGTTATTTTTTTCATACACCTTGTCCTTTGCAGTACAGTAGTTTGCTAACTGTAGTACTTTCCAGTACTTTCCAGGCAGGTCTAATGGTTTCTAATTTTGCTTTTTATATAAGCATGACAGGCAGTTTAAAAATGGGAAAAAAATTACTGATAGACATTTGTTATTAAAAGGCTTTTGACAGTGAAAGTTTATCACTCGACCAGTAATACAAACACTGTTCTATGATCTGTACTGTTTTTCTTGATCTATGTTTACAGCCAATATAAATCTAAGCAAATGTGTGTCACATGTTGGACAAAGGGAAACACTACTGTTCTTTTGGTGATGCCTTTGTAAAAATTAATGGCACGAAACTGACACTGCCTAAATGACATCAAGTTTTGCGATTCGCATCGGAGGACGTGATTTGTTAGTTTAGTGTCGCAATACATCTGATTCCCGGTGTAGCCTTTCCTCACGCAGCTTGCATTGTTCATTATTTGCTTAGGCTTTGATCGGCTTCCCGTTCCTGGCTGCGGTTCTGGCACATGCTGTTTTAAAACCTCTTTGTGTCAGACAATAAACCCGAGAGCTCCACACCAAAACCGTGCGAGACCCGTCCTGTCAGTGGACCGGCCCGGGAGCGTGTGGATTTATTTGGATCATAATACATATACTGTGTCATAAACAAATGAGGGTAGGCATGGGTCCAGCTGGGTTGTGTCAGTTCGCCGTGCTCCTGCTCGGCCTTGCGGGCGCTCCGGCAGCACCGTGGTCCCGCCCTCGGAGCACTCGCATGCCAGCTTCGGGGTGCCATGACCTGTACCCACTTAGTGCTGACAGCAGCCCATTCGCCATGCATCTCCAAGAACCCACACGTCCATCAGCCATATGGAGCTGGGCTGCTTAAGGCTGAATACACCAGTAACGACTCACAGCTGGAGTATGAAAAAAAAAACATCCTCGGGTGATAGGGCATTTAATTGACGGAGGCAGGCCACGGTGATGGACGTGCTTATTCGCCCACTGTTTGTTTCAGTTCAGACAAGTAGGCTCCTGCCGACCCAAACTTGCCGGGGTGAGTCTTTCGTGCTGAGCACTTTGGGAGTCAAGAAACTCACCTAGGGCTTCAGATCTGTTCTTACAGTGGTTTCCTTTAGGATTTCGATGGGACGACGGCCCTGCGAACAGCGATTATTTAAATGAATCCCAATAAATTGCTCGATTTTTGATGGCAGGAGTTACATGTGCCCCCCCCCCCCCGAATTGACGTAGTTATCTGGGATACTTCGTAAGTACCTGTTTCATGGCTCTTTTTTGCTTCAGCATTGTGGTTCTTAGTGAATGTCGCCTAAGTTTGTATATATTGTTAATTTTAATACTTCCTGTATTCAGATTATATCCTATTTTATATTATTATATATTACTTTATGCATACTATATATATATATATACATATGAAGTTAATTAGACCAAGAAAAACATTTCAGAGGCTGCATTTTGCCCACTTCTGAAAATATCATTATTAGTTTCAAATGAAATGAACATATGAAGCTTGAATGTAGTCACAGGGATTATGGGAAATTAATGACAAGTAAATCAGATTCATTTGTATTTTTGTGGTTACTTTTCGTGGCCGCAGGCAGCATCGACGCCAAGGCTCGTGGGCGGTGTGATGCCAAGAAGGAGACCTGCCTAATCAAGCCGCTGCTTTTCGTGCGGACTCATGGGCCAGGGGCTTGCGGTCGCACGTTAGACGTGAGCGATGGCAAGCGTTGTCACCATCAGGAGCCCCGTGAGGTTTACACGGTGATTGATTGACATTTGATTTCAATACGAGGTCACCACAAGTCGCTCAAATGGCCTCTCCTTGAGTCAGAAGGATGTTTGTACAATGTTAGCGAAACGTTTAATCAGCTGCAGGCACTTGTTTAATTGAACTCGGGTTGGGGAAAGCGGGCCAGCATCAAGGGCGGCTGGACACATAGCAGGCCCGGCTGGGATCGGAACAACGGTTCCTCTTACTGTCATCCTGATGCGTCTGTTCTGTGTCACGTGCTGGCATCCAATCACACAAGCGCTCCTATTCAAGACACCGATTGTGCCCCCCCCCCCCCATCACCGCCCTTGCACATGTTACAACAATTTTACGACCTAAATGTGGTGGTGTCGTGAACTGTTTGGATTAATTGTTAATCTTAATTGCGGCCATTATTTAAAAATTTTTGCTTCAACGTGTCTGTCCAGGATCTCGATAGTTAAACTGACCCAGGATGGCGAAAGAAAGAAAAAAAAAAGCTCTTTTTTTCACTGCTGGAGCCAATTTTCACAATGATTTCATGGCTGTAGAATGCCATAATTGCCCGTGGTGCTCTGTAATTCCACACAGTTGCAGTTAACTGCAGAGTCCCGTGGCTGTAGGGGGTGGCCAGCTTTTTTTGCGTTGGGGGGGAGATGGAAACTTTTACGGCTAGAGCGCCCATAGATGTGATGGACATGTGAATAAAAAAAAGTACCCCCTGCTGCCCCCCCCGTTCCATTAAAGTGAGCTCTGTGGAGCAGAAGGACCACTGAAACGGCTCTGCACATGCTCGGAGATCCGTGGCCTCCAAGTAAATCTCAATCGGTAAATCTGAATTAATCTTCCGTGACAAGGGCCGTGTCTCCTCTGCTTACAGCTTCTTCTGTTCTCCGTGGCTTCCCTGGCCATTACTTACTTTGGCCCAGTTCGGTTGTTTGCTTAGTCTGTGCTCCCCGCGTTTGCTGACTGACTCCAGGTGTTTTTCTTTTTTTTTTCTTTTTTAATCCTCGGCGTAATTTCGCCGGACGCATCTCGCTCTCGGCGGACTCGTCTGCCCCGCCTTCGAGGCTCTCCCTTTTCACTTCGCCCAGAATCGCTTCCTCGTTTACCCGCCGTGCCCAGAACGGGTGCTGCGGCCCACCTGCCCTCTGCCGCGCGTGGCCGCCACCCGCAAACCGTGCTCAACTGTAGACACAGAAACAATATAACTACAAAAATACCGCTTTTATTTTCTGAGCCCTCACAAGGCGCAGTCTAACTTACCCACCTAAAGAGAAGCAAAAAAGTTTTTTATGTGTCAGTATTAATCTGAGATCAGGAAGCCAGTTTAAACATTGGCCGTGTTTAACCACGTGTGAGGTTTGCATTTCACACGCTGTTCTCGGTTTCAGAAAATAATCAGGTTCTCCTCATTAAACGCGGAGCTGAAATGAACGTCTGATTTGCACTCGAGTTTATTATCTCTATTTCACTCAGACCCACAGAAAGAACAATGGCTGCGAAAACATTCCAGCCCCAGAGCATTGTGGGTAGTGACATGAAGCTTGCGGACAACGCCGTGAGCGTGTGTGTTATGGCCTGAATGGATTTTCTTCTTCAACAATATTCCCTTTCCACCTCAAGTCTATTGTGCAAAAGGGGTGATTTTGATTGGATTGAACAGCTTCGAACCTGAAAAGGATGCTTGGTAGAGAGAGAGCTCTCACGTCCACCCGCTCTGCCCTGTTCTTTCTCAGACAGTATGAGAAAAGAGAATTTGTTCTCAAATTAAGCTTTTATTGGCTATGAATGCTGAAAACCACCACTGCTATCCCCCCTTCAGCAGAACTGCCCAGGCCTGACATAATCAGAAATGGATTTACATTGTCCAAACTCAAAATTGTCTCTTTCAATTAGGGGCTTATCAAGAACCAATCTGGAAACCATTACCTAGTAAGTCCTAGGCAGTAATTGCTTGCAGCTGAGAATCTAGCTCCGGGTAAGTGGGGAATAGAGAGAAACTCAAGAACTAACAAGTGCGATTGATTCTATTCAGAATTCCCCTGGTGCACTGCCATGTTTCGGAGCTCAGGCAGAGGAAGCCGTCTCTCACAGGCCAGGAAATGAACTGGCAGACACAGGCCGGTTTGTATCCCAGCCCCCCCCCGCTGCCCTTCACTTTCAGCTGGTCCTTGTTAAAGTGGAAACGATGGGAGCCCTTGTTTTTGTCAGTGTTTCGGCCCAGACAAACACAAACGGCGACAGCTCGGAATGACGCTGAGTGCCTCCGACGGCTGATTGTTGCCGTGCAGCGGGATCCTGTGTTTCCCGGGGGCCCCCCTCCTGTGACGCCTTACCCATGATGCCTTTCATGTTGGGCAAGGGCTGGGGGCGGTGCGATCTGAGCGCACGGCCGAGACTCGGGAGGCCATTTGTAAGTATGTCACATCGCGGACCATTTTAAAAAAATGCGAACGTCGACACATAAAACCTGCTAAACGTGACATGGCTCTGCAACTTTGAACAATAAATAATTGATTCCAACTTCATGGCAGAGCTGTTTATACCAGAAAACCGTCTGATTGGAACAGTCAGGGACATCCTACCTCACTTTGCTGGCATTTTAGGTTGTAGGTGTTTTAGGGTTTGGGGTTGATAAAATGTTGAGGCTCATTCAGATGGACACTTACTGACAGACGGATGGACAGAACCCCCAGTTGGTTGGCGTGCTTGTTCTTGCAAAAAGCAAGACATTAATGAATATCAGTATTCGAGGCCAAGGTCACCCAAAGCTTAGGACAGCTGTCTTAAATTAGCCGTCTCTCAGTTATGGGCAGAAGGATGCTCATGCCAGAGAAGGAGAGGGACAGGACCTGGGATTTGGATGGGACATATCGTGCAGACTAGAAAAGGCATGCCATAGTATCCCGGAGAAGGCTGGGACGTTTCTCAAACTCGACACAGCAATGTGAAAGTGACATTAATGCCAGCCATTGAATAAGCTGCTTACCCTCGTACTCGCAGTTTGGAGGAGAGGTTTAGAACCCTCATTTCCCCAGAATATTGAGCCTGTTTTTGCAGAGCGTCGCAATTAGTCAAAGATTCCGTAATTAAAAATGCATATGAGGATTTTTACTTAAGATGTTCCAGCTGGGGATGAGCTGTTGGCCAAAGAAATCATTAAGCATCATTAAGTCAGTGGTTACCATGGAAACACTGGAATAGGTGACAGCACTAAGCCACAATGTGTCCATATTCAATTAAATAATGTTTCAATGTTGTTCTTTCTTTGTTTACTTGGTTGTTAAAAGTTACGTGACGTATATCCAGAGTCATGCCAGTGACGTATGTGTGGGTGGGGGAGGGGGATATTATTAGTGTCAGGTTTTCAATTAAAGCTCAGTTGTCCATAACTCCACGCAACATAAGATCACCATGCATCTCCTGAGTGTACAGCAGGTGGCCTAGCTAAGCATGTTGACTCATTGCTGACCTTAGGTACATAACCTGAGGAACTTACCCTGCATTTCTCAAGTACAATATTCAGGATTAAAACTGCTCCAGCTATGCATGTAGGTGTAGAATATTCCAGTAAAGTTCCATAACTAATAGTTCTGTCTGAATACACTCAAAAGTGGCCAAATTTAAAGATTTCTGCTGCTGACAGGCGTAAGGGCTGTGCCTTTTCAGCACAACGTCTTCCCCGACGAGGCGGGGGAGATGATGTAAGTGACGGGCAGGGGAAAATTGGCGCTATCTTCTCGCTTTCTTCTGCTGTCCTCCTCCGCTGCTGGACACAGAGCAGGTGGAGAGAGAGGAACGCCGCTGACAGCTCCACGTCTCCACTGGGACAAGGCGAGTCTTGCACTGGCACCCCTGTGGCTGGCCTGAGATTTCGTCGGGTCCTCGCCGAGCAGAGGAGCCGCCAACTCCGCGTCAGGTCCGCCGGCCAACAGATCCGCTGACAAATGAACTAACGTGACCGGGCGGTACACGCGTTTGGCGGCCTTGTTTACTCTTGCGGTCACTGTCGCGATTTTCATGGATGCGGTGTCTCTCTCGGGCACATGACTTCAATTACGAGTATTTCAGGCTTCTCGTTGTTCCGAGGACCTTCTCCGTGTTGTCCAAATTGTTTTGTTATTTTTCTTCTCTCGGTCGAGACAAAGCTTTCGTCCGCTTTGTTGTGACACCCAGAGAAAGTCAGTTGGCGTTGAGGCTGCCAATTAGCGGCACACACGAATGTCCTAATGGGACCCCGGGAGCTCATTTGAGGGGGGGGTGGGGGCTTGATTATGGAGCCGAACTAACACAGACCCAACATCCTGATGATGACAGCACCGCAGCTGTGGGCAACATGCATGCGCCGCCCAGCCCGCGGACCTGATCAAAGGGCTGTCCACGAGAGCGGGAAGTGCGGCCCGTTCCACTGGAATTGCAGAGCCTCCCATGGCCCGCATGTTCTAAATATAATAACAAACACCAGGACGGAAATGGTAGACAATGTTGATTGGTGTACCATCTTATTCCCAGAGAAGTCGGCCCTGTTTATTAGTTTCTAGATTGTGAAACAAACTCTCAAATAAAGTATACGATTTGAATTAAAATATTCCAGTCACTAATCTTGGATAACAGCCCAAGAAAAGCTAACGGCTGTGATCTGTGAGCCAGATCGTCCTATTAGGGATCACAGTGACTCGGGTTCGATGAAGAGTTATGGCCAGAAACTGTCAGAGGCGGGAGTGTGTAAACAACAAGGTTCATTATTTTGGAAATGCACCCGCATTATTAAAGCAGGGCCGTGCACACACCGATTTGTAAGAGATGTCCCTGCAGTGCATTTCAGAAACTCGCTCACGTGACTTCTCACTGTTACAAAGCATTTAACGCATAAGCTGAAACCATTAAATATTTGCAGATATAAAATGACTGGATGCTGCGAAGCGTGTTATTGGAAGTTCCTTTTAAGCCACGGTCTCGGGAACTCAGTTATACCCCTAAAGACAGAATATGATTGGCGGCCTCTGCGTACCTGGAACCGTATTCCTTATTAGGAATGTCCACTTCCCATTCCAGATCCTGCCAGTGAAGCATACGCTTTCAGTTTTTCCCCAATCTTTAAATCTGCCAGGGAACAATATCACAGAAAATCCACACATACTTTCCAGAAAAACAACAGAAAGACATATTTTCCTGGAGTGCTTTTTACCATGAAATACATATAGATTTTCTCCTGATACGTTTACAGAATATTTTTCTGATATTTTCTCTTCTGGTTCCCTCCGGTATTGAACATAAAAGTAGCGTTAAAAACCCTCCAGTGACCCAATTTCATGTTTTGTCTGGTCAACTGCATTTCATTTGTAAATATACATCCGTTCCTGTCATTCAGACCTGCAACACAATCCAAAAAAATTTAGGGCTAGTAATGAGGTAAATAGCTTAAATAATGATGTGATTTGAAACGGGTGATGTCAACAGGTGATTGTAATTATGATTTGGTACAAAAGCAGCATCCAAGAAAGGTCTAGTCCTTTAGGAGCA
>JAODKM010000044.1:2108818-2123370 GCA_026780845.1 Petrocephalus sullivani | reverse complement strand
GTGGGGGGGGGAACAAAAATAATGGGGGAGGGGGGAGAGAGGTAGGGCTTTTGGAAAGAGAGGGTCGAGGCTTCCTCACGCAAACCCAACGGTGCGAGTGTGATTGCTACACAAACACTCTCACTGCTGGCCGTTCCCTTACCGTTTGACCCATCTTGCGATCTTCGAATTCCGAACCTGGCTTTAATGCGAGGGAGTGACACATGTCTGCTGATACAGATGGAGATCTATGCCGGTGGCATGTACGCAGGCACAGTGAAGCGTTAGAAAATGTTCTGGTCCAGTCCACCCTGTTGCAATTCTGATCCAAATGGACCACCTGCTTGGTTGCTCTCCGTAGGTCAGATGCCATAAAGCGCCGATACGAAGAGCATCTAATAACTTCATATCATACGATATTCCATGTAGATTTATTACTTGCTCAAGAGTTTGCCAATTATGAACGTCCAATTTGAAGAGCAAATTTCCAAAACTTACTCAGCCCACAGGATACGTTTTTGAGAATTTCTGTGGACTGTAAATTTCATGGACTGGAAATTTAATGATAAAGTTCTTCACTGGATTACAAGAGGACCGAGTGAGTTTTGGTCTCCCCTGCTGTAACATATGATGAGGAAGCCTGTCTAGGCCATTGGTGGAGCTAATGCATTCTGGATATTTGCTCTTAATTCTGATAACAGATCGCTGCCTATTCAGTACGTGGTACCGGCTGATGACCATCAGAACCCAGTACAGCACCGTCTTACTGCCTCAAGGTCTGCGACAGCACAGACAGTAACGTAGCGGGGAGGGTCGTCTCGAACTTCAGGGGACGCAGAGGCCGGGAACGTCAGCCGGTGGCAGGGGTGGGTTAAAGAGGGATTCCCGGGGAACACGTCCTCACATGGAGCTTACTGTTCCATCGACTGGCCTAGCTGAGGAGTGACAGACAGCGATGGGGAAGTTGGCGAGCTGCCCCACAATTTGACGAGGTGGGGATTTCACAGGAGAAATGAGTGGACTGCGATAAAGCTGAGAGGTGCTGGGGGCTTTGTAGACAGACAGGTTGGGGAAGGGAGCAGAGAGGAGTGGGTTGGTGAGGTGATGGGTGTAGATAGGAGAGATTGTGTAAAGGAAAATTTAGGAGAGTAATTGAGGAGTAGCTGAAGGGAGCATGGATGACGTGACGCATCTGAACAAGGAGGGGCCTTGGGGAGGGGGCATTAAGTTATGTCCGCTTGTCTGTTTGCTTTGGAAAAGCTCAGCTATAACCTTCTGTCCCTTCCTCCTGCTCACCTCACAATGCACTTTCGTTGATGTGGCGATGCATGTCGGGGTTTGGCAAATGCTGCCGATGACATAACATCCGACATACAGTTGGAAAACACACCTGATTGGTAGATACTGAGTCGCAGCCCTCGGTGAGTAACCAATACCGTGTGCTCTTATATGATTGGCTTGGTTTTTGTTTTAGTTTTTGGGTTATTTTCTTTTATCCCTGTAAAGCACTTTGGTGTCTCTATTGTGTCTGTAAATGAGCTCTATAAATAAAGGTTGCATTAAGATCATGTTTTTGTTAAAAAAAAAATGTTTTATCGGTTTGCATTAAAGTACATAATTTACTTGATGGGACACAAATAATGTAGTCGTACACGCTTATTTATGTATTATTTAACCAGTTACTAAGTGTTACAAGTTTCTAAGCAGGTGCTGATCCCACGTTTGCTCATTAATCAATCATGACAGATCACGCATGTCATGCAGGAACTATTATAATTTCAAATATCATAATTTGTTCTGAAGTAGTATCTGAGTAAATTTGTGCCCCTCCAATAAAGTGTCACCCAATTATTTGTGGGGAATTGATTCTCATGATTGCTCATTGCTGCATTCTTAATGATGCTTCAAACCCCCCCCCCCCAACCTCCCCAGGCTCACGGATGGAGGTGATGTGTATGGTGGGTCAGGGGCTGGTGATGTGCAGACTTTGAAGGTGAGAGCAGCAGCCGTGTGGGAGGTGTCATGGTGGCATGAGTGACAGCCCCCGAGTTGTGTCACAGAGGTGTGGCTGCAGGAGAAAGACGGAGGCAACCGCGAGGGGAAACGCTGAGGCTGAAAAGTAGCTGGGGGGGGTTGACAGGTGTGCAGGGAGGCGTCCGTGTGAATGGCAGCACCATAGGGCTGCCCCGGGGTGTTCTGGGAAAATTGCCGCTGATGACAGATGGTGTGGAACAACAGAAGGGCCTGCAGCAGAGTTAAGAAGGGCGTGGATATGGGGGTGGGGGGGGTGTCATATATTGAGCTGTAAATCTGCACTGCCGGTTTAGTTGGCCTGCTCTGGGGGGGGGGGGGCGGGGGGGGCAGGGCAGTGTATGTGCCGATCCGCGCCGCAGTTTAAATTGCAGCCCGACACTCACAGTGGGAGGGACGGCTAGGCGACCTGGTGGTGTGTCCCCCCCCCCGCCCCGCAGCACACGGAGAGCATCTGCATCGGCCGCTGACCTCGTCGCCTGGCGAGCGCCGCCAAGAGGCACGGCTGGGGGGCCGAGGGGACGGGGTCGGTGGGGCCCCCCGTCTCAGCGCGCTCCTTTGGGGAGAGCTATCGCGGGGCTGTCACTCTCACTGATGGGCCCGGCTCTGTCCCTCTGGCTGACGGGGCTGCCAGCTTCCCACCCATGTGGGTTTGGGCTGTGCTCCTCTGTGTCTAATTGGGATCCTCGCGCCCGCAGCCGCGCATCCGGCGCAGAGGTTTCGGTGCGACTTCACGCACAAGCAACAAAAAAACACTCCTCCGTGGGTAGAGCACGTTAGCATGTTGGCAAGAGTCTCTGGCCCAGGCCTGATGAGCGCGCACAGGGCCCTGGTCACGTCGCAGAGGCTTCCCTTCACGCTCCACAACGGCCCTTTTCAGCGAAGATCCGTGCGCCTCCTCTGCCCACCCCCAGCCCAGACTCCCACCGAGTCTTTTCTTCTCCATCACTGATGTGGACATAATGGGAGCCCTTAATGGGAGAGTCCGTCACTAGCCACCGCACAGACCGCCACAAAAAAAGCACTTTTCTCTCCTTTTAGAGGGTATCTGTGACGAACCAGACTTTTCAGCCTCTTAGACTCCTTTTATTTTCAGCACATCACTGTGTTTTTTCTTGCGGTTTTGTTGGCATTTGGCAGCCGCCTGTATTGTTGAAATGTGACTTAAAGAAGCAGGAGATTTTTTTTTTTTTTGGGGAGGGGGGGGGCACATATTGTTATTTTAGTGTTACCAGCTGCCTTTTTAACTGACAGTGTGGAAAAAACGTCGCATTACGTAACGTTGGCTATGCGCTCGTCCTGAAATGGCACAACATGTTTACTCCCTAACAGTGTAAATGACAAATAAAAATAAACGTTGTTTTTTTTTTTTTAATTACTGGTTGGTAAAACCGATTTTGGAAGGACTTGATTCTTAATTGGGATCACATGATTTGATGTCAGATTAATAAAATGAGTTAATAAAATGAGTTAATAAAATTAGCCTGCACACGCCAGAGCCGTTAGCGTTAGCCATCTAAGTTTTTTCCGCGTAATCAGAAAACGACGGCTTAAGTTTAACGGGCATCTGATGGCTGTCTGGCCGTGCTCAGTTGGAACGGGACGGCGGCGTTTGCAGTTTGATTCTTGACAGACGGCGGAGAGGAACAGGGGAAAACGAGAGGAAACGAGGGAACAGCATGCAGAAAGAGGACCAACTGTCCGGCGCACAGCTGCCAAGCTCCTGCGAAGTGGCCACCAAGTCCCATCCCGAGGGAGTGACTCCTGCACGTACTACCCAACACCTATCTGCAGCATCTAGCCCACCTAGCAGTTTGCGCCCACCCTGGCCCGTTCTCCTGTTTATTGCTCCCAGCCCTCCATCCATTTTTCCAACGTGTTTCGGTACCTACATCAGATTAGGAGAAGTCGCAGAATGGCTAGCAGACAGTCCAGTGTCAATGGGAGGACTAGAAGCGACTGTGTTTCCTGGGTGAACGGATGATGATAATTGATCTAGTATTTTTTTTTGGGGGGGGGGCAGGGCAGACAGGAAGTCCCACTGTGCGTTGTCAGGACAGGGCGGGGGAGGGGGACAGTGGCAGCTCTTGACAGCCCCTGGACGCCCAGATGGAGAATGACAGGGAAAGCCGAAACAGGTCAGGAATGGTTCTGGCTTCCGTCAGGCCTCGTCAGACATTTGTCTATTTACTGCTGCTAGCCTGACAAGAAAGGATTCCACCCCTCCGAAAAAACACCCTGTGACACATTCCTCGAGTAAATAGCCGGTGGCCTAAACGCAGTGGTGTGACAAAGCGAAATCGAGTCTGATTTAGTGAGTTACGGCCTCAACCGCCGTAAATTAAAACACACACGGAATGGAATGTGAGGACTTTCGGGATTCTCAGGCATTGAGAGTCACACAGATCTGTTCTTATAGCCTGGGGGTGTCCTGGGGTGGAAAATATTTGAGTAATGTGGAATATAGGGCATTTGTGCAGCATTTTTTTTTTTTTTGGATATTTAATAACGATAATTGTATGTGTGAAAAATTGTGGTCTCGCACCTCCTGGGGTTGGGAGAACACTGTGTGAGTTTACACACTACCGCTCAAAGCGGTACTGAGCAGGCTTTACCGGCCACCTACCCCGTCGGAGACAAAGTGAAACAGGCTTGCTAAGCTGGGGATGCTCCAGAAGATGGCTCCACCCTGAGTGTATGTGTGCATGTGCACTATGACGCACTGGCATCCCTTTCAGGGTGTCCCCCTGCCTCCTGCCCTTTGTCTGCTCCAATGCCCCCCCCCCCAGCAACTTTGTTCAGGATAAGACGTTAGAAAGACAGATACATGGATGTATTATACGATATTTGTAATGCCACTGGTTTTAACGGCCGCCTGCACTGCTTTCAGAGGCCTCCTGCCAGCATCTGTGCTCACACTGTGGCTGCCCGGCACCAGGAAAACCCCAGGCCCGCTGGCTCGCTGCAGGCCCGGATGGGGCTGCCAGCCTGCAGGAGGGGAAACCGCCGGCCCATTAACTCCTAGCGAGTCCCAGCTCGCTGCCGCCGCCGTGTGAGCCAGCTCCGCTGGCGGGAAGGCATCATCTGTCATCTGCTTATTTCATTACCTTTCAAGGGTTCTCTGATCTGAGCCATTTGAATATCATTTAAAGTCAATTTAAGGCCATCAGCTTTATTTGTTTTCAGTCTCTGTATGTCGTCTTTGCTATTATCTAGAAATCACAAACTATATATATAAAGCTTCCACTCAACATAAACAGGCGTCTTCAAAGTAGCCTAAACACACTCAAGTAAATTTACTCCATGTTGTCCTGAGGAACTTAATTCGGAGGGTCTTCTTCCTTTTTAGTTATTGTGATGTTTTTTTTACCATAAAACTTTCCTGTCCAACGTTAATTGAATTTAAGAATATTGCCCTTAAATGGCCGACTCATGCTGGAATCATTGCTGGGCGTTTAAATCCGAGTGAATGGGGTCAAGGGTTGAAAGGCAGAGGTCCGGGTCAGGGGGGGGTCCATGCCTCGCTCGAGGCGGTCCGCAGCCGCGAGGGGTGAAATACTCGCCCATCCCGCGCACTGACAAGCCTGACAGCTATTCTTCAAGAACCAGAAGGGCTCTGACAGACAATCAAAGACATTCTACTGGAGGAATCCTGGTTCACGACTCGGGGTTGTTCCCCCCTGTCAGTCCCAGCGATTCACTGTCTGCGCAGAGGAGTGTTTATTGTTGGGTTAAAAAAACACCCACTTCTGCTTTCTGCGGAGCCGATCGTGTTGCTACTTGCCTGGTATATGCGTGTGTTTTAGCTACTGCGACAGTCTGCCCGTTTTCCCTATCAGAACAAATCCACACGAACCTTTGGTCTGAGGTTTAAACAAACTCATGCATAACTAGAAATGTATTTAAATTGTTTTGCATTCAAATGAAAGCCACCCTTAATTTTTTATAATAAAGATGACATTTTATAGATGACATCCCATCCAAGATGTACCCCAGCCTTGTACCCTATGCTGCTAGGACAGGCTCCAGGGCCCCTGTCACCCTAACTGGGATAAGCAGATAGGAAAATGAATAGATGCGATTTATATGGTAGGTCAATCTCATACAGGGCATAACTCTATTTTGATAGTACACATATGCAAAAGTAAAATGATTAAGTGAAACATGCAGATAAGAATCAGACGTTAAAAGCGTGTTCATTTTTGCCATAATTTTGGAAGAAGAAGAAATTAAATGATGAAATGTTTGCGAACAGTTAAATGCCACTCCTCCCTCCTAGTCCTTATGTAGTAAACACTTAATTCCGCAAGAGGGCAGTATGTACCAGATCATTTTTATCTGAATAATTGCAGGGCCTCTCCACCAGAGGGCACAACAGCAGCAATTGAGATGTTGATTTAATTAAAAGGCGCAAGACTTGAGATGTTTCAGAAGCATCTAATGAGCAGTGGTTGATATCAAATGAATATCTTATTTTTCTGTCAGATCTTTTGAAACACACATGATCATTGAAGCTAAAAGCAACTGTGTATTTATCTATCCATTTTAGAGTACAGCCTACTCCAAGATCACTAAGGACTGATCTCACAAAAAGACCAGTCTGCGGTCTTAATGCATGCATTATATATACTAGTATATATATATATAGTGCCGTGTTCACACTCATTCATTGGGAATAAAAAATTATTCAGGTGTCTTTGGACTGTCTCCCTGTTTTTTAGGCATATGTGTGATTTGCCTGTAGAAAAGGTTCAGACGATTACTGCACAATTTCTCTGCTGTAAGACCTCTGGTCCTGTTTTCACATCTATGTGTGTTTGGAAAATGTCAGCATGAGAGTGCTGGTTAGGGTAATCTCCTCTAATCATAACCTAAGCTTTATTTTTTTTTACTGATTTTCAAAGCCTTATTCCAGATGTTTATGGGGGGGCAAATTTCACTTTCATGTGGACAGATGTGGTGATGGAGTGGGATAAAGACAACAGGACAGAAAGAGGACACGATAGGGACATGATAGTGGCAGGACTGCAAAGAATACACGAGAATAGACGAGAATAGACGAGAATAGACAAGAATACACGAGAATACACGAGAATAGACGAGAATACACGAGGATACACGAGAATAGACGAGAATACACGAGAATACACGAGCAGAAGAAGGCGGGACTGTTTTTTCTTTCATACACTAAGTCTGCAGTTTATACAGGAACCAGGCAGGTGGGAGATGAGACGTAAACCGAGTGGGAGACGAGAACACAGTGAGGAGCCGCTTGGCTTGCTGGCCGCCACGTGCTCACATCCAGGTGCGTCTGGGATCCATTATTGTTTTTATATATGGGGTGGACAGCATAAGGGAAGCAGCACTCAACAAAGGATCACAGCTTTGATGTAAGCAAACCAGAATTACAAACAACTACAAGGATGCATCATATCAATAGACAGACAAGAAAATAGACAGACAGACAGGCAAATAGACAGACAGGCAGGCAAACCGACAGGCAGTCAGACAGACAGGCAAACAGACAGACAGACAGGCAAATAGACAGGCAGTCAGACAGACAGGCAAACAGGCTAACAGACAGACAGGCAAACAGACAGGCAGACAGACAGACAGGCAAACCAACAGGCAGTCAGACAGACAGGCAAACAGATAGACAGACAGACAGGCAAATAGACAGGCAGTCAGACAGACAGGCAAACAGGCTAACAGACAGACAGGCAGACAGACTTTTTACAGATTTTGGCTCCACAGAAACCTATGTATTTGTGAGTCTGAAAGGACAGTACAGACAGCATAAAAGCAGACCTCGATACATTAGTATATGTAATATATAGCATATGTAGTACATACATAAATGGGTGAGCAGGACCGCTGCTTATTGTGTGCATGATTTCCTGCACTGACCGCTGATTATTGATGCACCGTTATGGCTACTGGGAGAAAGGAGCCTCAGTAGTGGGTACATTGTGGTGGGATGGACTGACAGCTGGAGCTGCAGCTTCATTGGTTGTGATGTTGGCGGTCATCCTCCAATCAGCGACTACCTCCAGGGTGCCCAACATGGGCCCTGAAATAGAACGAGTCCTCCTGACCAGTTTGTTTAGACGCCTAACATCCCCGCCTTTACCACGTTGATTCTCAAGTGCACCACAGCGTGGGAAATTAGCTACTATGGGTTAGCAGACCACACTTAGTTGCTTTCTGCACTCATTTCCTTAAGAAAAACAGCTTGCTATGGCGTTTCTGCTTAGACCACTTGTGCTGTCTGCTGAATCCATCCCCAAACTGCAAGTACATGGGTCCCGAAAATTGCAAAACTACTTAATTAATGTATCAAGGGAAGCTCTCAGAAACCATGGCATCATATGCTAGTCCCTTTGCTAGGTTCTTATAGACATCCGGCGCTGAGCCCAGACACATAATCTGTCTAAGGTTCCTCATACTGAATTCCACGTCTCTGAAGTTACGATGATTATAGCACTACAAAGGTACTGAACAACACAGCCCTGGACTAGGACCACTACGATATACGGAATTCTCAAACTGAGAGCAATCTGAGGTAAATGACAGCAATGGATTTATTCGGGGATTCGGCCTCAGTGCTTCGCGCTCCTGGACAAACATCATCGCCAAAGAGGATCGGCGCTTGCAGGCACAGCAACGCTGCCGAACACGACAAGTACAATAATATTCCTTATTTATACAGCACTTTTCAAACAAATGCAGCCGAAAGTGCTTCACGTATAGGATTAAAATAAAACCAAAGACAGAGAACAACTAATATGTGGGTCAATGAAATAACAGAGTAATGGAACAAATCTAAGTAAAAATAATTATACAAAATGTAATGCTGAAATAAGTTCACAAAAACATTAATATGTACATGTGTACGTAAACGTGTATTTATATGGAGCGAAATCTGACTACACCGACTAAATGAATTGTGTCTTATTTACATATAAGCAAAAGTTAAATGAGGCCGCGCCAGGCGAATGGGAGGAACGGATCGAGGAGGGTGATGCACATTTCGGGCATTCCTGTGCGCCCCCCCTTTCAGCATGGGCACGGCCCCCTCCTTCCCCCCCCGCTCCCCCCAGCTCTCGGGTTACGCTCGCCGCCGCCGGAGCGTAACGCAAACTGCGCACTTGTTGTGATACTTCAAAGAGCGCGCCCACCTTTCCCCCGACTGGCGGTTCACGTTTCTGCCATTTGTCTTGCTTGTTTGACAGATCGGGGCATTGGCCGCTATTTGGAGCTTAACTCGCGATGTCACGTTCATGCGGGACGGCATTGTGGGTTTTCTCAGCTGTTGACACAAAAGCACGGAGAGGCTCCGATGTGACGCGGAGCGCAGTCGGGACAACAAAGGAGGCTCGGACAGCTTTGGCTCTCAGGGGTACCGCCGTGATGTGTGCAGGGCTCTGGATTTTTTTTTTTTTGCACATTGCGAACTCTGCTCCCCCGTTCGCTTGCCCCTTTTCCGTTTGTGTCGGAAAATCGTCAGTATGCGAACTGCGATTTTACTTAGTGTGACAAGTTGCACTAGTTGCACAAAATGCAATGTTTTTTAAGATGAAAGATGCCGAATTACCCAACAGAGATAGCGGAAGGACAGATAAGGAAGGACTTTTGTGGAGTGGCAATCTACTATGATTTCAGTCTCACCATTACCCACCCTTCCCCACAGCCCGAAAAGGAAGGATACTTTTTGCCATATGTGATTTATCAAAATAAACTTCTTCCTTTTTTTTTCTTGCCGATGAGTCAGGGCGTTAAATGTGATATGTGACACTTGTACAAGGGTGTAGATTTAGGTATTGACCACAGTGATATGTCCCTACCAATATTCTGAAGAATCATGTGCGTTTAAGGTGGTCAGAGGGTTCAGGGCTGATGTGATGCCCACCTCTGCTGTTGCTGTAGCAGGATGTTAAAGCTCAGTCATCATACACAGCAGAACATGGAGAATCCAGGGCAACACAATGCCAGCCGTCATGGGGCTGTGGGTTTGAATCCCACTGGTGAGTAATCATATCCATGTAGGCCCTTTGAGCAAAGACCCTAACCCCAGCTGGTGCTAGCTGACCCTGCGCTCTGACCCCAGGCTTTCCTCACTTCTACATCTCTTCAGACAAAAGTATCCACCAAACACGTAAATGTAAAGTTTGCCACCTGTCTGTCAGCGACGTGGCTTTCCCCGAGGGAGTGCCCCCCCGTCTTCCCCTGAAGAAACAACAAGGCTTTGTTAACCATTTGTGGGGCTCGAGGTGCCGACGGACACTTTCAACACCCTTTGATAGCAGTCTGCGGTTTGTGCTCGCTGAGCGAGGAGCGTCGTCAGGACAAGCCGGGAAATGGGGCACAAAGGAGATCCTGCGAGGACAGCGGCGCTTGTTTGAGTCGCCTCGCGGTGCCGGCTTTGTGTGCACAGCGCCGGTATCCGCTGATGAATCTCGGCGCGGGCGATGATGGGACACGCCCTGCCACGCTAATTGCACATGATTACAAGGAGAAGTTTGTCCAGAAGCGCCGAGCTTCATCGAGAGATTATCAGTCCAGAACGGACATGCAGTGAAAGAAGGGCCAGTCAACTCGCCAGGTTTGTTTTGAGGTTGGAAGCAAAGCAGGGGCATGTGATGGTTTGCAGTAAGACAAAGAGTAGGACAGCAGTAGGACCCTTGAGTGAGGCCCTTAATCCCCCCAAATCAATTAATCAATCAATCAATCAATTTATCTATCTATCTATCTATTGCTAATGTGGCAGTACTACTGTAAATGTACATTTCTTTTCATTAGCCCCCTCTAAGAAAGCCCCCCACTAAACAACGTGACATCGTGCCGCCATGCCAGCGATGGCAGTGTGATTCGAAGCCCAGTGAGCGCGGAGCTCGGGGGATTGGGCAGAGGGGGCGTTCCCCGCCATGCTCGGAAACCCCGGCACTGAGTGGGAACACATGGGGAGGGTCTCGCACACATGTGCCTGTTCCACGATCAAACGGAGACAGGGGGGATTCCAGGCCGTCGGGCGGGACGGGGTCTCACTGAAAATCTCATGTCAGATAAATCAAATTAACACAGCGAGCCGTGTATCCTTGAAGATGGAGAGGTGCTGATCGATGGTGGAATGGGGCCAAAAGTGCCATTTTTAAAAACATTCTGGAACTTTCTCATGACAATGAATGGATCAGATTCCCACCTCGGCCCACTTTGAACCCGAATCCAAAGGCATATCCAGAACAGTCATGCAAATACACACAGGTCCTCTTAATGAAAGTAATATTTAGATTCTCCTGACTCAAACATCTTAAAATCTTGACTCCTGGAATCCTCACGGGCCGCGGAGGCAGGGGTTTCTAGATGACAGATGCGTAGAGCTGTAATTCAAAGCCTCAACCTTGATAACTAAATCTTCAATGATTCAAAGATCTATGCGCATGAGGGTGCTAGTGCTGTAGAGGTGCGAGGTCAGAGAAAAACATGAACGTCAATGCTTGCAAATAATAAATTAGCAAATAAATTGCAATCAGCAAGAAGTGGAAAAAAAACTGAGTGTTTGAAAGGGGGCTGTTTCCGTTGGCCGACAGCACCAATGTGCACCTCAAAGGCCACACGTGTGTACTCACTTCTAATTGGATCAGAAGGAGCATGGTGAGTGTATCCCTTGCCTGGGATCAGCTACAGGCCACCCTGAAACACTCTGAGCAGGACATGCAGTTGCAGGATGGATGAATGGATGGTAGATGGATGGATGGATGGATGGATAGCCATTCAAGGAGAAACTATATTAGCACCTCCAGTGCAGCTTAGATGCTGCATGCAAACGGGCTGATCGGGGTGGCTTTGCAGTGCAGAGATGACTATTGAGAAATGCACAGAATGTTCCGGGGAGAATCAAAGGGAATTCTGGGGCTTTGTTTATCATTTCATTCAGGTGTGAGGCACAGGTCACATGAGGCCACTCTCTGTTTGATTCTTCTGCCCATACAGTGTAATATGAGGGCCCGTACTCCCAGGACACATTCTGAGGGGGCATAGATGCGCTAGTGACAGGGTTTGGGAAATGGATGTTCTGCATGACCAGCAACATACCCAACTGCACTCAGCAGGTTAGGATGCTGTACCTTTGATCGTAAGGTTATAGGGTCAAATCCCATGGTCAGCTGAGTGAGGTTCCCTGCTGGGCCCTTCTGCACAGCCCCTACCTGCAGTACCTCCTGCAGTTATTCGATAAAAGCATCTGGTAAATAAGTAAAATGTAATATATATGACACACTCATATACGCACCCATCAAAAACTGACCCTGAGCTGACCTTGTAGGGTGTGTGTCCTAGACTAATAGGATGAGAACATCCCCCCCTCAGTGTGAATCCTTCTTATGTGAGTTAGGCTTATCGCCACACTGGGCAGGAAAGTGCACTGAATCTGACCTCCCTAAGTGAGGCACATGCCCCCCCGCGAATCCCCCCCCCCAGGGTCTCTCTCACCCCACACACCTCCCATCCATCACCACCTCCAGAGTGACTGCCAGCACCAGCTTGTGGGTGGGATGCCATGCTGACCACAGTTCGCGCGGGTGTGCCCCCCCCCCACCCCCGTGCTGCCCCCGCTGGCGCCCAGCTCGCCGACATTCCATCCGCAGGCAGGTTAAGCTCACTCTCTGACAGGGAGCTTTCAGTCGCCTGCATCGTTCGTCTGTCCTTGGCTTCAATACTCCGTCTCAAACAGCCCATTCATCTTCCGGCTCTCTTTCCCCACTTGATGATGGCAGCCGTCGTCCTGGGCAACATCAGCCGGGAGGCGGCGGCAGGGAGGGTGAAAAACAGCGAAAACGTTTTAGCACGAGGAGGGGGGGGGGGCCTGGAGCTCATCCCGATTTCTCTGGGAGGCAGGAAACGGCCACACTCACCACTTCCTCGCCCCAGAAACCGCCTGACCCCTCCACCCATGGCATTTATCGCTGACCGGCACGCAGGGGAGCAGCGAATGCCGTTTTCACCGTATTTGACATCTTCCCCCATTCCCGGGTACTAAAACTCACGACCCTCTGGCGTCCTACAGGACATATCAGGCTTGCGGCCGCGCGGTACGAATTAGAGGCGGAAGAGAAACAGATGAACCGCATGTGTGGATTGCAGATGGATATAATCTTACGAAAGGCGGCTTGTCCCTCTCAGACGGTCTCTGATATGAGGATGAATTACTGTCCCTGTCATCATTATCAGACATGTCACCCAGGATGAAGAGGGGAAGACGAAACATTTGGAGTGGATTGTGTGTGGGGGCGGGAGGCGGAGGGCGCGGAAGGAAGTGTGATCAGCGCTGGCACCGATCCAGAGCAGAATCATATTTCGGGGAAGGCGGTATGTCTAGAAGGTGTGCAGGCCCCCCCCGGCGTGTGCTGTAATGCTCGGACGAGGGGCCCTGGCCAGCCCACATCAAGTTAACTCCCAGTTTCACTCTCCCTTTTAAAAAACAAAATAAATAGCTGGCATTGTAGCTAGCTCATTAGCAGGACGTGCAGTGACTGCTTGTGGCCACAAAGGGCTCCCAAACCTTGGAGGCCACGTGTAGTTTCATGTTTTGAGAGGTCCTAAACACTGCTGCAGGTCACATACAGCACAGTCAGGTTCGCATCTGAAATCTCACAGCTGATTTTTATTTTTTGTGGGCAGTTTGCTGACAGGACAATAGTGATCCACCCCCCTGCGTGTGAATACAGGCTAGAGAGAGCATATGTCCAGCAAGGCACATGGCTGGCTTCCCTCCCGGGGGCCGCTGTGCAGCTGGGGGCCCCTTTCCCAGCGTGGGAGCTATTGTGCCAGTGATGTGGGGGTGTCGGCGTAAAAACCTGTGGGCCGTAAAAGGAGTGCCCGGCAACCTTCTCCCCCCCACCCACGCCGGTGACATCAGCGCTAAAGGCAGGCTTCACTTCCAACACCCCCCCCGCCCCACCCTAAACAAACGTGGCCCTGCTGTACTGGGGGTTTGATCTTGTGGCAGGGGAGACGGGAGAGAACGCCCCCCCCTCCCAGCACAGCGTATCGGGTATCAAAGTACTGCCAGTGGGAGAATAAGCTGATTCCGTTTATCAGCTTCCCGTGAGACGCGCAGGCCCCCGTCTGCCGTGACACGCCGCCCGTCCCAGTCTGCTGCTATTTTAGACAGGCTTTTACTCAGGGCACCACATCTTACGGGGGCCTTAGGAGAGGCCCATCTCGGCTCCCCCTTGGCTTGTGGCTTCCCTTCTGACAGCCTGCAGGGAAGTCTGAGATGAGTGTGCCGTGTGGCCACAGTGTCAGAGCCAAAAAGGGGGATCTTCCCACGGAGGTTTTGAGTGGTTCTGCCTCCTGTCTCCCCCCCCACTGCGCCATCAGGCTGCCAAGTCGCCTGCAGCCACATCCGTCTCGCGCCGCCAGCTGCCCCCTTGCGGAGCCCTGTACCCTCCGGCCGATGACAGACACAGTAAGGCACGACAACACCCCCCCCCCCCCCAACCCTCCCCCCCCCACCCACCCTTTCCCCCCCCCCTCTTCCTTCT
>JAODKM010000044.1:2076659-2090765 GCA_026780845.1 Petrocephalus sullivani | reverse complement strand
AATGCGTTAATATCTTTAATCAGATTAATCACGATGCTGGATTAATCCGCGTTAACGCGTCAATTTTGACAGCCCTAGTTTAAATACAAAGCATCAAGGGTGACACGGTAGTGCATTGGCTAGCACTGCTGCCTCACACCTCATACCAGGGTTCAAGTCTCCTCCCTCCACACGCAGGTGGCAAACTCTGAAAATCTCTGTGGGATTTCCTCCAAGTACTCTGGTGTGTATAAAAATATGGGATAGATCACAAAATGGATTTTAAAAACTAAATCTTTAGGGGACTGAGACTAAAGACAGACTGGCAAATAATAATAATTGCAAAGAGTTGAATCAGGTGTGTTAAATGAGGGTAAACCCAAAATTGTGCAGGGCTCCGGCCCTCCAGGACTAGAGTTTGAAACCCCTGGTCTAGAATCACTTAAGGTTTATGAATGGTTTAATTTTGCAATTTAGGTGCAAAGTTTCCAGTTTAGCTGGAACTCTGGGCCAGACCCAGTCAGTCTTCCCTCTTTGAATCAATTACCAGATAGTCTTTGGTTGTCCAGTAACCATCGTCATAGTAACAATACTGACAGTAGGGAATTCATTGCAGATGCGCTACACAGTGTCTTACAGAAATGGTCTGCCGTTTTGTGTTCAGTCCAAGTCATTACTGAGCGGGAATATATTATGGCAATAGACCAAAGCAATGGAGTTCGGAATGCAAATGCAATGCAATGTAACGAAGGCATCAAGGTGTTCCAGTGCGACGAGGGACACACAGATAGCAACCATAAACCGAGGGGAACCAGCATGCCCAAGTGTGCCTTACAGTGTCTGGTAAGGAAGTCTTGGAGACCGCGAATATCGTCTTTAATCCTGAGCCAATAAGCATTTAGTGCATCATGCTGTCAGAAAAAACTGGCACAGTTTTATTTTATTCTCCAAGGTGCAGACAGCATTAATGTGCTATCAATGGTACAAAAATGGTCCTCAGAGTCCATTTCTGTACCTTAAATTAAACTAAAAAATACATTTACCTACAGCTAGGGTACAATTGGCAGACCTTTGAGGGTACAACCCCAGTGACAAGTAATTGTACCCTCAAAGGTACAAATTAGACCTTTTATTCTGACAGTGCACAGAACTAATTGATTTTTTGTACCATTGGAGGTACAATATTGTTGTTTTGTACCTTGTGGAACAAATCTGCACCAGGGCTGAACCCTTTTTTCTGACATCATGGGTTTAGCGTCCACTACTTTAAAATGTAAACAGTTTCTTGGATGGGTGGATTTCCTTAACAAGACTTTTAACATCTAAGACTTGTAAGCTATGCGTTGAATTAAGCAAAATACGAGAACAGTGTTACAAAAAAAGTAAATAGAGGGTTAGCATTATTTTTCTAGAAAGCTGAGCGTTTACGGTCTGTGTTAAAGTGATACTGACGTTTTGCCAGTGACGTTTGGGGGAAAACCCGCCATATCAAATTTTCTCTGTAGCAAATACTTTTTGGCCACTAGATGGTAGTATGTTTACACAATTCACCCAGTGCTGCAGTAACATTAATTTGCATTTCGACTGTTCCTACAACTACTTAGCTATGTGTTCCTGCATTACATTTTTAATTTATTAAGTTTTTGTTCAGGTTGTTAAGTTTATAGGCTCAGTAGGTAGCACTGTGACCTCACACCACTAACGGTGCAGAGATCTGTGTTAGTGTGGGATTACTCAGTGACCAAAGGCACATGATTTAGGTGGATTTGTGGCTCTAAATTGCTGTAATGCCAACATGTGTCTAGGGTGTGCCCTGCTTGGGTGTCCTGGAGTTGTGCCTCCTGGCATAGTCTCCTGGCTCATCATGTCCCTGCATACCCATACATCAATTTTCTGTGCCTGCTTATGTAATTCAGGATCACTGGGGTTCAGAGCCTGTCCCAGAGGCTATGGGTCAACCCAGGATCACAGAGCACACTCACACACACCTACAGGCAATTTGGTCACTCTAATTAACCTCAGCATGCTTTTGGACTGTGGGGGGGGTGAGGGGACTGGAGTGCCTGGAGGAAACCCCATGAAGACATGGGAAGAACATGCAAACCCCACACATATGGAGCCATGGGAGATACTCAAACCCTGGTCCTACAGGCATGAGGCAACAGTGCCAAACACTGGGCCACTCTGCAGCCCCACCCCAGCACATTTAAATGGAAAATAAAACTACATGACTACATTAGTGGTCAATTAACTTTTAGTGAACGAGCGTGACCATTCACTTGACAATGAATCTGTTTAAAAATCATAAGCTAATGCATGGTAATTAAAGCAATGATCAATGGCTGATTAAATATTCCAAGGACAGTATTTTGGTGAGATATAGCATTTCTTTCACATTATACTGAGGGTGGAAAATGTGAGGCAGTGTGTCAGTTTTCAGGCCACTGGAGTGAGTCACAGAATTGGAGAAAGTGCAACATTTAATCTGCCTGAATCCAGAGACGATCAACCATCATATCACCTCCACTAGCACCAGAATCCCGTGGTTTTAGTTTTATCCGCACCTGCAACCGCGGCGCTCACAGACATGTATGCACTGGCCTAGCAACACAACCTGCTTATTATTTTGGTGTTCTGCTGTTGTTTTAATTGCCAAAGGGGAAATTCATATTCAGACTATTCATATAGCGGAGCAATTATAACCAAGCTAGTTAGAACAGGAAAAAGGAGAAAAATAATAAATTATCATGATTATTATTAATAATAACAATAATATCAATAGTAATAATAATAATAACATTAATCTGTGTTTACATAAGACAGACAGTCCACATTTTTGCTCCCTCCCAGAAAGTCCACATTTTTGCCCTACCGAGAGCAAAAAAACATGTCTGGGGGTCCCCCAGGACAGGGTTGGGAAACACTGGCTAAGTCACAGCCTCCACACCCTCTGGATGGTGCCCCTGTTATGCTCTGCAGCGTGAAGGAGCTAGTCCAGGCAGAGGGAGGGAGGGAACATCCCTACCTTAGAATTCTGGGCCAGTCCCAGTTACATACCGTACATTCCTCACTACATGAAGGGCTTGGCACTTTTAACAAGGTGTCTTTTCATGGGAATGTTTTGGAGACAGCACTCTTGCCAACGTAACAACATAGCAATCTCCAGCAGTGTATCCTCTGGCCCAATGAGAAGCATCTGTGTACTACTGTTAATCTGCAGTGACGGTGTATAACACCACCTTTTTTGTGGGGCTTCCAAGCTTTGGGAGCCATGCCCCACCTTGGGATGAACTTAATAAATCTGACTGATCAATCTACCGCCACCGAACACAACCCCCCTGTCCCACCCAGCCACCCACCCCCCGTCTGTTGAAAACAAATAGTCACAAAATTTTAGCAGGGCCCCAGAAACAGCAAATGTTTAAGCTCACTCAGTTCAATTTACAGTCTCCCTCAGCTGATCATTTGGTTGCCTCTACATAGTGGACATAATTACACTACAGGGCTTAGGGGCTGGATGCTTATCAGTCGACTTAAGCATCAGCAGCTGGCATCACTTTTATTTACTTTAAATTTAACTGATGCTTCAGATAAAAGTGGCTCTCATTTCTATCTGTATTTATACAGCTGGGCGTTTTGTCTGTGTCTGACAGATTGCTGTCAGAGGATTTTGTGTTCGTAACTTTGATTTATTGCAAATCACCTCAGATTATTTTTCAAGGATGGCAGTGAAATTTCAATATTTCCATATTGAGCAAAAAAATGCAGCCGCGCCACAATATAAAATGCGCATATATATCTTACAGGTTATAAATACACGGAATGATAATATTCTCATATGGCTTCGCTCTGTGGAAAATGTTCTCCTCGAAGCGAACAGGGTGCCACCACCCTTACCTGCGCTTACCTGCCCCGTGTTCCGCAAACTCTGACGCGCGTCACTGAGAAGTCCGAGCCCCGCCCCCCAGCTCATGACGTGCGCAGTGGTATTCCGCGTTTATTGGGCGACGGGAGTGTCACTCAGGCGCCTTCCCCGCCCATCCCGTGTGGCTCGCTCCGGTCAGGTTGGCACGAAAGCGGCTGTCACGGTGGCAGGGCGGCGGGGAGACACCTGGCGCGGAGTTTCCGGGACCGGCGAGCGGCTCGTATACCACCTTCCTCCTACTGCTACACCCGGAGCGGCGGCGGGGATGCGGCCGGAGCGCGTCTTCGCGGCGCCGTGAGGGAAATGTGCGGCTGCGCCTCCGCCGCCCGCGCCTCGCGGTAGCGGCGAGCGAGAAAGGGCGCGAGCGCAGGGGCTCCGGTCCCGGGCGGTTCGGCGGAGACCCGCGGGTAGGTAACGCCGCCCGCCCTCCCGCCTCCGGGCGCCGGGATCGCCGTGCTCTAACTACTTGGCGGACTTTCTTCGTCGGAACTGTAACGGTCGCTCCCGCGGACGCCGGCTGTCAGTCACGGGTACCGGCCGCCGGGACTTTCCCGCCCGCTCCGCACGGCGCACGGTACTCGCCGGGACTGACCAGTAATGGGCAGGAGTCCCGGGGAGAAGTCGGGGGGGATTCGAGCGGGGTCCCACCTAGCCGGTGCGTCTTGTACCTGTGGCTCCCGTGAGCTCCACGGATCATTTGGGCACCGCCGTTAAGTCATGGATTAAATATCGGATAATATCGCGATATGCCACAGGTTTTTATTGCGGTCAAGAATGATAGATTAGATAGATTTATAGATTAGATAGATAGGGACCCAGGGGGATGAACTCACTGTTACCCTGTTGATCACAGGTTACTGCTTATCATTCATTACTAATACCTTTTTCATTAAGCACTGTTAGTATAGCCCTGCCTCTGGGTATTATCTTGCTATTCTGTGTACAGGCGTATATTTGATTTGTGATTTCAGGCTTGATTTGTATGGAAAATACAGTCTCTGTGGGAACTGCTTTGTTTCGGTTTATTTGTAATATGGGCAAAGCATCAGCTGCTGAGATGTGCAGTGTAAAAATCCTGTGGCTTTGGCCAGCACTGCAGTCGGTGTGTAGGTGTTCTATGCTACACGCTTTGCACGGCTGGTCTGTGACCCCTTTCAAGTTGCATAAGGGTAGTGACCGTATGTGGGAAGCCATGATTCAGAGGATGGCGGGGCTGCTACTCCCCACATGCAGTACGTTTTGGCGAGAAGCTAAACCTCCGTAAATCTACACCCATGATTTTGTAGATCCGATGCTGGGGCATCTCGGCCAGTTCTGTCTCCATGGCAATGACCGGATACTGCTGATGTACTGGGTCTTAAAGCCAAACCACTCTTAATGACTTTACTGTCCATTACCTTCACTGATTCCAACATATCACCTGGGGTAAGTATGGGATGAATACCCTCACAGAGCCCCAGAGCACTTCCCTGCCCCCTCATGCGGCACCATAGTTGCTTTAATGAAACATCCATCTGTGGGAATTGGTCAAACTGCATAATTGTTTTTTTTTTAATGGGGGAGTCAGCTAAGCAGCTAACTGTAGTGTAATTATGGCTGCCGTTCACAGATTGGTTAAGGAATCTGTCTAATAACTGAGCATTTTTTTAAACTGTAAGATATGTGGTTAGACTGACATTTATAACGAATCTCCTCAAACCTTCCAGTAACAATACAACATTTAGTGTTTTCTGTGAAGTGTAAAATGTTACATTTTCCATGCAGATTTGAAAAAGAAGAAAGGATGTTATTGTGAATGTCCCCTGCAATGGACTGGCAACCTGTCCAGGGTGTCCCCCTGCCTTGTACCCTGTACTGCCTGGGCTAGGCTGCAGACCTGCCAACCATAGCCCTCTACTGGATAAGTGGATGGATGAAATGATAGATGAATGAGATATTCTAACTGTTTATCCAGGTCATAAAGGACCTTGTAATACAAACTAATGTAAAAAGACCTAAGGCAATGAGGGAAAGCGTTATAGTATTCAGAATAATACCTAAGGTAGAGACTTCCGCATATGAATAGCAGGCAAATGGTTTACCTAGTCAGTTGGCACGAAAAGGGTAATTTCCCTGAAACCAGGATGTTCAAGTCAAATTGCAATCTCCCTGGATAGCTGCTTTTGTAAAAGAACACAAAAACAGTGGTTGTGAAAAAGTCTCCTTGGACAGTCACCCTGCATTTTATTTTTTGGCCCTGCCAAACCTGGCTCTCCCTGGGTGTCCGTGGCAGGATACACCACGATGGTCGGCTTCTTCACACATGCCGGCTCTTGGCTCTCACCGCTGCTCCTGCTAGCTGACTCACAGTCAAACCCGCCTGTTTGATGGCGGCCCTCCCCCTCAACGGCATTCTCTCGCCGCCTGTCCATATTTCCATCAACTCTTGATAAAAAAGCATGTGCTTTGTTTATGACTTGCCACTGCAGCGACAGCGATGAGGAAAAAGTCACGTCGGGGCTCTATTCTTAATGTCACAGGTCAGAGCTTTCTGCGGCTTTTGTGGGTCAGCCCTCATTCGTGACGTATAATGGGGCCTTTTTCAGGGTAACCCCCTGAAACTGATCTTATGCGCTCTGCGAGTGACTGTAATATAGCCTTGTGGCTGTTGTCAGTTTACTATGTGTCAGTTCACGACGCCACACACCAGCCAGCACCAAGGACTGTGTTGAAACCCCAACAAGAGCATCCTTTGCTTTCTTGAGCAAGGTCCTTAACCTGAATAGCTTGCGAATGTGTCTTTTCACTGCCATTTTCTTCTGTTATCTTTAGTCGAGAGTCCCATTGTCCCTTGTGGACCACCTTCTGTCACCCTGTCCGTGTTTGGTGCATACAGCATGGAGAAAGGGATCTTCCCAAGCAGGGTTGCTTAGCAGTGAGCAGTTGGAGGTGGGGGGTGGTTCAAGAAACATGAGATGGGGGCAGCACTCACCGGGAGACGTGGCCCTGCTGCTCTCTGTTCTCGACGTGTTTGTGCTGATCTGCCTGACAAGAAGGAGGGATGGCATCTGTAAGACAAACCATTTCCTTTCCTCACGGTGTCATGTTAATTTTTAATGCTTGTTCCTTGTCCTGCCAGCGTAGTCCCTCTTCAAGTTGTCCTAGTTTGGTACAGTGCTGAGCTGTATCATGTACTGTACTTGCCCATATAAAATTACTGGCAATTCATGCCCTGTCTGAGGGCTGGAGGAAAGATATTCTGTGTCTTGCTGCTCAGTTGAAGCTTTAGTTATAATTTATATATATATATATATATATATAGATACATGGGTTTTCTTTGGCTACTTTGGGTTCCTCCCGTGGTCCCAAGACAAGCAAAAAGTCCAACTGTGGTCATAACCTTGCACTCTGACTGGGTGGATTTAAAACATTCTAACGTTAGACATTCATGAGCTTTCAACACATACAGTATTAGTCAAAAGTCTGGACGAAGCTGCTTTTAATGCATTTGTCCCTGTTTTAGCTATGTTATTCACCTCATAGTAAAAGATCTTGAGGCAATGAAGTAATGCATATCAAATATTGCAACAACCAAGCAAAGTGTTAAACATCACAAAATGTTCTCAAATTTCAGACTCTTTAAAAAAAGCCCTTTGGCTTAGATGTCAGCATTGCAGACTCTTGGCATTCTTTCAACCAGTTTACAGATGTAGCCACCTGGGATGCTGCTCCAACATTCCTGAAGGAGCTTCCACAAGATCTCGACACAAGTTGGCCACCGTGCTCTTACGCTTCGATTCAATCTGTCACTGCTATTTCTCTGTTCACAAAATAATATTTGCTACGTAATTCTAAGGTGTGCTGAGGGTCATTATCTTGTTGAAAAAGAAATGATCAGTATGTGTGCCCAGACTTTTGACTAGTACTGTACCCCTCTTTCTAGCAAGCAGAAAGACGATATGCTTGTGCTTTCAAAACAAAAATTTATCAGATTAAGTCACCCAAACACATGGTAGTCAGGGGCACTGAATTGGCTGCAGCACAACGCGGTACTACCCAATGGTTCTCGTTAGAAGTGGTGATTTCCTGTCCCAGCGGTGTTTCTGTGCGTGCGAATAAGAGAGAGAGAGTGAGATAGCGAGAGAGAGAGAGAGAGAGGATTCAGAATTAGGTTTCAATGACTCATTTTTCCACTGGGGTCATGGTTTATACAGAAAAGCATTTCCATTCTGTGAAGGCAAACGCCAGTAACAGACCTATTCTGCTGTCTGTACGAACCCTCAAGTCTCCACCTAGCAGCCATTACACTGTTCTGTGTTTTTTGCGAATCACTTTGAAATGCTCTAGTGCCAGTCAGTCGGCTCTGGAGAGGGATTTTGTCCTATAATCAAACCCTGAACACCAGCTGTGGTCAGGGTTAAAGTTAGGATTAGAATTCCATATTTACACACCTTCCCCGTCAAGCAGTCTGTGCCTGCTTTCATATCCACATCTGCAGTGATTCTCACAGTCTGAAGGGTTGCTGCTATTGGTTGCATTTGAAATGAAAGCCAAATAACCAGGTAGCATAAACAATACTCACTTTGGGATTTCCCTATACACTGAATATTCCAGCAACTCTTCATTCAACACCAGACTAGAATTAAACAATTCTTTTAGGAAGTGTTGTTGAAATAGTTCCATAAGACCATCCTTCCTTCCATTTTATGGTATTTAGGAAGCTATTTTGTTCCAGTGTTAAAGCTAGGTGGGTAGGATCCTCCAAGCTGTTGCAGGAATCGTGTAAATGGATACATCAGTACAAATGTTTCACTTTTTATTTCTGAAATCTGGAGATTTGTAAAGTGCTAGTTTGGCCGATTTTGAATGTGCCCTGTCGTGCAGGCTGAACCTTTGTGCACGCTTTAGGGCAGGGGTAGGGAACCTGATCCATGGAGAGCCGGTGTGGGTGCAGGCTTTTGGGATGACTTTTGAATCAGCCAATAAGACTGGGTCCCCAGGACAGGAGCTGAAAACTAATGCTTTATTATTGGCTGATTGAGAGGTCATCCCAAAAACCCGCTCGCACACCGGCTCTCTATGGATCAAGTTCCCTACCCCTGCTCTAGGGCAATTCTGCTTCTGTTGTTGTTATGCACTGGTCGATTGCATTGCTGCATGCCACGCATAAATATTGGAGCGTGCAACATGCTCTCAAGAGACAGCAGTGATCCTTGTCGCACTAGAGCGACATCACCCTGGAGTGTCTCGTTCTGCCGTGAGAGATTGCCGGGGCTTCTCAGGAGTAATGGTAACGCTAACTGCTTATAATAGATTTTTTCATTTAAACTCTCTGCTTTATTTTGAGTATTTTCAGATAGAGGATGCTGCCACACCGGCCTGGGACAATCTGGAGCTCCCTGTCCTGGAGGCCACTGGCAGGGGATTGTCCTTTAGCCAGCAGTTAATAATTCCCTGGGTTGTGGTTTGTGGGTTGGGTGGGGTTACGATGAGCTGTTGGTTTCTGTGTGTTTCTATTAAAGGTCGTATTGTCTGTTAATGGTGGATCTGTTTTGTCATGCGATATTTGTCAGGCTCTGTAATTTTGCCTGTGCTGCATGAAACGTTATATATGAAACTCCAAGCGGGCGAACTGTATTGGCATTGTTAAGTTCGTAACCCCAAATCTTGTGAGGCACAGTTGCAGGTGGAGTGAGGACTGATTTAGAAGAAGGCAAGGATGTGCTTAATATCAGTGCTTAAGCCACCAGGCAAAGGCACAGAAACAGTGGGGGAAAAAAACTATGGATAGTCTAGCAGTCTAACAAAGACCCCACACACTCTGGGGTATAGGTTGTCTGATTAATGTCTTAGAAAGTTGTCTTCACCTTAAACTGAAGAAGATCCTTGCTGACTCCCTTTCAGCTCAAAATAACTATGCTATCAGTGTCATACAGTTAATACAGAGATGCCCTCTGCTATTGGCTGGGTGTGATTGCTGGAAACCTAGGGGCCTGTAGCTGTACGTCATCTGATTATTTTGTTAAAGTTTATAATGTATCATTTATATGATGCAGATCTATATTAAATGGTTTTCACGACTAAAACACAGTCTTTTGCCTTTACGATTCCTCCTCAAATAAATTTGGTATAACAGTATAATCTACAACCCTGGAATCTTGAAATTTAGATGACTGGATGGATCACGGGAACACAGTAACAGTCATGAATTGTGATTAATGTAATTGTAGCATTTTGTTGCTTTATCGAGGTTGTTCGGCACCTGATCTGCTCTTCTCAATTCTGCACTCCTGATGTTGAGTCAGTATCTCATTGCAAGACAGTTAGCAAAGCTTGCAGCTGACCACAATTCAACCCGCCGTTTAGTCACATCCTGGGAGTGGCCTTGATTTTACCACAGATGCCATGCATTGCTGCTGGAGGATCTTAAGACACACACAGGGTGTCTCGGCATTCCTGTCATTGGGGCCTATTACTTTGGTTATGTTATATATTATAATAATATTATAATATTAGATATTATATATTACGAATGATGGTCCTGAGTACTGAGTAAAATTAAGTCATGACAGAAAATAACACTTTCAAGACTAAACGGGTATAAACTGGTCTTGCACCTTTGACTGGGATTCCATAGGGAGGGAAGGATGAATGGAAAAGGGTGATACTTTCATTGCTAGCTATACACACCTCAAGCATGCAGTAATGACTTCAGGTCCAGTCCAGCCCATCACCACCCCATGTTTTTCTACCTTCATGCTGGGAAAACCTGTTCCTGTCAGCCTTGACAGGAAGTGGAGCATGATTTGCTTAACCACATCCTGTTGGACTGAATTGCATGTTTGAAGGATGTGTAAACCATGTTCTTTTTTTTAACCTGAGAAAAATATCAGTACCAGCCGCCTGATTTGTGATGTTGCAGTTAGCATCCTATGTTTGTTCCTCTAAGTGGGAGAAGGTGCAGACAAAAAGGCACAAAAGCAGCTTTATTAATCCATCGACACGCTATAAAAAGACTGTTGTTTCTCGATTCTCGCCCCCGCCTCTTGCCCACATGCATTTCAGCTGGATTTATTGCACCCTACACAAACAGGATGCCCTCCACAGCTCGACGACTTCCCATTATTCAACCAAAGCGCAACACATGGTTTTTTAAAAATTATTTCTGAACAGGAAGTGGTGCCATGGAGGCTCACTGGGCAGCCCTGCTGAGTCACACCTCCGGGCCTGGAGGTTTAAATCGGCTCTGGGTGCCCCTGGCGTGCGGGTTTCCCGCAGCAGTCCAAACACATGCTGTTAGGCTAATTGGCATCTCTTGATTTCCTGTTATGTATGTCTGTGTGCATGTGCTCTGTGGTAGGTAGGCGTCTCACCCAGGGTGTACCCCTACCTCGTGCTCTGTGATAGGCTGGGATAGGCTCCACCCGACCACAATGTCTCTCTCAAGAGTAAGTGGACAGAACATATCTGTACCCATCCAGAGCCAGGATACAGTCAGACAGCTTTCTCAGTCTCCTCACTGCCATAAACCAAAATAAACTAAAAACTCCACCACTGAAAAGAACTAGGAAACACAGTAACCATTGTGGCTCCTTCATGAATCTAATTATAAATAAAGTAAGTAACCTTTCCTAAGATACATCAACTTGACTTGTAGCTGACGGAAGTAGGATTCATTGGTGCAACGTGAGAGGTCAGAAGCTTGACATTAGGTTATGGAAATGTCGCCTAAAACTGGAATAACCATGCAAATGCAAAGTGTTCGCCACATTATCTTAATATATAGGAAGACACTTTGAGCATGGGGATGCTGTGTTGGTTACATAATGCGGTGACAGATGTTTGTCTCTCTTTGGTTTGCAGTTATATTTGTTGCAGTATACAAAGGGCTCTTTCTGCAAAATGTTCAATGTCTTCATTCTTTCCTAATACAGATGCTCCTCACTTTATGGTAGTTTGACTTACAAAATTTCATCTTCACTATTGTGCGATAGCGATGCACTTTCAGTAGTGAACTTTAAATTGTGATCTGTTTGCGGGCTAGCGATTTGCCATACAGTGATTTCTACTGACGCCGGGTGATAGCAGCATCTACATAGTCACGCATGCAGTGTCGATAGCGATCACACTCATAAACATCTCGTACAATGTTTACCAATGTATCCTGTGGTATTTTTTTATGTGTTTAACCAAATGAACTGTATTCCTTTATTTACTTTTCAGTTACTGGCATTTAATTAGTTACAAAAATTATTTATTTACTTACTCAGTGATGGGTTTGTCGGATTGTAACCCCATCGTAAGTCTAGGAGTGCCTGTAGTCTACTAGCTATTTATTATTTTTCTGGGATTCTAAGAATACAATTAGCAAGTGTTTGTGAGACCAGGAAGCGTCAGTTGATTTCTATGAATTTAAATAGAATCCAGACTGCAGGCAGGACTGTTGCCAGAACAGACTAGGAAAGCAGTCCATAATGAATAGGAGTGAGATTCCTAACACTTTGTGTTGAGTCACTTTAATTTCACGCAGTAATCTTTTGATGTGGCAGATTGCATTGTGAACTCTGGGCGTTGCACAAGGCCAAGTTGCTTTGGCTGCTGAGTCATGCGCGTTAGTTATATTGGAAAACAGAAATCAAAATAAATTGCTTTGATTGCACTGTGCCGTTAGTTACAAAGATCTCTTCCAGACAAGGACTAATGGATGCAGAAGTTGGGGAATAGAACAATATCTCTTAATTCTTGCAGTGACAGACACTGGAAGGCAGGAACAGTTGCAGTACAGGAATCATATAATAATCCAGGCTGATGTGGAATTAAATTTAGAACCTGTATGGAAGAGGCTGACCTTCAGTTTTCTTTTACAAGTGTAACCCAGTAACTAATAATCACCTGTCTTAGGAGTTGTTTTTAGCCATACAACTTATACCTTTCTTTCTCTTCTTTTGAAAACTTCCCACATTTATCTCGGTTAATAGTTAATTTAAGCATGGGCCTGAAACTCAGTGTAAACACACAACATTAAATTATATGCCTCTCTTAGTATAGCCTGGCTGGAGGGTATTTCTAGCACAAGTTGTACGAATGCCTTTCTTTATCAAAATGGAAACTTTACCCAACCTTGCATGTTGAACTGTATATGGATAACTCTGCTTTTGATGTAATTATTACATTTAGTGTGCTTATTTAGGAGATGCTTTTATCCAAAGTGATGTACATCTTGGGAAACAGGGTCAGACAGTCCATGGAGCAATTGAGGCTTAAGGAACTTGCTCAAGGGCCCAACACTGAAATCACACTGATGATTAGAGGCTTTAAACCTGGCACAGTGTCCCTAACCTGCTGGGCCACATATCTTCCCTGTTTGCTCTTAATGATCATTTTATGCATTTCATGTATTTTTTTCGGGCTGGTAGCCCTGTCGAGATTTGGTAGTGTGTAAGTACTAGCAGTGAAGCTCCTTGTTTTTCTAGGTTTCTTGTTTTTCTAGAATGTTCAGTTGTTTTTTGTGCATATAGCCATGGTAATTGTGCAGTATCTATATTCATGTTGTGCGTGCTGATCAGCGAGCAGCATTTATCTCCTTTCAAAATCGCGTAATTTTTTTCCTGTGTGAATACGGCATGTTTTCCGGCACATCTCAATGGAATCAATGGACGCTAACATCAAACACCTTCAATCACAGCCACTGGCAGCTCTTCAATCACACAACCCCCCCCACACATTAGTAACCTGAAGGGCCCCACCCCCATGCCCACAAACCCCCCCCGAATGCTCCATCCAGTTGGGAGCATCACTGATTGTTTTGTCAGAATCAGTTTTTTTTTTTGGCCAAGTCTGTTCACACACACACACACACACGTTTGTATTCCTGTCTTAGTGAGGACTGTCCTTTCATATCTATGAGGAAATTCCCAATCACGACACCCTTGACCCCTACCCAGGCCTAACCTTAATCATAAGTAACCAAAAAAAATTACAAGTCTTTTGGCATTTTTACTTTTTTGATTGCATTCACAGACTTATATGAAATTATGTCTGAAGTAGTGAGGACTGAAAAAATGACCTCACTAGTCGCGTTTTTTGAGGACTTGCTATACTTACAGTCAGCAGGTTAAGCTCTGTCCCTGTGATCGGAAGGTCGCTGGTTCAAGCCCAGCCTCCGGCCGTCTGTGGGCCCTTGAGCAAGGCCCTTAACCCCCAGCTCCCTGGGCGCCGCACAA
>JAODKM010000044.1:2065360-2076559 GCA_026780845.1 Petrocephalus sullivani | reverse complement strand
TTACTCTCATGGAGAGCAAGGTTGGGGGAGGTGGAAAGTAAATTTCCCCAAGAGGGATCAATAAAGTATAATTATATAGCAAAACCTGTACACGCACATACAGGATCTCACACACACAGTAGGGGGCAGTGCGTGGCTCCTTGGGCTAAACCTCTATGCCTGTAATCCGAAGATTTCCAGTTCAGATAATAATCATGCATGGCAAGACCCTTAACCCTTAACCCTCAGTTCATTGAGTACTGCTATGGGTGGCTGCCCTTCACTGCCAGTCTTACTTTCACCTACATGTGTGACATGGACAGAAAGACTGGGTATTATAATTTCATACATACACAGTGAAGAGAAGATGGTCACATACAGTCCGGTTGATATGTGCATGTGTGCATGATAATTGTGTGAAAAGAGTGCATGTCGGTGCAAGGAATGTTGAATTAAATATAATATGTACAAATACAATAAGCTCAATGAGTTATTTGCAATAATTGTGTGGCAATGGGAGGGAGGTGGGTGACAGTACACACCAACACCTCCTGTATGACTGTCATCACAACTACATATGACATGTACATATTTATCATTGAGCTAGAAGGAGGCTAAATTTAGTGGCTGTGGGATTTTCATTGCCTCTTCCTACGTTTTCCTCGGTTTTGCAGGAAAAGAGCAATGCAGTCAGTGACTGTGATAGATCTGTGAGGCTAGTTCTCGCCCACGCCCCCCCTGGAGTGCCACCAAGATGAGCAGCGGTGCCGGCCACAAGACACCGTCACTGGCGCGGGGTGACGCCAGCTGCCTGTCCAAACACGGCTCGCGGCAGGTAATCCACGGTATTCCCGTCCTTCTGACTCACCGCTCTGAAATCTCCCCCAAGACACACACTCCTTTAGCACGTATTTCAGATTCAGCACCAACTTTTACTAACCTAGTAAAACGTAGTATTGCCCTCACACACATATAATATGAGCCTACGATGCCATAATCCTTAGTGTCATACTCTATTGTTCATCTCGGGTCTGGCTGGGCATTATGGCCCAGTTTTGTAGTTACATGCAGCATCCAGGCAACATAGGAGATCCGTCTCCTATGGTTTATCCAGTATGTCACGTAGACACGCGTCTTTACGAGTTGTTAAGGCTATTGCACAGGGTGAATTTTCCTCTGCTATGTCAGATGCACTAAAATCATTCCCACAGACTCACTGTCCCCCACTGGCTATACCATATGGCCTGGACAACAGATTAGGAGAATCTCTTCACTATTCTATTACATCCTATCATTATACAGTACCAGTCAAAAGTCTGGACACATCCACTGAAAATCATTTGTTTTTCAGCAAGATAATGACCCTCAGTGCACCTCAGAATTATGTAGTAAATATTATCTTGTGAACAAGGAAAGAGATTAAAGATTAATTAGAGAGTGCTGTGACAGATGACCTATGAAACATAAGAGCATGGTAACCAACTTGTGCCCAGATCTTGTGGAAGCTCCTTCAGGTCTGTTGGAGCAGCATCCCAGGTGGCTACATCTGGAAGCTGGTTGAAAGAATGCCAAGAGTCTGCAATGCTGACATCTAAGCCAAAGGGGGCTATTTGAGTCTGAAATTTGGGAACATTTTGCGACGTTTGCAGTATTTGATGTGATTACTTCATTGCCTCAGAGCCTTCCACTATAAGGTGAATAACATAGCTAAAATAGAGACCAAGGTGTCAAAAGCAGGTGTGTCCAAACTTTTGACTGATACTTTATGTGCCCCCATCCCCTGCAAATCCACCTTGGTGTATACATAATTAAGCTGCAAATGGTCACATTTATCTCATCCTTTTATATTTATACAGTTAAGTAAGCTGCCTGATCAGTGCAATGCTTTGTGTGGCTGGCCCGCTCAGGCACTGGCCGTGTTCATGTCAGTGCGGCTCATACGGATTGGCCCCTCGCTGCTTATCGCTGCATTTTATCTGCAGTTTCCTGTATCAGCACAGACACAGTGCACTTTAGTCGGCATGGTAGCTGCCGAAAGCCACATCAAGGATGATTGTGTAACATAGCAGGCTGGTTGTTATAGTTTCTTTATGTCGCTTTGCACTACTTTATGCTACCTTCGTAACTCGCTTCAGAGAAAAGCAGTTGCCAGTTAGATAACAGCGAGTCTATCTATTAGCTGTGGAATATGGTTGAAAGCTGATTGATTATCATTGGTGACACATGACAGCACACAGTGCAAAAAATTGAAATGTGTCCTCTGCATGTAACCCATATTTACATTACATTTATTACATTACATTTATAGCATCTATTTCTGCTACAGGTAGTGGTTGAACACAGTGGAGATGAGTCTTTTAGTAAGAATTGGGGCAGAGAGACAAAGGAGAGGGACTGACCTAAATGCCAGCCCTGCAGGTACAGGGGTCTGATTTCGGTCTGCATCATCAGCCCGGTTCCTCTGGTGTATGACAGCCCAAGGCGCACTTTATTATCACGGTGGACGGAGCTTTGGGTCTCACGTTCACCTCCGGCCCGGGTGCTAATTAGTGCTGATTAAATTAGTCAGCATTAAGTGGAGTGGCGTGAGTCACGCTCTGCAGGGCTGTCGCTGACACTCCTGGCCCGTCTCTCCCCACAGGACAGCTGGGAGATTGTGGAGGGTCTCCGGGGCAGCCTGGGGATCATCCAGGAGCCACCGAAGCAGGAGGGTCTGCTGCTGAAGAAGAGAAAGTGGCCCATGAAAGGCTGGCATAAGGTGTGGCCTTTATCGCACCTGCCGCAACTTTAGAGGCTTCACCGAAACCTACTATAAAGAATCTGAATAGCCTTACAGACCTCATGACAGTCAAGGGCAGAATGGTAGAGGCTTAAAAGCAAGATGGTGTTACTCGTAAACAGGGTTATTATTGTTAACTGAATTGTAGGCAAATAAGACACAAAAATAAAATAAACAGCTACAACTAATCATGAACTATACATGCTGCTTCTGAAACTGAGATAAACAAACGTAAAATACCATTTTAAAATACTACGTAGCTAGATTTTATCTTTTATCATTTATCTAAATTTACCACTAATCTGTGGAAAATATTTTTTATATGTTTACTGAGTATTCATGTAGAATTCTCTGAAGGTCAAACACACAGAATAGTTCTGCAAGGCTCAGTCTAGAAATAAGATTACTAAAACTGAAACAGAAACTAAAATAGAAAATGAAAGGAATCTATTTCCAATGTAAAAATCACACCAAATATAAAAACCACACCACAAGCTTAGCTAAAACTAAAACTTAAACCATATTACAAATGAAAATTGAAAATGATAGAGATTAAAACTAGATTTTAAAAATCAAAAGTACAGTAACGCTGCTCGTGACACGGTGAGCGGCGTTTCACGTGCCGTCGCATCCTTGTCATTCACTGTGTCCATTCTTCCCACAGCGATACTTTGTGCTGGAGAAGGGCATCCTGAAATATGCTAAGTGTGGAACTGACGTGAGTACTTGGGGGCAGGCCAGCATCAGCGTACGCTTCTTGTCCATAAATTTGTCTGTTTGTGCACGTAGGCCTAAGTCGTCAGTTTTATCCGGCCGGTTCCACAAGGAATCGCTTTCAGGTGATTTCCTTGTGCCTCTCCATCCAGATCCGGAAAGGCAAGCTACACGGCCGTGTTGATGTCGGGCTTTCGGTCATGTCCATTAAGAAGAAAGGTCTGTGCATCGACCTGGACGCAGAAGAGAACATCTATCACCTGAAGGTGTGTAGCACCTCATACGTAGCAAAGCTGAACGGAGAGGCTTAGGTTGTAACCTGAGGAACAGCTAGAGGTACCAAGCATCAAGGAGTGATCCTACTTCGCAAATTGCTCTTTAATTGCAGTCCCTTGTCCAGTTTACCTATCCGTCTCTCCTCACACCACTATACCACACTTAGTTGTAGTCAATCGGGTCTTTGCACACACATTAGTTGTTAAAATGGAATAGATTGGAAGGCCATGCCCCAGAGCCCATTTTTTAAATATATATTTGCCATAATTTGATAATTGGATTGTATACACCCAAAAGAAAAGTAAGTTTACCAGCTGGAAAGCTTTATTTTTATAATGTATTTTGACATCTAGATTCCTGATTTTTATTACAATTGATGGATTGAAATCACCACATCAAACAAATGACAATGGAAATTTGTAATTATTTATGGAAGGTAATTCTACAGAATTTCTTGAGGCAGAAAAATTAAATACATTCCTAGTTTCATCGTCTTGTTAAAAGGACCCTAAATTTGCCGGATCGTAACTTTCTGGGGGTGTACTTATTTTTTCTTATGGCTTTTTTAATAGGTGTGAGGATCACAGTTAAGATATGGATAACAGGATTATGAGTCAGACTTTCCGGGGACACAAACAATGATCACTTGTAAACAGAGAAAGTGAGCCTTTCGTGATCACTGGTCCCCAGAGACCCAGCACCATCAAGCAGAATGAAAGAGGCACCAGACAAGACCAAACACAGCCTCCTACAGCCCTCTTGACAGATTCAATCTCACAGATCGTTAGCTGTTAAACCTCAAGAGGTTCCGATTCATCTTGTAAACTTCTACGCTAATTCTCCGGTAGAGTGTGTTTCCCACAGTTTCTTTTATCGGAACTTTGATCATTAACCATAACTGTAAAATAGATAGTTGCTGCTTTCAGGTATCTGTATATTGATTTTCCAGAGGTAATGATTACGTTGAGCAGATATCTAAGTAACCATGCAAACGGCACAGGAGAAGCAAGCAATGAACAGAAGTAAAGGGAAAATCCAATGTTTTTTTCCTTTATTCCTCCGTACTCCTGCTCTCTGTTTTCTCCTGAAATGATCCCATTTCACAGTTGACTGATAGTTCTATTTGAAATGCAAAGCAATTACTCCAAAGAGGTGTAGTTAATGAATCGGTCGATATGAAGTATTCCGAAGACAATGGACACATAAATCAATGCACTTGACATGATCGCTGTCACGGATAATGTCTAAGAAATATTATTCTAATACGCCTTCCCTCGTACAGGTCCCAACCGATGAGCTATTTGAGGAGTGGGTGTTTAAGCTACGGACTCACCGGGTCTTCCGTCAGAATGAGATTGCGATGTATCCCAATGAGATGTCCCAGATCTGCTTGCACTACCCCCCCACGGTATCTCCTGGCCTGACACAGACTGCTTCCCTGAGAAAGGTATAATGATTGCTCAGATCTGAACATGAGCAAGTTAATATTCATTGCATGCCTCTCTGGGCAGCACGTCAAATATGGAATTGCTGCTATTGTATCCTGAAGTCAGGCATAATTCTTCAATAAAATTCCAGTTGTCTAAATAGGTACAACATTCACCTTGTATGGAAACAAGAGGATACCTGTGCAATCTTATATTTGGAATTAATTTCTTTTCAAATAAGAATTATATATGACTAAAAGGGTTGAGTGTTGCCAGTGTGAATGCAGAAGGATTAATGACCGAAGGCTTGAGCTGATGATTATGGTCTGTTCCACACAGCGCGCAACCCTGACAAATCAATCAGCAATCCATCCCGAGGGCAAGTTCACTTGGCTACAGTCTTCTGAAGAAATGGAGAAGTGCTCTGAGGGTAGGGCGATTGACCAGTCTTCCCACAAGGTTCTCTAAGTGAATGAGCTTTATAGTTTAAGAAAGCTTTGTTTGCATTTTCCCCCGTCAAGGAACTACTTGCTGATTTATCTTCTACTTTTATCAAAAGCAACTTACAGTGGAGGAAAGGGTTATAATTTATCTGTGCACTTTGGGATTTTAACCCACAACATTTACATTGTTTGCACAATGCTATGCTTGTTGAGCTACAGTAGGAGTATCACCATGCCTCACCAGGGATCCGTGTCCCTGTAGGCCTTTCGACATGTGAATCCTACCTGCAAGAGATGGACCACCTGATGAGGAACATGGAATTTCTCCACCGGACGTGCTCCACACCATCCATGACCACGTTCCCCGTATGTGAAATCCTCTCCTTCAGTCCTCACCAATACTTCAAAGTAACACTGAGAACATAAAATGCTAGAATCACTCATGTGACACACATACACCCAAATTCCACGTTTACAGGTTCTCTGTGTTCTCTGGCTCATAGGCATCTTCCTTTGACATCACTGGCAAAAAGGAGAAGAGAACTCACAGAAGATGGCGCTCAAAGAATTGTGCGAAAGATGGCAAAATGACCCTGCAGGTGCCTCCCACGAGGCACATGTTTGCTGCACAGGTCAGTCCCCTCAGCCTCCATTTTGTTCTATTTTCTGTCGACATTACTGAATAAGGACTTTTATTATGGATATATATTCTGTCCACTTCTTCATCCGGCAGTGGTGAGAGATCCTCTCTCTAAATCTACTTTTGTCTTGTAGTTTCCCCACTGCTGCTCATGCACACAGACTTTTAGTGCCTCTTTAGTTTGCGTTCTTTATTTATTAGCTTAGACTCCACTTTCCATCACCACTCTGGCGATCGCCTGTGCCCCACGCCTCCCAGGTACCCAGCTGTATATCATCTGGCACCTTGCGTCTCCACGCCTCCAACCCCAACCTCTCTACTATTGAGCTGGCCAGCCAGGAGGCCTACCCCGAAACTCCCGACTCGCCCACGGAAGTCTCCAAAATCCTGGAGGACTTCTATCGGGTGGCGAGAGACCGTGAGTCCAGATCTTCGCTTGATGCCTGAATTCATGTGGCAACCCTCATTAAAGAGATTCAGATTCAAAGATTTTATTGTCAATTCACATTTTATGTGCAAGACATACATGAGAATTGAAATGCCATTTCTCGCTCACTGATGTGCTCCAATTGGAATCAAAGTTTAATCTATATACAAAATTTTACAAAACTTCAGTTGAAAATAACAATAATAATAATAATAATAACGATAAATAAGGCAGTAGTACGAATGGTAAAGGTGTGAAATGTAAACAGTGGGCACAGGGACAGGATTTTTTTTCACTCTATTCACCATACTTTTATGAGAATAAGTGCAATTAAGTGAAAGAAGCTAATTTTTCTATTTATCTTTCAACTGAAAAACCGTACAAAAAGAGTTACCTTCCAGGTGTTGTGGCCATAATTAAATGACAAAATGTATTAGTCTGCTATCTGGCCCAGCTGGCTGTAATGAGTAGATAGATTTTCTGTAAATGCACCTGGGGGCAAATAGAAAGAAGCCTGTCTTCCCCATCAGCATCAGACGGCCTCAAGGGGAATTCAGTTTCTGCCAGACTATGAATAACGTACAAAAATGTTCTTATTCTGATAAGGCAGCCTTTAAGAACTGTGAACAGATACATTCAAAAAGTGGTGTTTTACACAGACTAGCTCTCAGTTTTATCCCCAACTTGCTGCATCAGCATGTCCAAGCAAGGCTGACTTCATCTCTCTGGAGTCTTTCTTTCTGTCTTTTATACCAATAAGCATTACACTTCTTACCATGATGAACCAGTGTCTTCGATAGGAGTCTGGAACTGTTGTTCTTGGACCCGCAGTGAATGGAGCCATGAGGTCCGCCTTCGGCGCTCTGTCTTCGGAACGCGCGCGGCTGAAGGAACTCATGCAGCATGAGGCCTACCAGCTGCCTTCCCATCAGGCTCTGGGGCTGAAGAACACCCTTAAATCGGTATGCTTCCTGTGGCTGCAGTCACCTTTCCTGGGAGCTTCATCTTACCGAAGGTTCTTGTGCTCTAAGCTGGAAGGCTGTAAGACAGGGAGGCATGGGTAGTCTAGGGAGGGGTAAAACCATGCTGAGCACTTTCATCACCTGTTAGCATTTTTATAATGGTTTTAGAACAGTCTTCTATTTTCTATCCTGTGCAGATAGGCTACACTGCACTCACTGCCCTTGTGTCTTAATTTGTACTCTCTCATTTTCCCTGCCTGTTGTCCCATCCTTTCCTAAATCCGAAAAGAGCCATCCTTTTGTGATTATTCCCGCCCTCCAGGGCTCCTTTCCCTGCTCTCATCTCAGTGTCATGTTTTTCTGCTCTCCATCCCAAACAAAGCAAACCCAACAAAGGCATTTACGGAGAGTCTTTGCACTGGTGCTCATGGATGCTTGTTCCCTCATCAGCTAATATTTGACTAAGGGAAGCACATCCTGCCTTTGCTGAGTTCTCCACCAATCATCGCCATGTGTCCCTAACTGTGAATGTGATCTGGAGGTTGCTAGATTGAATTGCTGTAGGGGTCCCTGTCACTAAGCAAGGTGCTCATCCATATTTGCTTAAGCAAAATATCCAGCTGTTTGACGTGTAATTCAGTGTAAGTCATTTTTAATTAAAGCGTCCAGTCGATTGTCAGGATGTGCGTCCCATGGGCTGACGATCATCCGCTTTCTGTCATAATCTTTTTGCCAGCACTAGCGAGAAATGGGAGCTACATAAAAGCTATTTGCAGCCTGGTTGTGTATGTGTGCCTTTTAACAACCGCAGCAAACGGTAGAGTAAATCATTAGGCACATTAAAATGAAATGGGGTTTTTCTTTCATTGCAATATTTGCTATTTATTTATTGTTTTATTATTAGTTCAAATGGAATTGACTGGGTTGTATAGGATAAATATATGCCTGCTTGTCTGTTTTTAGGAGGTTTGGGAAAGGGAAAATGCTGTGTTAACTAAGAGGCGGTGGTGTGTAAAAGGCCCAGTGCAGGAACATGTTCCACGCCCAGCTCCTTGCTCAACCAGACCCACTTTGGGTTGCGTTTGTCACGGTGGCAATTAAATGTTAAGATGTAATGCGGAGCTGGTTGCAGTGACTAGCTGAGAAAGATTGGGAACAAAATGACAGAAACATAAATAAACCAGGATGACAAGTGATTTTGTGCCTTGAAGTCTGCAGGGACAAGTTTGTTTGCTGTACCTAAATAGACACAATTAGGCAGTTCTATCAAATCGCCCCCATGCTGGTTGGATCATCAGCCTTGTTTGATTTCTGAAAGCAGAAAGTGCTTTTCCTCCTGACTTTTAATCGCCTTATGCACAAATCTGGGCCCATTTGAGTAATGCAGTATTGTCAGTGTCATCTTACACAGTTTCTCCACCCCGCCAAACAGGACTCCGTTGATGGGCACCACCCCCTGGTCCATCAGGCATCCAATGAGAGCAGAACATCTATTCCCGAGTCCCTCTCTGAGTTCTTTGATGCACAAGAGGTCCTGCTATCTGTCAGCTCCTCTGAGAATGAGGTAAGACAGCCTACAGCGGTATCTCTTCTTCAGATGGGTTTGCAGCATTGAGGTGACTGGCTGTTCATGTCTGGAACCATCAGAGGCACAGTAAAAATATTATGCCTGAAAGTAAATGGTCACAAATTTTACCTTAAGCCAAGTACAGCTCAGTAATATACTTAAATATGACTAAATATCCAGATACAGGTACTTCAACTTACTGATATTGATTTTAGCCAGTATAACTTTAACTGAATACGAATAGCTCAGCAAAGGTGTAATGTGCCTCTTTATTGCATAAATATAAACATTTGTAGCCTTTTGATTTAAAAAAAACAAGCAGGTGTATGCGTCATTTCAGACGCACCCACATTCAGGTGACAATGTGTTACCCTGTGGTTTAGGTTTACCTCTTGGTGTCCACAGTCGGAAGGTCGCCAGTTCAGATTCCAGTGCTGTCAGGGTCAGGGGTAGGCAGTTGATTACACTCGATTGACTTACTGTTATCTGAGTGTTCATGTGAGTAGTTGGGATATATTCCAGATACTTCAGAATATTTAATCTTTCCTTTGGTTTCAGATTTATAGTGTGTCTCATTAAGCATAGAAAGATGTAGCTCATATGCTTGTCCATTTGAGTCAGTGTGAAGATGTGTTTTTGTATTTTTAAAATATAAAATACTGTAGTTCCTTTTGCTTCTTTGCTTGGTGTCTGTATTTTGTAGTTTATTTCGATACACTTGCAAATAGGGTATTTTGTATCAAAATACATTTTATGTATTTTTGCCCATCTCTGGGCAGGGTGATGTCACCATCGGGTCCTTGTTGAAGGCCCCTAATGCTGGGTGTTCCAGGGACACCACCTGTCCCTGTTCTCTCATCCTCATTTGTACCTCGCCTTGGAAAAAGCGTCCGCTATATAAATGTGACATGTACAGTAATTTCCTGTTGCGGGGTCAGTGTTCCTCCTCGGAGCTTCACTGCAGAATAATCTCCTTTTGATTAACTTGCCACTTCCCCAGCCGTTTGCCAATCTAATAAGGCGATTCCAGATATGACAAATAAGCTCACTGTGAGAAACCCGCATAAGCTGTACTGAGGGGCGGAGGGGAGTATACGCCCCCCCCCCCCGCCTGCGCGGCACTGGCATCATGACGATATAGAGCCTGCATTATGTGTCTGGTGTTGTTCCAGGCCTCAGATGATGGGTCGTACCTCAGTGACGTCAGTGACAGCATGTCCATGGAGCATCTTGACGAGGTGGAACCCGAGAAGCCCCCTTTAGGTATCCTGATGCACCTTCAATTCCTTTCATTCGAACATTCAAATGTGTACAAAGACCAATATTGCAGCCCGCTGGATTTATTATATGTATATATATGTGCTGTATTTTGGTGTTTGAGGCAAAGTTACAATATGGAGTGTTTCCATGACGAACAGGGCCAGATTAAGCTTAATAAGTGCCCCTGGGCAACAGCACACGTGACGTCACGTCAGAAAAAAACTTGGCTGATTGTTAGAAAGTGTTACACTGGCCTTTCAGTGAGTGCCATATTAAAAAAAAAAACAATATACAATCATATTAAATGTACTATATGGGGGTGATGCTCTGCCTGATGCTCTTTGAGGATGTGCTGCCTGTGGGCACATGCCCAATGGACCATACGGTTAATCTGGGCCAGATGATGAGAGTTTGTATGCAAACTCTTGGGTGGCCTGTAACCTCGTGGTGTGTAATCTGGGTGGCCTGTAACCTCGTAGTGTGTAATCTGGGTGGCCTGTAACCTCGTAGTGTGTAATATGGGTGGCCTGTAACTTTGTGGTGTGTAATTTGGGAGGCCTGTAACCTGGTAGTGTGTAATCTGGGAGGCCTGTAACCTCGTGGTGTGTAATCTGGGTGGCCTGTAACCTGGTGGTGTGTAATCTGGGTGGCCTGTAACCTCGTGGTGTGTAATCTGGGTGGCCTGTAACCTGGTGGTGTGTAATCTGGGTGGCCTGTAACCTCGT
>JAODKM010000044.1:2040716-2063473 GCA_026780845.1 Petrocephalus sullivani | reverse complement strand
TATGGGTGGCCTGTAACTTTGTGGTTGTAATCTGGGAGGCCTGTAACCTCGTGGTGTGTAATATGGGTGGCCTGTAACTTTGTGGTTGTAATCTGGGAGGCCTGTAACCTCGTGGTGTGTAATATGGGTGGCCTGTAACTTTGTGGTTGTAATCTGGGAGGCCTGTAACCTCGTGGTGTGTAATATGGGTGGCCTGTAAATTTGTGGTTGTAATCTGGGAGGCCTGTAACATCGTGGCCTGTAATCTGGAGGGAGGTGTGTAATGCTCTGATCCTGCCCCCAGAATGTGTGCAGAACGGTGCAGGTGACATGCGGCGCAGGTCAAACCTTCCCTCCCCAAGTTCCTCTAGTCCCATCAGCTTGTGGAATATCCTGAAGAACAACATCGGCAAGGACCTGTCCAAAGTAGCCATGCCGGTGGCGCTCAATGAGCCGCTGAACACCCTGCAGCGGCTGGCCGAGGAGCTCGAGTACAGTGAGCTTCTGGACCGCGCCGCAGCCACCGAGGACCCCATCGAGCGCATGGCAAGTCATCCCGACCGCGCCCCTGAATTACACAGTCCCTAACCTTCAGCTTCAAAGAGGGATCCTGCACACGCAGCTGCAGCATTTCCTATCAAAAACGTATTTGTATGGAGCCCCACGCAAATCAGGGGGCCTTCTTTAGGCTACAAACAATCACTGCGCTAAATATTACATAAACCCGTCCTTATTTAGGATATGTTCTGCTAGCCAGCTAGCTAGCTACTATCATCTGACTCTCCTCACTATCATGTATTGGGGTCCGGCGGGGTCCCAAAGTGAATTTTTGAATGGGGCCGCAAAAACACAGATTCCCTAAGGCACCCTGAACTTCTACACCAGGGGTGACAAACTCCAGTCCTGGAGGGCCAGAGCCCTGCACATTTTTGGGTTTACCCTAATTTAACACACCTGATTCAACGCCTCGCAGCTCCTTGTGCTAATTACCAAACAGCTCTTCAGCTCAATAGTTTGTGGTGGAACAGGGAAAGAACTAAACTACACAGCGCACCGGCCCTCCAGGACTGGAGTCTGACACTCCTGCTCTACACACAGAGTCCATGGTCTCATGTATGTCTTAAACAAACACTTGCAAATATACACTAGGCCCAGATAGACGCTTGGTTCAGTACTGTATTATTGGTGCTTATTTACTTTAAACACAAGTGCAAACAAGAAGCATTGGTACTGGGGTTCAGGTTGGACCCAAGGATACTGCATTTTAAGAAAAGACTGGATGGAAATTTACAGCCATCTTACTCAAAGATGGATCACATGACGTTAAACTCGCCTATGATGAAGGGCGCTCGAAAGGACTCGGGCTATAAATTAACATTCTAATCATACAAAGTGCTTTCAGGCTGTTTAGGGCATAGTGAGACTCATGTGCTTCAACATCCATCAATCTGCACTGTCTCAGGCCTGGTTATATTTACCGTAATAGAGGGGTTACATGTTGGGTAAACCAGGTACTCAATGTGCAGTCAGTCATTCTATGTCCTTTCATTAATTGGTCGTAGTATATTACCATTAAATATCTATATTACAATGGAGGATGTCAGGGTTAGTTTCAACTCATTTTTCCTTCCATTGTGGGACTCGTTTGATAAGTGAGATCTTAAAATATGTAGTTCAGGTTCGGTTCAGTGCACGTTTAGTATGGAAAGGGTGTATGTCAAAAATTCACAAAACAAGGCCACTGTCACAGGTAACAGAATATGAGCTCAGAGTACATGAACGCACATTCCTCGAGGGTAACAAGTGGTTACTCCCAGATAAAATAAAGATGACATACACAGCCACACCTCCCCCCTAGGATTCTGTTCCTATGAGTTTTAACATGTCCTTTTTAATGTGCAGTCCTAGCAGTATTACAAATTTCTAAGCATAAAAATTTGTTATTAAGACTAAGGGTTCCCAATCTGACCGTGGGGGTTTTGCTGAGGGGTTGGTAAATTTCCAAAAATAAACTATATATTTTCAAATTATGACCCCTCATGAACGTGTTTCCTGTCAAACTAGTGAAATCACTAACCGAGGCGCCGGCACCTCGTCTGACACAAACCAGTCAGTAGAAACACAAAGGCTGGGAAACCCTACTTTGCATTGTCTGCTTAAAAGGGTTCTGATGTCGATCATCTCTAGGTGTACATCGCTACGTTTGCAGTTTCTGCATATGCATCCAGCTACTACAGAGCTGGCTGGAAGCCCTTCAACCCACTCCTGGGGGAGACCTATGAGTGTGTCAGACCAGACAAAGGTTTCCGTTTCATCGCAGAACAGGTAGGTCGAGTGTTGCATCAGGTTTTCTAAAGGCCAAATATCTGAAGTGCTGTCTGTGAGCCGAGATTGCAACGTATTGCTTTTAAGGAGAAGGATAATGAATTGCCCCAGGCCTTCCTTGATGTACACATCGGTATCTGTAGCTGAAAGGCTAGTTTTGACAGTAGTTAACTACCTACTTATTGAGTTGTATATTTCCATCCACAACTATATGACAAACTCCATTGTAATGTGACATTACTCTGGTCAGAAATATATTGACTGTTAGCAGCTGACCCGTAGGTCTGACATCCACATACTGGAGATTTGAAATATGACAGTCTGTAATGGGAGACTCTAAATTCTGTGCTGTGTACTTAACGGGCCAGGACTCTATCAGCTATCCTGCTACCAATAGATCCAGGACTTCAGGCTATGGCCCCATTAAGAATTGGTTCATCTTACCCCAGTGATTATGGTTGCCATAGAGATGATCTGTATCTGTTTCATCTCATAAAAAGCGAAGAACGCTGGGTTTGGTGACAGATCTCATCCTTGCTAGTGGCAAACATCTTTTAGTGTAGGAGGTATTGGGGTGTTGCTGGGTTCATGGACAACACAGATTTCATCTGTGTTCTGCGTGCCTCTTTTTACTCCTTTAACATCTCTAAGCACGTCCAGTTGTAACCAAAGTGTGCCTACCTGGTGTACCTGGAAATATAATAATAATCTTTCCTCAGGTCAGCCACCACCCACCAGTATCAGTGTGCCATGCTGAATCAAAGAACTTCACTTTCTGGGAAGGTAGGACCACAGATTTAGTGTTCCTTCGTTGTTCCACACTAGATGTAGTACGAGAGGGACAGGGAAGCAAGTTCTGCTGTATTAACCTAGATTTCTCTGAGGATGCTGGTTTTGAGGGGACGAGAGTGAATCAGACGGGGATAGTTCACAGTACTTCTCATGCTGTTGACACCTGGTCCGTCTTTGGCTGCTACCTTCAGACATGCGATGGAGGAACAAGTTCTGGGGAAAGTCGATGGAAATCGTCCCGGTGGGCACTACACACGTGCTGCTCCCACGGTGAGCTGACCCCAACCCCTCTGATGATGACGAACTTTAGTTTCAGTGTCTCTGGTACTAAAGCTATCTGCTCTGCTTAAAATGCCAAGTGTTGATTATGGTCAGTCATAGAGGAAAAATTGCAGTTTTTGGACAAAATCTAAAGGAGACGTGGGGCTCCTAAGTACAGGTGTCTGTTTGAATTTCTGTGTCTGAGAAAGCAGTATTATGAGTAATCAGATCCATCCATGCATCTTTCATGCATGATTCTCTTAAGTCAAGGGCAGCAAGGGTATAGAATTGTGGATAGATTCACTCAAAGGTTGCTAGTTTAAATTGCTACTCCCCGCACACAGGTTTGGAGACCACTATGAATGGAACAAGGTCACCTCCTGCATCCACAACCTCCTCAGTGGCCAGAAGTGGATTGAGCATTACGGGGAGATTTCCATCAAGAACAACAAAAACAGTACCTGCCAATGCAAGGTCACCTTCCTCAAGGTGAGCGTTAGTAGGGCAAAGGCTGTTCTATAGGGTTCTAGGATAAGTATTCCATGAAAATGAAACGTCATGGCCACTGACATGTGGACTACAGTATCTCTCACAGAGTGAATTACTCCTAGAGCTAACGTTATGCATCAAACTACGACTCTGCTGTTTACTGTGTTCACAGTGCCCCCTGCTGGACTAAATCCACAGAAATCAGGTTATATAGAATAAATTGCGCCTTGATTTTTACAGTTGCGGTCCCTCTCATAAGTCAGTCTATTATCAATATATACTCAATATACTGCAATGTATGTATACTTTAGACATTATATGCTCTCCATAGATTGTTCTGTGAAATAACATGTTTTGTGTGTTAAACTGAAACAGGCAAAGTCTTGGAGCTCAAGCGCCAGCGAGATGGAGGGTGTGATCACCGACCAAGCTGGGAAGGTCGTTCATAAGCTGTTTGGGAAATGGCATGAGGGCATCTACTGTGGAAACCCCCCCTCAGCGACCTGCATCTGGAAGCCGAGTGAGTAGATGGTGTGTGTTCAGCAGCTTAGGACAGAAGGTCACTGGGTCAAATCCCAGGGTTGGTGGAGCGACATCACCATGTGGTCCTGGAGAAATGGCTGTATCCCCAAATGCTCCAGGGATCATGACCTTGCCTTCTGAGTTGTACATCACTTCGGATAAAAGTGTCGGCTAAATTAACAAAGAAATGTAAAACACACCTATGTGGACAAAATGCTCTATTAAAAGGTCTTAATATTCAATTTGACGTATTTACGTATATGCAAAAATACCGTATTCATCTTGCAAGAGGAGCCGAACGTTTACGACGCATTTGTGTTCAGATCCAATGCCCCCAGATTACGAGCAGTACTATGGCTTCACCCAGTTTGCCATGGAGTTAAACGAACTTGACCCATCAGTGAAGCCACTGCTGCCCCCAACTGACACTCGGCTCCGCCCAGACCAGAGGTAAGGGATTTTCGGGCATGAAAAGTCTTGTCTGAATTTTGCATATTTTTCTTAAATAGGTGAAAGTAGGAGAAACGCAATTGAAGTATGAGTTGTACACAGGGTAGAACGTTCTCCTCGTATGTAGTCACACTGAAAACCATTCACACAGAAGAACTGTGCCAACAGACACAAAGCAGTGCCCACAAATCAGTTGCTTTTGCTCAATATCATTTCTGTGGAATCCAAAATATTCCCATACAGTGGAAAACCAATCTTTTCATACCCACGTCTCGTTCCCATTTCTACTCCTCGGGAATAAATTTCTCTCAAACATATGGGGCTTGCTGAGTTTAGTTTCCTATGACAATAAAAATGTTTTAGCGCAACTTATTGATGATATCAATCCAGCTGACTGTCCTCCTTGTGATGTGACAATTGCATGTGCATAACATGCAATGGAGATTTTAATGTATTGTATTATATTATATTATATTACTGATGATTCAATTCATGATCAAATTAATTGGTGGATTAATCAATTAATAATATAATTGATAGTAACAGCCCAATTCCACAATGCAGAAAACAGGGACAGAATCACTGAATCCAGATATGAAAATGGAATTGATGGTAAAACATGACATTTCATGGAATTAACAGGTTTCTGATTAAATTAATCGAAGGTCATTATTAATTATTGTGAATGCCACTTGTCTGGTGCAGTTTCATTAATTGATTCTTAGGTGATATAAAAAATGTAATTTACTAATGTTATGCAGGCCAGTTTTTTATGGATTTGTTTTTTTATTGAGCTACAGCTAGCTAGTTAGCTAGCAAATTTTGGCCAGGTAAACTACCTAGCTACCTTGTGTCGATTTTTAGAATAATGTTTTCTTTTCACATTGTTTTGGTCTTAAATAGTGACAACGGCCTAGTCTGTAATGAAAAACACATGAATTAAAATTTATGTCTAAGCACTGAAAGGGTTGGCAAAGTTTGTATACTGTGTTTTGTTATGAAAATATGAAAGGAACTCTTAAGCCATATACAAAATATTTGATGTCTGCCTCCATTTGCTTTCCTAGGGTTATCTAACATGGTCCTGTTGTCCTACAGAATACTCAAAGAGTTAAAGTCATCTTGTTGATATTTCTTTCCTCTTGTGTTTGAGTGCACATTTGGTATTGGAGCAATCCAAAATAACAGAAAGTAATCAGGTTACTTAAATATTGCGATCCTTGGTTTACGTTACTGTCTACATTTTTTAACAGGTATTTAGTAGTTTTACACAATGCATTTGTAAAGTAGCCCTCCCAACTGTATCGGTGTTAAAAGTTGGGTGTGTCAACAAGAATAGAACGTGGCGATGTGGGTGGAGTCATGCACATAATTTCCTTTACTCTTTCTGGAAGTAAGCCAGTAAGTTAAAAGTAGCATTAGAAATGTCTTATGCTATATAAAGAAATCTGAAACGGGCATTTAATTATAGATATCTATTTAGCAGTTTTTGCCTGACCTGCATGTCTTGGGTCTCTCTTTTTGGCATTGGAATTTTTGGCATTGTTAGCCAATATAAATAACCTTTTGGCACACCTACTCTATTGCATGTCACCTTTCGACACTCCCACCTTTTGATACGCCCACTATTTCGCCCTGCAGAGTCTCAGACTTACTTCAGGGCAGCTGGAAAGTGACCCCAGGCCCAGTCTTCAGATTCTAACTTAAATCATCTTTAGGTTACTAGAGGAGGGGAACTTGGCGGCAGCAGAGGAACAAAAGCAGAGGATTGAAGATCTTCAGAGGGTCAGGCGAAGAGTCCTGGAATTAAACAAGTTGACACATCAACCTCGATTTTTCAAGTATTAAACCCAACCCGTCCGAGCAGTTAGAAAACTACATATATTTTTTAATAGATAATGTAATTTAGGTTTAGCCCTGTGAATAATCATGGGCTGCTTGATTTACTTTTCTGCTTCGTCCCACTTTCTATACAGGAAATTAGGAGATGACACTTGGATGACCAACAACAACTACTGGGAGTTGAGAAAGGACCCAGGCTTTGCCACTCTGGACTGTCCTGTGCTATGGTAACTCAGTCTGGAGACAGGGGACCTGCTTTCTTCTATGACTGCAATGGAGTAGTGCATTGGGCCTGCCTTTTCATAGTAATGCTATGGTGTGTTTATTTGTTGACCTTCCCCTTTTCTGACACTGGGGTGCACTACAGTGCCTTAAACCTGTTTCTCTCTATGGAGCTCACAATGCCTAAACAGAAGCCTAGGATGGAGGAACTTCAGCATTTAATGCTTCACGCTGTGTAAGACTTGTGTTACTCTTGTGTAACACCACACTAGATTGTGCCAAGGACAGAGTTTGACTTCAGATGAATGTGCTGTATTGTAGACTGTTGATGTTCTATTTGCATTAAAAAAAACATTAACTGCTGTAGATGCTTCCTAAAATGAATTAAAAGCAATCAGTATTTTGTTTTGTAAAGCAAATATTATATTAGGAAATTGCATGTTTATGAAAAATATTCCAGTAATAGAAAATCTGCAATTAGGAACCAAGTATGACCCACATGATGTAAAATGAAAAATGACTCAGCTTTCTTTTTTTAAATGACTAATATGAGAACTTTTTTAATCACTTTTTGTGTTGTGTATCAGGTTTCACTCTGTCTTTAATTTATGATTCATAACTGAATTCCTCACAAAGATAGAACGCAGAAGTGTTTGTGTGTGTTTGGATTTATATCTGAAAAACAAAGAAAAATTATAAGTGAGGTGTACATTAAGTGCTTCACTTTGGTTGAGGGTAATGCTATATTTTTTAAAGCTATATTTTTTTAAAAAATTCTAATACTGTTATTTGTTTTGTTTCCCAGTGTTTTTAAAATGTTCTACAAACATCATCTAGAAAATCTATTAATATTATTTACCACACCATGCAGCACTTTCTATATGTCATATTACCCAAATATAGTCTAATTCAGTCTATTCCTTTTTTATTTTAGACTTTTACTTTCATTAAAACTGTCAGATGCATAAGAAATAATCCCGAGCATATAGCCATGGCTCTATGAATCTGTAAAGCTAGAACCTGGACAATAATTTGCATAAGCCTACTTGTGGGTCAGGAGCTGCAAATTAGATTATTTGGAAAGTCTGTATGCAAGTTGACACTCTGAATGTACTGGACCTATAAACCCACTGTCAGTTCTGTGTGAGATTATAACGCATACTGTGTCTGAATCTGCACCGTGTAAAATGCATGCCAAAACTTTGCAGTGCCAAGAGACCTCTTCACTATTACTGACCTACTTCTCCATGAAAACTTTGCAGACTTCATTACTAAATATTGCCTTAACCAATCATTGGCCTTTGACATAGAAATAGAAATGCCGACATTGGGAAATTATGCACTGTCTATAAGTCTATAAGACTGCCTTACTTTTACATTAACTTTACTGGTAAGCCATGGAATATTGTAATATATACTGGTGCCTCATGTTCATATTGAGGTAATATAGGTTAATAAATATCTGCTCTAGTCTTTGCTCATGCTTGTGTTTCACAATTTCTGTGAGTGTCTAGTGTGAGTCCCCTTACAAATGTTTATGTTTTGTGGTTTGATTATGTTTACTGTTTTATGGGAACCTAAACTGGTTTAGGCCAGGTGTTGTAGATTTTTGCCATGCCTGGTAGCTGGTCCCAGTGATGCAGGTTGGTTTTCTTCAGGCATTTAATATGGCAATATGGCACTGCTGTGTCCTCTCAGTCAGGGAGTAATTCCTCTGTGGGCTGAGACAGCCAGGAACCTTGTGATGCCAATGTACTGTGCAATTGTATCTACCTCTGTGTGAAAGCCACGCCCGGGAACCAGCCATGATGACAAGCACCACAATCTATTCCATGAATCTGCTCTACGGGAGATCTGTGGGCCTCTTCAGCAGACCTTGTATGTGGGCGCAATGGGTAACTGGCAGGCTGTAGTGGGAAAACATGACGGTTGGTTGCAAAATTCACGCTAGCTCATGCTAATTAATGCTGACATTCTTTTCAAGATACACGGTGTAATAGATTGATGAGAATGCAATGCTTTTTGCTTTGAGAAAGTTTGAAGATAAATACGTATAATTCATTACGACTTTATTAGGCATTTTATATTTCATTGTCAGTGAAATTTAATAACGTCTGAGCATCATTATAATAGTGTGTGGCAAAAAAGAGGGTATCTCGGTCGATAAATCACTCATTGGTCATTCAGCAATGACTCGTTGAAAGAGCTGAATGAATCAGTGCATTAACCGATATGTTGAGGGGTGTAATTCTTTCTCACTATATATATATATATATTATTCTAAAGACTTAGTACTTCACACGTATATTTCATATTCATCAGTAGTGAAAGTGAAAGGTGACTGATCGTCATTTTTGACACAACGAAATGCATTTACGGAATATGCCCTCTGCATTTAACCCATGTGACATTGCAGTGGTCAGCTAATTCCGCGCCTGGGAACAGTGCTTTTGAGCGGTACCTTGCCCAGGGTCGGAGACTCGAACGGACAACCTTTACGATTACACGGTTGCGTCCCTAACCATTACGCCACCATATTGGAAATGTGTCTCTAAATTGCAAGACCCTCAAGAATATCTACGTGATTAGTTATTATAATAGACGCGTAAGTCACACATTATATCCATATATCTTCCAACCGCATATAATGTTTTCTATTTTTAAACTAAGTAATGCAATGAGTCCATTGTACATACACGCATGTCCATCGCTTACAAAAGGTCCTGCAATAACGACGCAAATAACTGCTGATGAAAGTTTCCTAAGCGCCATGTACTTCCGCCGCTGTTGTATCAAACCGTGTCATTTGTTGCTTAATGCTAGACTGACAGTCAATTTATCCTATAGAAATTGACTTAGGAATTACGTTAACCAATCAGAGTCGTGGGGGCTTGTGCCGGATAAACAATTCCAAACGCAAACTTCACGGCTTCTTTAGTGTCGGCGAGTAACTATAGTAAGTATCTTTTAATTTATCTTGCGTATCCTCTGTACATATGTCTAATTTTATTTTTTAGGTACCATTCCTCATCATTAACGTTAATCAGATGTTCAAATGTGTCGATATATTAATATAACCCATTGAAATGTTGTTGTTATATTGATTTCTGGCAAGAGAACATTCAAACTAAACACTTTTCAATTGGAGCTTACCACCCTTTTACCGTGAACAGTCGCGGGTAGCATAGCCGTAGGGCACTAGAGGGGAGACGCCCGGGATGGGGCTCTTTTTATCGCCAGCAGTGCAGACATAATAAACTATTTCACAAAGTCGGGCGAAAATACACGAAAGAGGTTGACCCCAAGGAGTGAGAACTTTGTCAATGCAAATTACCTCAGTCTGTTCTACTATATTTCAGTGCATTGCATACATGCCTATGGATGTACTGACAATTCTCTTGAGTTTAGAGTAAAATAGGATTGATAGAGGCATATGTAGTAGAACAGACTGAGGTCATTTGCTTTGACATCGTTCTCACTCCTTGGGGGAGTGACAGGTAGCAGGGTTTGGAGAAACCTCACTCTCTGGAGAAGAAGTCCACATGGTGTTTGATCTCCACTATATAAAAGATAAGATGCCTTTATTGTCACTGTACAAGTACAATGAGGTAAAGCCAGCAAATGCATAGTTAAGTGATAAAAAAATTAAACTAGCAATAAATAAATAGATATATAAAGACCAGTAAAATAAGAAACAAGGAATAATAAACAGTAACATAAGCGAATTAGATAAATAGTACTCTATGTTTTTGTGTTGTTCCTGTTCGCTTCGTCCTCTGCCTTGTTTCCTGCTGTTTATAATTTACGTTGGATTCTCACTGGATTCATGCCGGAATTTTCTCTGAGTTTTATTCTGCTCACTGCCTATTCCACGAGCCCTCTCCTCCCTATGCTTGGGTGGGTAAGTCTCCACTTTCTTAACTGACTATGTTCATCGCCCGGTTGGTGGTGGCTGCTGCCGTTTGCCCTGAACATGATTGCCTATTCCTCGGCACAGCTGTGTGCTTGCCGCACGCACTCCAGGTTAAATGCGGGGACACACGGCTTATGCATGGAGCTTGGCATTGCTCGCCAAGACAAAAAGACTGTCTCCAGGCAGTGCATGGTGTAGGAAAATGGAATGGCCGAGGTACCTGCCGCAGGAACCGGACGGGAGTAACCAAGGATACATACTGACCGAACTCTCCGCTGTGCGCTCCTGAACTGTAGGTCGCTAACGGATAAAACTACTTTTCTGAACGAACTGTCTATTTCTAAAAATCTGGACATGCTGCTGCTTGTAGAGACATGGCAAAATCCTGGCGATTACCTACAGTTAAATCTGCTTACACCCACTGGTTATAGTTTTTTGTCTAAACCCCGTCTGACGGGCAGGGGTGGTGGTCTAGCGGTGATTCATCGTGACTGTGTTAAATCTACAGCCCTCTAAAGCCTCACCCTAATTTTTTCTCGGATCTTAATGAGATATTTACTCTTGTTTGCGGCATGTCTACCGCGGTAATTTTGCTTGGGGACTTTAATATTCATGTGGATACTGACTGTTCACCGGGTAGCGAGCTGCCTTCAGTCCTGGATTGTTTCAGTTTTGTGCAACATATAGATTTCCCAAATCATGCTAAGGGCCATACTCTGGATCTTATTTGTTCCACTGGCTTACAGAATGCTTGTACATCTGGTTCTGTCATTGGTATCTCAGATCACAAGCTGGTTGAATTTAGTTTATCTGCTGCCTGCACTAAGTCAAAAATCTAAAGTAACCTACCGTAACATTAAGAATATTGACCAATTATCCTTCTCTGTCCTCTCTACCCTCCATAGGTTAAAAATTGATGTCGATGTGTGATGTTTCTTACATTCCAACCACACATCAGCTCACTAACACAGACAGGATTTTTTCATCTACGTAACACTGCTCATTTGCACTCTTCCCTCAGTGTGAAAGATATTGAAACACTAATGCATGCTTTCATCACTACTCATCTGGACTACTGTAACGCATTATTTTATGGTCTCCCTAGCAAATATATCAATATTACAGTATGTTCAAAACTCTACTGCCCGTCTACTCACGCACACAAAAAAATCTGCTCACTCCTGTTCTCCTTGATTGGTTGCCAGTCTCTTCAAGAATCAGATATAAAATTATCCTCATCACCTTCAAAACCCTTCATGGTTTCGCCCCTAACTATCTGTCTGAGCTACTCTCTCCATACACTCCTGCCCATACGTTAAGATCATCCGATGCAGACTTACTCACTATACCCAAAAACAGGTTATCAACTATGGGTGGCAGAGCATTTAGTGTAACAGCTCCTAAGCTTTGGAATGCTCTTCCTCATAGTCTCCGTAAGGAAAAATCTGTTATCCATTTTAAACTCCTGTTAAAAACACATCTATTCAATGAATATTATTCGTCTTGTTTGTAACTTGCCTGCCTTGTTTAATGTGTTTTTTTGTGAAGTGTCCTTGAGTGTTTGAAAGGCGCTATATAAATAAAACTTATTATTATTATTATTATTATTATTATCATTTTAATCAGTTACGAGGCTGGTTAGATAAACTGGGAAATATTCCACTTATGAAGAAACAAAAAATATCTGATTTATTAATTTCTCCAGTACCGAAAGCAATACCATTAACATCAGAGCTTATCGATACTCTGGTCTTTAAAATTTTAGTACCGGATTTCGCTGCCCATCCATACGTGCGAGTAGCTAAACACTTTTTTTTTTTGTAGTAAAGCATTTGTAAATGTCATAACATGAAATTCTAATTAAGTACAGTATTTATTCGTTTCACAGTATCTTTAGTTCTTATACATAAGGTTGGCACCCCTGATCCTGAGGTGCTAGTATCCTGCAGGTTTTCCATCCTACTTGGTCTCCGATGAACCACACCTGATCTCAGGCAGATAGAAACTCATCAGGTAGGATAGATAACCTCCTAGGTACTGACCCTCCATTTTCAGGGTGGACTACCCCTGATCTAGGGTGTCACCCACCTTACCTTGTGCCCTCTGTTTCCTGGCATAGGCCCCAGAGTCATCACAACCTTATGCAGGATGAGCATTAATAGAAAATGGGTGGTTGAGTATAGTAATACAGCCACTAGCGTGCCTGGTCATCCCAGGCTCGGTAACTGAATTTTTTGGTTTGGACTCTGTCAGTTTGTCAGGGACGCTATACCTCACTTGAAGCTTTCTGAAGATGTTTGCAAAGGCGACGAGCAACTTCGTGAAGGAGATCGACCCAGAGGGGTGCTTGATCCCGGTGTCCCGGCTGAATAACTCAGACAAGTTGAGCATACTGTCGCTGATCGTCAAGCGGAAAGGGCACTGGCCCTGGCAGCGGCCCAAATACCTGCCGTGTGACTTCAGTCTCAGTGATGTGCTTGTAGGCAACCCCATTCGCTCAGGTACCTGTCCTTTAAAAACTGTTATTACTCTCTAGCCCATTATTCATACCTATGAGCAGAGGTGTCAACTTCAGGTCCAGAAAGTAAAAATCCAGACCAGGATTTTGTTTCAACCAATCAGTTGAACATAAAGAGTTACAGTGACAGAGAGCGCAACTAGTTGGTTGAAACAAAATCCTGATCTGGATTTTTACTTTCTGGACCTGAAGTTGACATCTCTGCCTATGAGGGGTATAAAAATACACAAAATCCACGATTTTATACAGACCTCGGTTTTGAGATCACGGTTCAACGCATTATGGTATGGCAGGGAAAACAATTTGTTTTGAATTTTTTCATTATTAAAACTGTGAACACAAACACAATTAGGAATAACTGTAAACCAAAGGCAATACTTCTGTCGAGGTGTCTGAATAATAAAACCTAACAAATGTTTACACATTGTAAAAATAAAGATGTATGTAAAATTTATTTAAAAAAATCAGAAATATAACATCAACACAATCATAATGGACTTAATCCTGTTCTAAATCCCATGTTCTACCAAGTAGCAATAAACAGCCCTATAGCCACAGTTATTATTGTTATAGTTAGAGCTATGGTTAGCGCTGAGTTTAATCCTAGGACTACAACCCTAACCCTGTTCCTCATGGCAATCCTAACCTTGGCTCTGACCATAAACCAACTATTATTAATCAGACATGCTGCAAATCCTTTGCCCATAGATGTGCTGGAGTCTGAATTTCTGAAGTATGAGGGGATTTATGCAGACTCCCTGGCAGGAAATGTGGAGACGAACATGGGGCCAGCAAATGTCAACATGGAATCTCGCAGCTCCTCAAAACTTCAGTCCTCCTTTGGAAACTTGAAGAAACAGGAAGTTGATGTCCAGAAGCTTTTGCACGCTTCCAAGGGCAGGTCGGGAGGATGGCACTCGCGTCTCTTTACATGCATGCATTGCACGGTCTGCTTGCCAGGTTACTCCAGAACAGAGGTGGATAGCTCAGGTCCAGAAAGTTAAAATCCTGACCAAGATTTTAACCTTCTGGACCTGAACTATCCATCATTGCTCCTGAAGTTTATATGTATGGCAGCTATTTTACAGTAACATTCAGAACATTCTTCCTTACACACCACAGTTAAGATAATCACTGATGGAAACAGTGAATAGGAAGGAAGTGAAAGTTGTTTGTGCCATGCAGAATCACAAGTTCCTTGTAGGTCACTTTGCTCCTCACCAAGAGGGTTTTTTGAAGGAAGTGTGCTCCAGCACAGCAGTTTACTGAAATTTCACAACAGCGCATAGAAAAGTATGTGATAAGGTGTTTTCATTTAATGAAACATAAAATACGTGGCAATCCATTTAGTCATTTCCTAAATACAAATAAAAAATGGGATTTTTGGTGATGCAAGATGTATGAAACACAAGAAAAAGTGAAAAACTTTCAGTGTACATTTGAAGGAAAATATATTTCAAATGGCATATTAAGGCTAAATAGTCAACCAGCAGTTAAAGAGGGGGAAAAAATGACTTAATTTGTCTGCTTAGTACTGTCATATGTCAAATTCACAGGTTTTGACTTTCAATTATTAACATTTGCTCTAGGAAACTGATCTGAAGCTTGGACGATGGATATTAAAATGCCATCGATTTTAAAGTATTTTGGTGCTCAGAAGCTCAACTAGATTGTCATGACTTCCACAGACACGTGAACCTCGAACACTCCCTCATCCAACAAACACGGCAGAAGGGGAACGAAGTGTTTGGGGTCCTGAAGGAGAGGATCATCACCACCCAGCGTTGCTCCATTATGGAGAAGGTCAACGGCCGCAGTTCCTGTGGGACAGGCCTGACTTTCTTTGGGCCCCGGGCCGTCAAGGTGGGACGCATGAGGAAAGGCTTCTGTGTTACCCTCCAGCATTCCCAAGGTGAATCGCCAAACCAATGTCTTGGGTGTGGCCGTTTGGCAGGTGTCCGTGACGGAGAACGGAAACATGGAGAAGGACAGGAATGTCTCTTTGGAGATCCCACGGCGTACGGTCATAGCATACAGCATCATCGAGCTTGCAATCAAACACAACGGGCAGTATGGTGAGCCTTCATCTTTATATACACATTACTTCGGCCCAGTCGGGATTCACCTGTGTTAAGTATTTAAGTATTGTGAAAACCATCCCCTTGTTACTTGCTGTTTGTATGTTGCATGTTATTCCGCACACTGATTTTTACCTGTGTCCGTTTCTGCCGTGCAATTTCTCTCGGTGTTTCGGGTAGAGCTCTGCCTACTGCCGGACACGTATGGGGGGTTTGAGGAATTCTCGGAGAGGAACCAGCACCTGAAGTCCCCACCCGGTAGCTTTTCGGAAGTAGACGGCCCAGCCAACGCTGCCCTGGAGGACGACCAGTCTGTCCCGCCAGAAGCACCACTTCACGTGCTGGAGAAACGTAACTATCATTTCCTTGCAAACACCCACACATGGCCGTCATTCAGCTGCTTATATATTAGACCGTATCTAGTGCCAACACTACCAGCTGACTTAAAGCTTTTTAATGCTAGTTAATTGCTTTTGCGTGATAGAAATTGTCTGTATCTCTTTGTAGTGCATACGGTACACAAAATAAATGGACAACCAGCAGTAGTGATGCATAAATTGATAGTGTGCGGGGTTTGAGGGAACCGTCTCACAATAGCTAGGCATGTTCACGATGACGTTCCAGAACGCAACAGGAACAGGGACCTTTATGCTAAATAAGGATGGGAGACGCAAAACGCTCATTACGCTTCACGCTTGGCTGCTCAATTATGGGGGGGGGGTCATAATCACGATTATTTTGGTCAATATTGAAATCACGATCATTTAACACGATTACTCAGATTGTTTATTGACGCTGGAAACACATTGTATTCAGTGCACATAAAGAAGCAAACATGAAATTTTCATTGTATTAGTTGGTCGTAAATCGCTCAGTGTTTGAATTTTAGGTGGTTAAAGAGATTTGCGGTGTTGCTGAATGGCGCAGACACGACCGAGTAGCAAAGCTTGCACATAATGCTTTTGATCCACGTCTGTGTCTTCGAATCCCAAGTGTTCCCCCCCCCTTACTTTACTTACTTTACTTTTCTTGCTGGCTAAACGCTGCTGCTGGTCCTCCCCTCCTCCTGCCATCTCTACTTGCGCTGACTTTTTAAAACCCCACACCACGCATGTGAGTTTAGCCTTCGGAAGGGCCGGAAGTGCACAGAATTGGGAACGCAAGACTGCACTCGCAGAGCATAATGCGGCAAAAAGATTTTAACAATCGTTTTTTTTGTCAATTACATTGTTTTTGTGATCGTTTGGAGCCGAGATCAAAATCGAAATAAAAATCTGATTAATTGCAGAGCCATACTTCGGGCATGATTTCATACGAAACTACACTGCAACCCCAAAACGATGGAGGATAAATAAGATGTTTTGCTATATTTGTTTATTAGTTATTGGGGGGGAAAAGATTGTGATCAAGACACAGCCTGTTATTTAAACTTTACTCATATGACTTGCGACATCTTTCGCTTTCACAGAGTAAAAGTGATCTAATGCTGTTCCGCTGGCAATATTAGACAAAAGAATATTGGTTATTATTAGAATTTTCCGATACAGAAATATGGAGACACAACCAAAAAAATTTACACAGTAAATGTAACTAAAGTACAAAAATAATTCCATTTGCTCAGTTTCTGCTCCGCTGATTATATCTCTCATCCCTGCACTTCAGTATAACTTTGATGGCACCGGTGCTTGCAGTCAATCAATCAGCACGCTATGGCTGTAAGAGTCAACCAATCAGCACGCTATGGCTGTAAGAGTCAACCAATCAGCAAGCTGTGGCTGTAAGAGTCAACCAATCAGCACGCTATGGCTGTAAGAGTCAACCAATCAGCAAGCTGTGGCTGTAAGCGCCTCCCCTGTAGTTTGAACGAAGAGTACCTAGCTTGGAGTAAAGACTAAAAAAGGGTTCAGGAACTGTCTCCGAGGAACTACACCCGGGCCAAAATCCTGTGGTGTGAATACCTGCTTCTGGTTCCGGAAAAAGGTTCCAGCAGTATGGAAGCACCTGCTTTGGACTGCGGTGGAACACAACGTGATTTGAGGTCATGGCAGTTTGCAGCACGGCTTTCTTGTGTCACAGATCTGGAGAAGCTGAGACCGTATTTCCGGAAGCTGTCAGATCTCCCTGCAGAAGCCCGATCCCAACTGTCTTGCCACATGAGAGAGGTCCTGACAGACAGAGAAGCTGTCACCGTGTTGGAGAGTGTGGTGAGTGAGCGCGGGGGGGGTGTGGCCCAGCGGGTTAGGGCCAAGAGAGGTAGAAGTAATTTATACTTATTTCTTCGTATTCCAACCAATGACCTTTGCGTTTTTAGTACCGCGTGCCACAAGTTGAGCTACACCCTGAAAATGGTGGTGAACTAGGTAACCTCTCTAATCTGCTGATCTTTCAGCTGGAGGAATGGTGCTTTGATGGTGCCGAAAAGTCCCTATCTCAGAATGAGACGGTGGACAACCTTTTGGAGTTTCTCCAGGCCAATTGCGAAGGTCCGGATCAAGCTGATGGACCGCAGATGACAAGCTCCTCACTCCACGCGTCTGTGTACCTTTTAATCAGTGCTATAGCTGGTAAGAAAACAGTATTGTCAGTCACTTAGGTGTGAGCCATGTATCTCGAGGACAGTGGACTGTTCATCCTCAAAATTGTTTATGGTTTTTTTTTTTTCCTCTACGATGATACAGAGATGACTGATGATGGTCTAACTTGGCTGGAACAGTCCTGTTGTCCCACAATCCTAGGAGCCCTACACCATCTGGTAAGGTACCAAGGATACGTTTGAGTGACCTCTGTTTTCACACTTATTTTGATGCAAAGTAATTCATGTGCCAAAGAAACAATCTCAGCTTGACTGAAAAGTGACGCTATTTATTGCGCAAATTCTTCCTGTTTGGTTTGTTGGTAGCGTAATATTGAGTGTGCATGACAGCCGACTCCTTGCTGGTGCATGGAATTCATTTTGAACTCTTTGCTACGTCACACAGGTGAGCTGCCTAGTTGCAGACAGGGAATGTTCTCTGCAGGACTCGCATCTGAGTATCCTGGCTGAGGAGGAAGTATACCACAATGTTGAACAGCTGTTCTCCTCATCGGATGTGATACTGCAGAGAGACATGGACAAACTGTGGGCCGTGACCCCGCCCAGAACAGGACCCCTCCCCTTGGTCATGTGTGTGGCTGTCCGAGGCCTGGCCTGTTTGAGCTTACTGTAGGTCATGGGTGCCCTTGCCTGACAGTACCCACCTTAATACAACAACAACCAACATTCAGAAACCAACGCTGACATCTCACAATGCTATCCGGGTTCAGGGCTACTGCTCACGTCTAAATAACGAAAGGTGTCACGTTTGATTTATGAAGCTGAAGTTCACAATGAACAGTCACAGTCCTTTTTATGCAAAGGGAAAACCTTGATAATAGCTAAAATTGGTTTTGCAAAAAAAAAAAAAGGAACTCGCTTGTATACCTTTCATTGCAGTGAATTTGCTGAGTTAGTAATATGTACACCTGTCTGTGGCTCAGTGGGTCAGGATCAGAAGGTCGCCAGTAAAAATCCTGTGGCCATTAGACTGATGCCACTGCTGAGCCCTGAGTGAGGTGCTTATCCCCAGCCTCAGTGGTCTGCACACTGGCTGACCCTGCGCTGTGAGCCCTGAGCTTCTGTGTGACAAAATGGAACAGCTGAAAGAGCCAGCCCCCCATTTGGATCAGTTAAGTATGGTTAATCAGTTATTTTATCCTATACAAACCCTTACAACTCTCTCTCCACATTGTGTTTTTTTCATGTTTATGTTCTTATTTTCAGGTTATTATTTTCATTAACTTTATACAATGTAAAATGCTTGAGTTATATGTGGACATATATGCTTTAGTATATAAAGTACAATTTTGCACTTTGGCAGTGCATAACATTTTATATTATATAACTTTGAAAATGTTCTCATTTTTTTACTCTTGTGTAATTTGTATGGCGTTTTATTTTATTATTGTATTAGCACGCAAGTGTTATATAAAATAAATGAAATATAAAAGTTTAATTATATGAATAACGGTTAACCACTGTTGACTGCTACATGTATTGCATTTTATATCTCTGCATTCAGAAATGTTAAGCTTATGCATACCATTTTTCATTAATTTTATAGTGAATTCATTTTAGGCATGCAATAAATATGGATTTTTTTTTTGTATTTGATGGTGATGTGTGTTTCTTCTGAGTCCTGACCGTGACGGAATGGAATTTGAGGACTTGCTCCAAAGTACGCATTTTTCAGCCTGCTGTTCATGTGGCAGCTGATATCGACGTAAATTTCCGTAAATTGACGTAATGTTGGTTTTATCACCCAGGAACCACATGACGAAAAGGGGAATTCCCCTAGTAGATTGGAGCAGAAATGATTCAGAAGTGGCACTCCAGTCCACCCCGTCTGAAAGTGCCTGGGTTTGGTTAACTTAAACAAGCCGGAGCAAGCTTTGTACTGTGTGTTTCAATTCAATTCAGTTTATTTTTATATAGTTTTTTTTATATAGGGTTGTCCCAGGGCGTTTCCTGGGATAGGCACACTGTACTAGATTAGTAGTGTAGTACAGTGTTTCCCAACCTGGAATAGACTCCCCTACAGTCCACATTTTTGTCTGGGGATCCCAAAAGACCAGATTGGGAAACACTGATGTAGAAGGTAAATGGATATAGATTAGAGCCATCAAGTTTTATTCTGTATATCAGTAACCTACTTATTAATACAGCACAAGTATTAACTTCGAGTCTGACAGCTCGCTGCCTTTTCAAACATTTAGAGGAATCATATGTATGAAACACTTTAGGCATTCATGTCTAATGAGACAGGACACTGTAGCACAGCCTATCCGGTACTGATTAGAGGGGAATAATCCTTGTAACTTTCTGTACAATGGGTTGTATTCTAAATAAAGATTGCCAACATACAGTTTTCCTTCACAGTACTTAAGCTGACGATAATTGAACAAAAAGAACAGTCCCATTTGTTGTAAAGTATATTTTGCTCTTCAAGTATAAGCAGAAAGAAAACCTATTGGGACGATAATATTGGGAACGGAAGCATTTGCTCTGTTGGAGTTATTGTTTTACATCCACAATGTAAACACACACTGACAGAGCATTGAAATGCTCCAAAATCAAAGTTCATCAACTGGACATATGATGGAAAGCCATAGAAAAAGCATTTCCCACCCTGGTCCTCAGGGACCCCCAGACAGTCCACGAAACACTAGCTTATAGCATAATTACTAAAGGAATATCACCATCTGAGAATGGGAACAGCAACATTTACACCAAATTCACAAACATGTTAAGTAAAGGGTTTCCAAGTAAATGTGGTGTCCATACAAAAGAAACGACAAATATTATAAACAAGCTAAAAATCATAATGTCAACAAACAAATATGACAAATCACACACAATGTTCTCTCCTCTGTCTAGGGCAAAAGTAGTCTTAAAATGAGTTCTTTTCATACTGAGAAGCTTCTGTAATGGTGCAAGTTCTGGGCCAGTTTGGTGTGCAGTAAGAGAGGTCCATATCAGAAGGGGAAGGTGAACACAAACATTAGCAGTTATAATGATCTCTCCGTCTTACATTTTAGTCACAGTTAGGGAACTGAATTCCTATGTACTTTAGTTTGCTGTTCTTGAACAAGTGATAAATTTACCAATATATATTATTTTCCGAAGTCTGTTGCAAGACTACATTTTTGGCTTCAGTTGATAAACAGCTATAATACAAACAATAAATAAAAAAGTAGCATCCATATTCACTTGCTTGTTTTAAATTTCAAGTTGACGAGAATATAAAGTTACCCAGTAAAAAGATGTAAATATTAAAATAAATAAGTACTCTTTATCCCTTTGAGCATAAGTATAAAAAGTTGCCAATAAAGTACACTGAGTGTGGCCCTTTAACACAGGGGGTGGAGCTCTGTGTGGGCGGGGCCTAATCCCCATTACCTCGTTCAATCACGTGAGTATACGGTCTCCAGAAAGCGTGCTCATTGGCTCCACTCAGTAGACCCAGCTGACGGGGACCCACTGCGGCTCAGTGCTCAGCCGGTCCACTGCGGCCAAGAGTTTCTCAAAGGCCTGGTCCAGATTGTCATTGACAATCGTCAAATCAAAGAAGTGCCGGTAGGCCTTCTGGATCCTCGCACTCTCATCCACAGTCTTCTTTAGATCCATGTCCTGAGAGAACAAACAGGAGGAGAAGCTTAACAAGCCATAAAGTGTTTGATTTTTAATAGATAGTCGTCCTCAGGCCCAGTGTAGGCAGAGCTGGTTGAAGCCCAAGTGGCTTTAAAAAGCATCAGCAACTGACTAAGCAGAGAACTGATGTTTGCGGTATTATTGCCAAAAAAAAAATGTATACACAAATGTAAATATATTTATCTTCAAATTATAAATAGGCCTATCACACTGGTGATTAATTAATAAACCCAAAGTCAAATGAAATGAAAAATAAAATAAAAAAAACATGTACGGATTCCCCTCTTCTATGAAAAAGGCCTATAGCACCGTTCTTTACAAGCGCTGGCGTGCAAGTCGCCTAAGCAGTGCGTTGATTTCTGCTACTGTGCTTATTCCTGTGTCATTGTCTATAGCAGTGTCTCCCAATCCGGTCCTTGGGGACCCACAGCCAGTCCATGCTTTCGCGTCCTCTGATCTCCCTGCCAGAGAGTCTACATTCTTGCTCCCTCCCAGCTCCCAGTAGGAGCAAAAACATGGACTGTCTGTAGGTCACCATGGAGATACGTGAAACATGCCAGTCCAGCTCCATGGTAGGTATCAGTGACAAGGTTGTCCTGTGACTATAAATACAAATGATCCCGCTTCTCAGTTCTTCACTTGGTTCCATATACAGTGGTCCACCTCTATCCTCCTCACCTTCTCACTGCTTTGTTCAGACAGTGTATCTCTCCAATGGAGACTTCATCAGTATTTCCTATTAGGATTCCAAGCTTGTTAACTTGGCCAAAGGGCAGAACAGCAGCACTGTTACATCACACTCCATTACTGGATGCCCTGGTTTCCCCCCTCAGTCCAAAAACATGCCGAGGTTAATTGGAGCTGTCAAATTACCCACAGGTGTGTGAGTGTGTTCCTTGTGATGGGCTGGGGCCCTATCCTGGGTTGTTCCCTGCCTTGCACCCATAGGCTCCAGATCCCATATAAGAAAAGTAGTTTTTTGGTTCAAACAAAACCTTGTTCGGAGCGAGATATTCAGAGAGCCCTCGATATTGTCCCTGAATGTTATCGACAAGAGATCAGTGGCGGCGCCGCCCACGCTGCTTACTCAAACCTAAATGACGAGTAATCACACAAACGTGCCTGCAGCATACTCCGGTG
>JAODKM010000044.1:2021475-2040616 GCA_026780845.1 Petrocephalus sullivani | reverse complement strand
GGCGGCGCCGCCCACGCTGCTTACTCAAACCTAAATGACGAGTAATCACACAAACGTGCCTGCAGCATACTCCGGTGTTCCTCCGTGCTCAGCAACTGCGGTCTGTGGGCGTGTGAGAAACCTCGCTGCTTAACATTCTGAAGAGTAGTCGTAGAATTTGAAACATAATTTTGTTTTCGACCAGCTCAGTTTTAATCTTGCCGAATTATTTTGTTTCTTTCCAGCACGACAGCTAAGCAGCCCATCAGGAATTCTCCCAAGTCTCCCAGCTGGCCGCTCTGGGCCTGGGTAGGGGTCGGGGCTGGAGCCCCTGAGGTGAAACTTGCCAGTGGGGGGGCAGTTTTCTTAGTCAGTGCCAGCTCTAGGTGGCTGCCTATGTCAACTGATGGATTAAATGAAATGATAATAGGTGATCCTTCAAGTATTTTTAAAGTAAACAAAGACAATGAGGCCATCTCAGTGACAGCCATTAATCATTATTTTCCCAAACCGTTCAGACCAGACAGAATGTAGACACCCATTTAGCCACAATAGCGGCGTGTAAGAGGAAGTGATTCATTTCAGTCCTACCTTTCTTATTTACGTCACTTGCCAGCTCTGAAGCTTCAAAGCCAGGGGTATTTATAGTAACACAAGCAAAAAAATATGTACCAGGTTTGCCATTTCTAACACCAAGCAGGTTTCAGTGTATCCCTTCATACCTGCAGACAGACTAAAATAGGTTTTCTGATCATTCGCACCTTCCCACCCACCCATTTTCCATATCCCCTTCTCCAGTGCAGGGTCACGGTGCGCCTGCTTGCCTGTCTCAGGCCAAAGGCCTGACAGACGCAGCACTGACCGTGAGCAGCTTGCCGGTGAGCCCGGCCTCCACCGTTGCCTTGTGCATGAGCCGCAGTGTCTCCAGCTCCGGCGCGGCGATGAACACCACGTATGGCATGAACTCGTGCGTCCGCAGAACCTTCAGGGCCTGCGAACAGGCGGGAAGAGGCCCCAACATCACCGTGGCAGCAAGACAGGTAACTGCAGCAGTGTTTACCAACCCGGTCCTTGGGGTCCCCAAGACAGTCCACATTTTTGCTCCCTCCCGGCTTCCAGCACACCCCTACAAGGTGCTGATTGGCTAGGAGCTAGGAGGGAGCAAAAATGTAGGCAATCTGGGAGTCACCGAGGACTGGGTTGGGAAACACTGAATTTTACTGATCGGTAATAAAAGTGCAGGATAATCAATAATTTTTTGATGGACAAGGAAGTTTCAAAAACCTGTATAGTTATTTAGAGTTTTACATCTATGGCTCTGTTTTGAATTTTCTCATAAATGAGCTGTTTATTAATACTATGATATCATTCCTGGTTAAATTTGTCGTCTAACTGTTCAGCAGAAGTTGTAAGCATACCCTGGGGAACCCACGGGGTTATATTTGACCCTACCTTTTGTTTCTGCCTTACATTCAACCCACTCATCAAAGTAAAGTATTTTTTTTTCGCATTACAGCCCAGTGTACTATTTACAACCCAAAAACAACAGTAAAATCTTTTCTTTGATGAGTTGAATGTAAGGCAGAAATACAACGTAGGGCCAAATATGACCCTGTGGGTTGCCCTGGGTTAAAGGCCACTTTGGTTCTCGATGACACTGAATATGGAGTCCGGTTTGAAGGACAGCGCAAAGGTTCCAGTTCTGCCTCTGACCTGAGGGTTGACATCCAGGATGCACGTCTGTCCCGTCTCCACCACATCGTGGATGGAGTCTATCTTGGTTCCGTAGAGGTTCCCATCATATTCGCCGTGCTCCAGGTAGCGGCCGGCCTTGATGTCCGCCTCCATCTCTGTCCGCGTCACGAAGCGGTACGAGTGGCCATCCCTCTCGTCATTGCGGGGATGCCTGCTGGTGACTGAGGGAGAGAGGAGCTGGCCCACTTAATAGAACAACAGAGACCATAGCAGAAATGATGTCCATCCAGCATTTACCGTGACATAGACATACCAAGTCCTTGTGAATTTTGTGCCAAGTCAAGTTCTGCACTATAGCACTACACCAAAAAGGGGGAACCAGATAGGGAACCAGATACATTCTGGTTGAATTCTGGCTGACGTCTTAAAATGAAACTGCATTCTTGTTAGATTTAGCAAGACTTTTAACAAACATCAAAATAAGAAACTAAGCAATAATAATTATTTTGATATATTGTTATTATTATTATTATTGTTCTGTAACTAGGGGGGTGTTCTACCAAGCAGGATGTCTCAGTTAGCTGGGTTAACTTAAGCTAGACGTCATGATTGTCCAATCGGATGGCTTTGGACTTAAAACTCTTATTGGACGATCATGACTTCTACCTTAAGTTAACCCAGTTAAGTGAGAAATCCCCCCCGGTCACTTTCCTGGCCTCCCATGTGAGTATAATCTCTGTGTAATCCAGCAGAAATCCACAGCCGCTACTCCCGGCTCAGATCGCGGTATGAGCTCACAAGGGACAGTGGTCCCGAAGCGTTTGGCGTTGAGTAGCACCAGCCGGTTTTTCAGGCTGCGCCGACCCACTCCCTGCGCTCCGATCAGGACCAGCGTCTTCCTCTGAAACGGGGGCATCCTGGTCACCTCCTCATAGATCAGCAGCTCATGTCGGTCGAACTCTGGTCCATGTTTACAGACAACGTTGACATTAACATTGTTAAAGCTACTGAAAGAGCAGTTTCCAGTCATGTGACGCGGCATCCCAGCACCCACCTGCGTTTCTTGCCGTTAAATACATCATTTTCTTCTTCCTCTTTCCACTCACTGCCCCACATAGCATTCCTGAGAGTAGCGCATGAGTGTTAATGCTCTTTGTGGCCAGTAGAGGGAGCACATGGTCTTCACTGAAAGCTCATACCCAAGAATACAAAGGGTGAAACCAGTTGCAACTGGTTTTCTCAAGCCAGGGGCAGGGAGGACATTAAGAAACACTAAGAATTGGTTGGAACTGAAGCAGATATACATTTTTGTGAGAGAAAAGCATTCATTTTCTGTGGGGGAAAAAAATGAAATTTTGAACCTACCCGAATCATTCCAGTCTTTTGGGACGAAAGCCTTCCTCTTCTCCTCGAGGTACTGACTGGGGACAAGTCCAGTTGCCCCGCCTACAACGTGACATGCCTATAAGAGGAAGAGATACTTCAGAGGAAGACCCTGGATGACAGGTGCCATACCGAAAATTCCATTTATGCTCATCTGGTCTGGGATGATCTGGGCTTAAACTAGGGCAACCCATGTACATCTCAGCTCCAACTTAACCTCTGATTTATAGAAAGCATAAAGAAATTACGTATTTTGGTAATACAACCTGGAGAATACTGGTCAGCACAAGCCCTCTCACCAGATTCTCCCCCTAACAGCAAGCAGGCTATCTGGCTCACCTGCCACCAGTTGGGGTCTTCTCTGTTGACGATTTGAAGTATGTCGCCCCTGGAGAAGGCCAGGCCGGCCTCCTTGCAGGGGATAAGACTGTCCTTTGAGGGGTTGTAGTCGAAGTGAGGCTGTACGTACACCTGGGAGGTACAGGAGACCCGTATGAACCAAACTGTCCACTGTACATGGGAAACGGAGAGCTTTTTAAAAATGGGGGGATATACTTCAGGCAATCCCCCTCACTCACGCCAACGAGTAGAAGCAGGGCATTCTGGGTAAGGTAGATAAGATAACCAGGAGTATCTTGAACAGACCAGAACATAGGATACAAAAATATACCACATTCTCCAGATACAACCACAAGGATGGCCTGATCTTTGGATATTTTTCTGAATTCTGTTGCAGATTTTGTGTTAATTCATGTTAGTCAAATATTGGTAGAAGAAAATACACTTTTTATCAAAGAAAATGCTAGGGTTACCAGACCGAGTGTGACAGATATACAGCCGGAATGGTGCCCTTTTCTTAATCAAATGAAATATGAATGAATAACAGTAAATATTATCCATAAACTGAGGGTCACAGAATCCAGATCTGGGAAGATACACTTTTAAGAAACTCTAAAGTACAGACCTGACTAAAACCCATAAATATGGTGCTTAGAAAGGGTCTGTCAGGGATTCTTTTATGATCCTGACCATTATAAGCAGCACAGGTGGATAGTTCACGTCCAGAAAGTAAAAATCCTGGTTGTTTCACCAACCAGTACTCTTTGACTGTGACTTTTTACTCTTGTGTGGATTTTTACTTTCTGGACCTGACTTTCTATTGCTGATAAGCAGGTAGACGATGGATGGATGGATGATGAAAAGAATCTGGTATTCCCTGGGTTCCCATTATGTCTGTGACTGAAGTGATTCCCATTTTTCCGGAGCGAATCCGTGTTCTCCGAGCTGAGTTACCGCGATCCCTGTCGTCCTCCGCACCTAGGGGGCGCTTGGCTGCCCCTCCGTAAAACGTCGCCGTGGCGATTCGCAGCGTCACGCTATTTCCAGACCTCCGGCTCTGACACCGGATCCCACTGCTGGGTCACGTCTCCGCATCCCGTTCACCCACGGTGACAGCTGCTGGATTTGGGGGGGGGGCGTTGGCCCCTCTCATGTGTCACCTCCCGCTAAATGTACGAATTCTGAAAGGGCTATTAAAGCAAATCAAATTAACACACGGGCGGGAAGACCACACAGCCGCAGGCTTTCGTGGTACTGAGATTGGAGCCATCACTTGGTATCATTATCATCATCTATTATTCATAAAGGCAATTAGTCTTGATGAAGGCATGTCTGGTGGCTGGAAACACTTCCTGTTAGAGGTGCACCTCATCACCCCCCTTCCTTCTTTATGAAACGTGGGCCTGCTTGATTCCTTTAACTGGAGTCACACTTTGCTGATTGCGGCTTTTAACTAAACGAGACTTCGATAATCCCAGAGGCCCGATGAGCTCCCAGGCACCCAGGCGACAGCTGGCCAAAATGGCGCGTGCATGTGTGTGTGTAAGCAGGCACGTCTTGGTGCTAGTAAGAGTGACAACTGCACTACAGCTGAAGTGCGCCGCGGTCTGCGGGTGTGCGTGAGTCTGGCACGCCGACGCCAGCAGAGGGCGGAGCTCCGCAGCCCAAGTCCTCGAGGGCCAGTCTCCCCCTCCTGCTGCGTCCCAGATAGCACACCGACTGTTATTAATAGGGATTTCAGTGTCCCCTTTCAATCGGTCGACATTCTGGGCCCCCTTCAGAATATGGCAAGTCTTACCTTCAGAAATGCCCCCCTCCAGACCAAAAGGCATTACGTGACAAAGCAAGGCAGGTGGGGCAAGCTGGGAGCCAGTATGGGAAGGAGAGACACCAGGGCACTAGCGGAGGGCACCTCTGTCCATGTGCCAAGCTAAATCCCAGCATGCCCAGCAGTGTATGGCGTAACAGCATTAGAACAGGGCTGCTTGCGTCTTTGTCCTGACCTGTAGCGTACCCATAATGCATCAGTATCAATGCACTATATAATATACAATATAATGCACCAGGTCTGAGATCCATATCGATTTTTTTAAACGTTGCTGAGAGCTTTCTTAGTTCTCCGACCGACGTCAACACTTTGGCATCTAAAGACATCTGCACTTTGAGGGCAGGTTTGGGCAAGACGATCCCACAAGCAGGCAACATGGCTGCCCCCGTAGTCGCAAAGTTCTCACAGTGCTTGGTTGAATCCGAGCAGCACAGCAGGGTGGCACGAGCGAGAGGCACACGAATTCACAGAAGGCCGGCGCAGCAATGATCCAGCCCAGGTCGCGACCCCTGCCGACTCCGTGAGATGGCAGAGGCCTAACACGTGCTGTACATGGACAGCAGGCCCCACATACTAGATGACAACCTCTTGACGTCGGACTATTTTCGTCCGCCGTCCTCGGCACACTGTCCTCCAGCTCTCCTCGGCGCTGGTCACCAGTCTACAGCTGAACGCTTTTAAAAGATCAATAAAAGGACGAATAAGACTACCCATAATGCTCTAGTGGCGTCTCACTGACCTGAGGCTTGAGGATATCTTCACTATGAGTGCCTCTCTCTCTCTCGCTGTCTATTGACAGGTTTTACCGTTTTTATGAGAAGAAATGTGGAGAAAAGATCCCCAGACAAGAACACGAAACCGTAAAAGAGTTTGGGAGCAGTCACCACAAAATAAGATTTTTTTTAAATGTAATAAACAAAATCTTAATTTTTGCTTTTTTACTGAAATTCCCAAGTGTTTTTTTTTTGTTCAGTTTTTTTAATGGGTTTTGTTTTGTATTTGTAGTCGGGGAATAACACTGAGTGAGGAGACTGGAGGCTTGTGGATGGGGAGATGTCAGTGTGTGTGCGCGTCTGACCTGCGCGGGGGCCGGGGCGTCCCTGTAGCTGGGCAGGATCTTCAGAGTGACGCTGCCGCTGCACTCCTGCAGCAGCTCCTGCAGCTCCGCTGCGTTGCTGCCCACGTCGCGGCCATTCACCTCCTTGATGACGTCGCCCACGTGCAGAAGCCCCTGCCTGTCAATCATGCCACCGTGCAGGATCCGGGCGATAACCAACTCATCCTTCTCCACCCGGAATGTCACGCCCTAAAAATATCGGACAGTAAATTACTTCCATTTCGTGCGACGCACACACGCAGACACTTGAAAGACTCCAAAAACACACTCAGTCACACCGTACAATCAGCTGGGATTCAATCACAGAGACAGAAAGTTGGTCTTAGTCTAACTGACACTGGTGGAAAGCGCGAGTTGGGAAGGCTGTGACTCAGCGGGTTAGACCTTTGTGCCTGCAATCAGAAGGTCACCAGTTCAAATCCCATCCGTGGTAGAACAGTCCCCCAAAAAAATGCTCTGGGCATGCCAGAATGATGGCTGACACTGTGCTTCGTGTTTACCCATATGTTTGTATTTATGTCCCAAAGGAGAGAATGATGGGATTTGCAAAAACTAAGGAATTCCCATGTACCTGTACTCATACTTGTAGATGGCTCAAGGCTGAACAGACAAGAACACCAGGTCAGCCGCCCTCTTTGCCTCTCCCTCCATCCATCCATCCATCTAGTCATCCATCCATCCATCCATCCAATTTCAGGGCGCCAGGCCGTCACTCACCAGCGGCTCCCCCGCTTTCTTCCGGATCCCGATCATCCGGACGGCGTCGGCCTGTACCGGTGGGCTGGTCGCCGTGGCTGCGTCGTCCTCGAACCCCGAGCTGGAAGGCGGGGAGTCGTAGCACTTGGAGGCCACAATGTCGTGGGCCTCTAACAGCGACTGGACAGCAGACGAGAAACGGTGAGAGCCGGAGTAAGCGACCCTCCTGAGCAACTACAGACACATACATGTACCAGGAAAACGACGTTGATTCTTAAGTCTCTAAACGAGATTTCTCAGTTTTACGCTACTGCTGCTCTGCAACTACTGAATGACCCAACAAAAATTTCATGAATTTACTGTACTGAATGAAGGCAGAGTAAAAAAAAAGAACTATTGTTCTCACCGCTGTAGCCATAGTGAACGATTTGCATTCATTAGCCCTCAAAACACAAACACATCTGTTGCACTGGACCTCCCAGACCGACTCTAGGTCACTAAGGTCTTATCCGACAGCTTAAACTACAAATTTCAGCTTATAACTGGAGTGGGAAGAATCCCCTGACAGGCCACTGATCCGATTGGCCACAGAAAAGGAACTCCTCAGGGCCCTTCCTCTGATTGGCCCCAAGCGCCTGAGGGAGGAGTCCTGGTCTAAGGCAGTTCTCTCGCCCTCTCTCTCTCACTCCGTGCCAAAGTTGTCTGCACATACTCCAGATTTCCATTAGAAGCAGCGCAATCCGTCAGCTCAAATTCACCCTTTTATTAAACATCTCAGAAGTTTTGATCTTCGATTTGCTGGTTACTGGAAAATTCAGAATGCAGCAGAGCTCAGTATCATCCATCATGAGATTTTCCCGGAAGGACCATGCCCGCCCTGAGACTCGCTCCTCAGCCGCCGAATTCCACACCCCTCCCACTGTCCGACTCCTCAACTCCAGCCAGCAAGCTCACACTGTGTTGCAAGATCAGTGAGGAGTGAAGCTGGGTGGTAGATAGTCATGCCCCCACCTCACCTGGAAGTGAGGCCTCTTGAGGATCCGGGAAAGCTCTGCAGCTCTGCCATCCCAGCTGCTCAGGCCGCTGATGTCACCGAGGATTTCCGACACCAGCTCCACGTTGTTGTCCTGCACGGCCTCCAGCTTGATGTCCTCCAATCGCTCGTGAGCCTGTCCGGGACCAGGGCCGGGGGGGGCGGAGCATCAGAGTCAACAGCCATTGATAGCATAACCCTCAAACTGTCAAAACAGTATTTCCTCATGAGATTTTATTGGGCTTTTAACAAGACGCACAGACATACAAGGGGATTTGGCTCCATTATGAGCACTAAATTTAGCCACACAATCTGGTCGTAATCTCACTTAATCTTGCCCTATCACATTAAGGTCTGCTCGGAGGTTGAGGGCAAGGTCGGCAGAGTTCCTGTAGACTGTTGCCACAAATCTCACCGACACGACCGATATTGTCCCCCATGGGAGGCCATTTAAGAGAACAGGTTTGTGATGATTTGACGTTCCTGAGATGCCCAGAAGAATGATTAACATGCTCACCCAGTGAAGTCATGATGAGTCCAGTACGTAACCCTCGATCCCCCATCTCCAAGGCTCAAACGCGTAGCAGGAGAGCATCACGCCCAGTGAGGTTGCTTCTCCGTCACTCATAAATCACCACGGCTAAGCAGGAGCTCATTACTCACGTACCCGAAGTATCTGTCCTCACAGTGTGACCGTGACTGCAATGCTAATGAAACCCATGTTGCCTCAACAGAATTAAGTCCTTCTCACGACGTAGTAAATCCATTGTTCTGCATTTCATACGGCGTCTGAGAAAACAACGATGCGCTGCTAACATATTTATGCTAGGCTAAGCCAATGCCGTAGCTTGTGATCAGAGCCAAGGAATCCTACAACTGCGCTGCCCTGTCTTCATACCAGTCACTTAGCGAACTTCCCCTGCCTTCTGGACGGCACCCCTACGGTTTCTCGTTACTGTTACGCAGGTTGGCCAGCAATACAATGTCAGACGCTCAGCATTTTCGCCGAGGAGCTGAGAATTATTGTACTACAAAAGGCAGCTTTGCATCACGGCATTTCATTGTTTGAGGTAAATTTGTATTCAAGGGGGCCCAAGGTTACCTTGGCAAGGGAGCGGACGACGGGGCTCTCCATGATGCCGCGGAGGAAGATGAGGTCGATGTCCTTGGCCTCGGTGGACGAGGGCAGGTCGCTCAGGTTGTCCAGCACCTGTTGCATTGCTGGGGGGGAGTGGTGAGGGGTGGGGGTTGGATGGTGAGGGTGAGCATCATAGTCTATCCCAGTCTATCCTTTCTTTGCAATCAGAACAGCTGTTAATACGCCCCTGTCATCGGGGGTGATGTCATATCAGACTGCATTGCATTGCTTTGGGGAGGAAATGCCTGTGGCCTTCTGTGACTGACAGACATGGAACCTGTCTGCCTACATAGCATCATCGTGGGAGGGGGGCGGCCGGGCAGTCCGTTCATGTTAGCAATAGCTGAAACACATACCTCAGCATACAAACTGAACAGGAGATGTCCTGCACAGTGCTACTATAATTAAGTATTGCCACAAAAAACGTCGTCAGGTCACCGCGTCTATCCAATACTGGTACGAGATGCACCAAGTGTCTTTAGGCTCCTTCAAGGACACTATGGTGACCTCAGTGACAGCCTGGGTATTGTGTGCATCAAGAAACCCAAAGGCGGGGTCCAACGGCAGCAAAGACGGGTATCGCCGACCGGTGAGGTCATCGAGCGAAAGTCAGCGCTCAGCGAAGATGGGCGTCGCCGACCGGTGAGGTCATCGAGTGAAAGTCCCATGTGACAATATTCAGTTATCTTTAGCACAAATATTCTTCACTCTTTCCTTCACGTGGCTAAAACTGGGTGAAATTAATGCGCAAGAAAGAAACAATAGTTTACACTTCGCATTGCGTCAGACTGACCGTTTGCTGATTCTGAGTAAGAGACGCAGCTGTGGAGAGCAGCGCCGTAGCGCTCGAGCCCAGGACTTGAACTCGAGTCAAACCTGAGTCACGATTTCCGTGATTTGTACTTGATACACTTGAAACTGAGGCTTGGACTCTCAAACTTCAAGTCTGGGACTCTATCAATTGAGACATGATAAACGGTAGGCAGTTGTAAGCTTATTAAGTAGAGCATATTAATGAAGCAAGTGGAGAATCATTAAAAAAGTCAAACTACATTCGGCAGCACTCTCGGTTTTCCAAGTAATTAACAGCTAGCTAGCTATAGTGTGCGTTGGCAGTTTCCCACAGATGCCGTTAACACAGAACCCCCAATAAAACAAGAAGTCTTAAAACTTTACTCCTTCAGTAACACAAGTTAATAGCATTGGTAGTTAATAAGCTTACTGTAGTTTAGTGTAGCTCAGAAGCACCTGCTTTCTGGTTACCCTTAGTGTAGTTTAGTAAGTAGTAAGCCCAGTTACAAGCAATTTTAGTTGAGTCTTGTTGTGTTTTATTTTATGACTTTTATAGTCCATTATTTTTCACAGCAATTCCTCTCAAACATGATGATGATGTCGACCGTCAGATCCCTAGTAGGGCTGAACGATTTTAAGAAAAAATCGAATTGCGATTTATCTGACAGATATTGCGATTGCGATTTGATTTGCGATTTTTTTTAACTCAGTTCAGCATTCACTATATGTAAATAAAACACTGTAATTGAGCAAAACCGTACATTGAAATCTGAACTGCGCTATACATTAATCCAAAGATAAGAATGGAAATATATTAATTGAATCCAAAATGTAATTATTCAAAAAAAAAATTATATAGAACATACACCTAATAAACCATAGAACAACTCTCTAGCAACCCAAACGAAGTACATATTGCATCGTTGGTAATTGCATCGTCTCAAATCGCAATTTTGATTTGAAATCGATATATCGTTCAGCCCTAATCCCCTAGTGAACTTAATTTCAAGATATAAAGGCCGTCGGCTCCCAGCGTGGTTTATTTCGAGTTAAACTGCAGAATAACTGAGCTCAATGTGGAACTTCAGACACAGATTGAGCGCCAAGAGACACAAAGAGGGGTGTCAGAGAGTATCAGGGACTTCTAAAGGCAAACAGGCTCCCAAAGACCTTTAAAGGCCTTAATAATCGCAATTTGCTAAACTCAAATCACAAGATCCTGATCTTATAAGGAAAACTACCTTCTCGGGTTAATTCAGCTACATTAGCCCGTACAGACATCAGTATCTAACACCAGGCACAGTATCAGTATTTCTGTCAATATTTGGAATCCTTGAAAAGTTCCTATTAATGATTTTTTTTTTTATTTATTCAATTTCTAAATCATTTTTTTTTAAATATTGATGGCTGGCTGCAAACAGCTAGCAAACATAAAAAGACAAAAAAAACACAGAAGTTCAGAATTTGCAGTCATCGAATTTTAAAATGACTTACTCATCAAAATTTATGAATACAAACATTGTCCTACTCTGTCTCAACTCAGCGACTTACATCACTTACCCAGCAGAGTTAAATGAGAAGTCATGTGACACCAAAAGCATGTCATGTGACTCAGAAGATCACCCAATGCCCACAAAGAAGTCCCTGTGGAGTCAGTGACTCCACCTGCAGATTAGAGAATATACTCCAAGTCATTCTAACCAAAGACCGAATAATACAGAATACGAGCGAGAGCCAACTGGAAAACCATGAACAAACTGAGACCAGCCATTAATTGACCACAGGCAACATGGATGACGATGCAGGTGCCAATAATTTATGTGCAAATGCAAGCTCAAGCATAGATATAGATTAATTCTCAAACTCACTGACAAATTAATCCAACAGACCGCAGTACAATTTGGCAGGTGGTAACCCCGAGTATGCAATCAAGAAATTGAAAATCTTTGGAATCAACGGCAGTCTCCGGCCTGATAATGAATAGGCCTTGAGCTGAAAACCATTAGTGCTCCCCTGGTCCCCCTCTCAATCCCCCCGACACGTGGTTCCCAATCCCCCAGCAAGTGTGGGAATTCCTGCTCCGAGTCCTTTTCCTTGGATTCTCTTAAGAGAGACAAGGGTAGCTTAACCTTCCTGAAAAGCCTTGCTGCAGTGCCAGTCTCACAGACGTAACGGGAAGCCTCTCCAGACAATGGCTGGGACCGCTCACCAGCAGCACATATGACTCAGCAGCAGCCTGGCAGCCCGATGAATCATTTCTGCCCGCCATACACAACTTTATTGTGGCCTTCATGGAGCAGAGAGAGGAGGTTTGACGTGCTTTTCCTTTCATGTAGAGTACTGCTCAGCATTTAAAGGTCAAGCCAACTTTTAAGATCCTACATACAGTATGAGGCAGCGTCCTCTGACTCAGGGGGCTGTACAGACCACCTGAATTACATAACCGAAGGCACCCCTGAAGGAGTTTTAGGGAGAGGGCCTAAAGCTGATGCTTCGTTTGTCTGGGAACTTCACCCTTCTGAAGGACATAGATGAATGACCAGACAGCTCAGGACACTGAGACACCAGGCTTCTCCTGCACTTAAATAAGATACTTCAACCACCAACAGGTTTACAGGGGTTTTCAGGCATCCGTGGATAACACGTGGCGGCTGAATTTGGCGCGACATATACCACGAGTCTGAAAAGCATCTCGAAACCCCACGAAATGGGATTTACCCCAACAGGGCAGCAAACAGGAAGCAGTCAGCGAAGGTAACGGAGGAAATCCGCTCACCGCTAATGCATTGGTCTGGGAGGTGTTATTCAGACCTTGTCTTGTGTGAAACCCCCTCTCACTTATATCTTGAGGACTGTCTGCAGAACGAAAAAAAAAAATATCTCCTCAGACAACTATGGGCGTCCCACTTAGGACCATGAAGCGGAAATTGTCTCGACAGATCCTCTCCTCAGCAAGTTCTAAAATCGGCACCTTTTCAAGGAGGCCTAAAGGAGACCGAGAAATGACTGAACCAACAAAGATCTTCTGCACGTGCCCATCAAACATCACGTACGCCCCACCTTCACAGACAGGCTGCAGAGGGGAAGCGTACAACGGGGCCTTGGATTGAGTTTGGAGCGAGAGGTCAACTCAGCTCTCTGGGGAACGAGCTGATCAGCGACGAAAGCGTGGTGCTTTCGGCCATCCAGCTTGTCACATCTAGGAGGATCCACAGGAACTTCTCAAGAACACCCTGTAAACGGCCAACCAGTGAGGGGAAGCAATAGCATAAACGCCCCCAGCTTATTTCACTTTTATACATTTACATTTACAGAATTTGGCAGGCACCCTTAGCCAGAGCGACTTACACAAGTACTTAACTACTCTCTTAGTAAATACTTTCTGGTACTGGTTTAATAAAACCCAGACTAAGAATACTATCTGTGTAAGACTGTTGGGAAATACAGGATTATTCATATTCATATTATAGCACATAATATGTACCATAATATACATAATATAGTACATAGTACATATAGGTATTACAGTATCAGGCAAAGGTATTCCTACAGCCTATTTGGGGAGCTTCAGTCACCCGATTTTTTGTTTTAAAAAACACTCACATCCATTTTGCAATGTATTTCTTTATTCTCATACATATTTGTACATTTTTATCATGGCAGGACCTGGGGGGTCACCCTTGGTGTCAGGTATTGCTTTCTAATGCCAGCTATCTTAGTCTTTGGAAATTTGGAAACTTGGAATCAAATGTTTAAGGGCGCGTGCAGAAGGTCTGATACCAGGACAGTCCCCAACCCCCACGCCGAAAACCAACCGGAGATAGTATATAACCATCGCACACAACCTGGAGCCATTAGCTAAGGAGGGGGTTATAGAAATGAGACTCTGCTAAACCAACATCCTTCTGCACAAGCTTACAGTGGTCACCAGATCCGAAAAAAAAGAATCAGTGCAAGTCAGTGTTTATCAAGCTGGCTAAGTCCTTCAGCATAACATCTCTATGGACATTTGTATGGACGTTAATAACTGACACAAAAACTGATAAAAAACATCTACTACTAGAAATTCAGTTCTTAAGCATAGACATTTTCGCAGCTAATAACCAGCAGCCAAATGTAACATTGATAATCGTAAACTATCAGCACCACAAAGTAAACCTCATGTACACATACCGTCCTTACAAACCACCGGGAATTCTAGGGCACTCTCCCTCCTCCCTGCCAGCTAACAGCAGTCAGACCTGGGAAAGGTTCTGGAAGGAGGAGGCAGCAGCCTGGCTCACCTCTGGATGTTATGGCACCACCTGTCTCTATCGCACTGTCTCTCCCCGGGATGCCGTTTCCGAAGCCATCTTCCACAGAGACGAGCATCTCAGGAAGCCCGGAACGAGGCGAGCGGCTCCCTCTCGGCGAACAGCCGACAGGTTGATGCTCCCAGCAGACTCTCTGTCTGCCACCGTGCGTCAGAGCCCTGCTCAAACGTGTCCCCGGGGTTCGAGCGTCTGTGGTTATGCCGCGGCGGTTATCAGATAAAATGTATAAGACATAAAAATGAAAATGCGGCAAGACAGCGCGCAGTCTGCTTATATGGCGAGAGAGACTTGCATACAGAGATGCACGTCCACTTTTAGTCTAACCCCACAAACCATTACAATCCCGTATCCACCACCAATAATTAAATCCCACCCCCCACCCCGACACACTTACACACTCGTTTCATCAGGCAACAGTCGTGATCTTTTAAACGCAGCTGGGCCCCCGGGGGCCGGGCCTTGTAGCAGCTGGCCCTTCATGCTCTCTGTGTAGATAATACACAGAATCAATAGTAAATGATCAAAACCTGGTGTTGGACTTAAATTTGATTCACTCCACAAATGTATTATTTTTCATTTATTGTTTTTTTGGGTTTTTTTTACCTTTCCCCTGACAGAATGTGCACTGTCACTGCAGCCTACCAGTAACCAGCCACTATCTGGGCTCTCTGTGCACAGTCAATACTGAAGATGTATAATGACCCCACAATTCCTGGCCAGATGCCCTGCATCGAGTCCTCACTGCGTGCTGATTCGCCGGACAGTGACCTGTCCCCGCCCTTGGATTCCCAGGGCTCTCCCCAGCATTGGCTCGAAAACACCACTCTTCATACGCACTGGCCGGGTGGTGCAGCTGGGCTGTCCAATAGCTTCAAAAACACCATTTAAATACCACCCCCTTCCTGGCCCAGCAATTGGACGATTGGCAGGCCATAATCACCCACTGGTCACCGCAAATTTGGAATTTAATCCACAGACAGAAATGCAGGATTATGAAATCTGCTGTTCGGGATTTGCCTACCCCCATGTACCAAACCGTGTATTTAATGGTTTCAGTGATATTTCATCTTCAAATACAATAGTAAAATAATAATATAACTCTCAAGAAGCGACATTCTGAGACCCTAAGTGATTGTTTTTTACGGTCTAGCAGATCTCAGGTTACTTCGCCGCACTCTTGGTGTGGAAACAGCAAAACGGCAATACACAAAGATGAAAGGAGAAAATAAATTAAAGGAGATAAAAGATGGAAAGCTGAGAAAGAAGATTAAAATGTGTTTCTTAGGTCCACAAAAAAAAATAAAGCAATCAGATCTTATAGTCGACCAAGATGACCGGGCCCAGATTAACCATATGGGCGCTTGGGCTCATGTCCAGGAGCGGCGCATCCTAGGAGGGGATCAAGCGGAGCAACCCCCCGGTAATCCCACCCCGCCCCGATCCCATTCACAAATGTCTTTTTACAAATTTATGTGATTTAACATCTAGTATATAGTATATGGTTCTTTTAATATGGCACTCACTGACATGCCTATGTAACGTTTTCCCCTGTGTTAGTGTGTCGGATACATTTCAGAATTTCGTGATCAACCAATCAGCTCCGTTTCTCTCTGATGTGATGTCATGTGTGCTGTTGCCTGGGGACGCGTAATACTCTTAATACGGCCCTGAAGACAGCACACAGAAAATGGCAGGTTTTAATCAATGACACGGCACGAGTGACCTAAATGAGAGCCGTTTATAGCACCACTTAAAATAAAAAAAAAAAACACTGTGTAGAGGCACTCTGAACATTTTACATCCCAAATCAGTTAAGGCAAGTTTCCAAAGAAATGCCTAAAATGACAAAACCAACAGCATCCTGACAAGCTTCTCCCACACCTAACGCCTGCCGTGCCAAAACTAAACCAAACCAAACTAGATCCACTTTATACATGCCTTTCAGCTGATGCCATTATTTTACATCATTTACGGTAAATCCCCTGGACCCAACATCATTTCGAAGAGAGGTACTGCCGTTAGCCAATTCGTTACTGGAGTTAAGGTTCAGCTTACAGTGTTAGCAGGTGCTTATGGGACTGTGCTCAGGCTGTCACCGGTCACATCCAGCTCAAAGCTTTGAGTTTTTATTTGCCGGATGACAGTTTCCATTCAGTGTAGCGTCTTGCATTTCTGTAGCAGGTTAGAATCAGGCTGCATTACCCAGCAAAGCTCGGCTTAGGAGTAGAGACTCTGTACCTGCGATCATGTCTGCAGAGGGGTTGGCTTCGTGCTGGGAGGACAGAGTGATGGACATTCGCTCAGTCGCAGCACATTTTTTCCACGGACACAAACCTCGGTGACCCGTCCGAGATCTCCAGAGAACCATCCGGAAATGATATGTAAACAAGCAATAAGATCCCCATCACCTGCTCCCGACCTCAAACTCACAAAGGCAGATGCAAGACATGGTGCTGATGCTCAGGGTTTGACGACCAATAAGAACGCAGCACCATACTCATAATGTCAGGCATCACATATCATGGGGGACTCAACGATCAGCAAAACCTCTGCTGCCTCATCCGCGATCCTCGTTACACTTATTTATTCTTCTGTTCATTTACTCTGTTCGGATTCCTGAATTGGGCTTGTAGCAAGTAACAGCATTATGTTTCACGCGAATGAAGGGGGTTGCCATGGTGACACGCCAGGGGCCTCGCCACCTCGTTACCAGACAAAGGCGCCGAGTCGGCCACAGCTGTGGTAAAGCGGACTGCCGCTTCCCCGTGACAGAGCCCAGAGGCAGGAAAAAAAGGGCATCCTGCGCCTTACCTGCGTGTGGCCAGGGGGAGGCGCTGTGATGTGTGCAAAGACACGGTAGGTGACCCTAGACTTACCATAAACTTCTTTAACGGCACACATAGGTCCGAGACATGGTGCCCCAGTAGACACTGCGCTAGCGAGGATATCAGAGATTACACCTTCAATGATCCTCAAAAGACAAACTCAAAAGAAACCTGTCAGAATCTGACAGACAGCCACGTCCACACACAGCGGAAAAATAAAATACGAAAAAAAATTTCTTTATAGGACTATATCAGGGAATAACTGGCATCCCATCCATGACTTTCTCCAGCCTTGCATCCTGTGTTACCTGGGATAGGCCCCCCCCGCGCCCTCCTCCCCTACCACCCTGACCTGGATAAGCAGCTGGAAGATGGATAGATGGATAGATGGGTAGATAGATTGATGGATGGATGGATATTTAGGGAATTAACAACTAAAGGCTCCATATGGAAAGAAGAGAATGGCCTGTGGCCAAACCCCGACTTCTGTCATCAATAACTCCGCAGGAATAGTCTCTCCAGAGCCCCATCATATTAATAATAAAGATTTTACAGCTAACTGTCCTTTTCTCTTGCCGAACGTGCACACGTCAGTAACTTCAAGGAGCATCCTGCCTTTGTGGATCACTCCCGATAAGACCCACCACCTCCTTCCAGACCTCCTCCATAAGAACCCATTAATTCCATAATAAACATCTTGCCTTCCTCTGAGGTCCACCTCACCTTTGCCAGATGCCGCGTCCCTGATCCAAGTGACCCGAGCAGCCCTCCCCGGGACTATAGGGCGCTCATGTATGCCCCTCCAAGACAGCAGGACCTAGCAGAGGACAGCAGGATCTCTACAGCATCGACGGGAGAAGAATTATACCAGTGAGGGGAGGATGGGCGAATCCGCCTGCGTGGTGGTGCTTAACCACGCTGCTCCTGGACCACGGGGCACAGAGTGAGACCGGCTGCTGCCTGACCGCTTCCTCTGACTGGCCCACTGGACCCCACGGCTCCGGGACAGGAGGCCTCTGTTTGGGACACCAGTCACTGGGCTGAACCACTCATAGAGGGGACCATTGTACCCATCCGACCCCAGGAGCCGCATGACGCCAGCGATGCCGGCCCCGGGCCTGCACAGGGCTGGCCACGGCCCCCGGGAGGCGGGGGGCAGATGGGAGTGACGTTCAAAACTCCACTGCTCGCGCAGTGAGATATTCTGCAGCATCAGGAAGACGCCCTGCTCTGTTTTTCAAACTGGATTCTTAAATAGGGTTAATAAAGGTGATTTACCGAGGTCCCTCAATAAATGCAATATGGATTTCAAAGGGCTGTAAGGGAAATTAAGATTAAGACTGAGACGCACTTCATTGACCCCAGGGAGAGATTCTGATGCACACAGCAGTAGGAGAACGGGCATAACGGCAAACAGGCAAAAATGCAAAAGTGGCACACACAGTGCAAACGAAAAAAATCACTGTAATTAAAATGTAGCCGTGTTTACTTTTGAAGTCCTTAGCCCAAACTCTCATCAAAATGATTTTAAAGCCAGACATTTCAGGCTGAGTTACAGCAGCGTCTGTCTGGCCCGGCCTTTGGGTTACGCGCGTCCACACACACAAAAGAGTGACTCACCTGGCGCCATCTCCCACCACCATGCACCCTGCCCCCCTCACTGCTCCCCCAGACCCCAGCCCACCCCCAAGTCTTTATTCCAGTTTTATTGCAGTGAATTCCATATTTCCAGTAAATACTACTAGCTGCATGATAAGTCCGCCCACACAGCGGCGTGAATTCCCGTAACAAGCCGCCCCGTCTGCGAAAGCCCAACGGAAAAGAGTTTACAATGAAACGATTTGATTACAATGGAAGTGCAGTGGCACTGTAAATAACCTCAGCTGTTCATGCCCCGCTGTCTGACCACTGATCCTGGTCAGAGCTCCGAGGCTCATCACTGGGCGCGTAGGGGACAAAGTTTGGGGGCTTCCTGAATAGAAGGCCAGTCCATCACAGGGCAC